>JAAKBH010000004.1:2687500-3287500 GCA_019776075.1 Amaranthus palmeri | reverse complement strand
CGTATCAATACCCAATTTTCGTACCCAAATTTTCAAACAAATTTCTTGAATTTTTTTGGTCTTCAGTCTTCACCCATTAAATCAAAACTCTTTCTTCTTCGTATCACAATTTGAATCTGTGCTAATTTTCAAATTTTGACTCTTCAATTTTCTTTCATGTGAGTTGATTTCATCAGAAATACTTTGAAATCTCTTACTTTTTTGATTTTTACATGTATTTTTCGCTATTTTGCAGTGATTTCATGGAGATCGATAAAGCAATTAGGGATTGCAGTGATCGAAGGCTTAAGACTAAGTACAACAACGCAGTTTATGTCATTCAAAGAGCTCTTGCTCTTTACAAGTATGGGTTTCCGTTTAATTTGATTTTAATTTCATTATTTGCGATTGGGTTGATTTTAGGGTATGAAGTAGATTTAGAGTACGGATTGAAATTAAGCTGCGTTGAGTGAATTGCATTGATCAACATCATAATTTCATGGAGATTTGCTTCATTTGGGTAGTTGGGGTTGATGTTGTTTGGATGTTTCTATTCTACTTTATTGTGGGTTGGGGATGGAGGGTCATTCGGTACGTTTTTCTATTGGTGGGATACTTCATTTCACGAGTTGGATGCTTTATGCTTGGTTAAAGTAGGGCATTTTAGCACGAAGATGAGTTTAGAGATCTTAAGACAAGAATCATTTTGGATCAAAATATGGAAAAATTTTAAAAATTCACCCAGGGTGCACTTGGACCCATATTCATGTTTGATATGAATGCCAGAGTCAAGTAACACACCATTGGATACTAATACATCAGTAAAAAACAGTTTAAGTAATTATGAATTGTCCCATGTGGACGACTACTATAAATGATTTAATGATTCATGTAGCCGTTTTCAATCTTTTGGGATTAAGGCACTGACATTGTTGTTGTATTAGATTTTTTGTAACTCTTAGAATCTGTCACAATATTCCATAGTTTCATGATATGATAAATGAACTATATCACTCAATAGTTTGATTTTACTTTGTGCATCATGCACTCATGTTATAAATTGAAATTAGAATGCTCTTCCTCCAATCTTGGAATATCTTGTTTGTCTTCCTTATCTACTTTTCTTAGGCATATTTGAACCTCAATGAGGATTGGATTTGGACATATGACTTTTTTGAGTTTTATTTGTAGGTGCTCTTTATTTTTGCACTCTTCAAACTGCAATTATCTTGATTATGCTTGCTTTTTTAAAAGTCTTAATCATGCTTGCATTTTCTTTTACTTCTATATAATTGTTTACTTCTCCGTGACAGTATTGAAGAGGTAGCTTTCAGCTTCAATGGAGGAAAGGATTCAACTGTAAGCTTTCATAATTAGAGATTATCCCTTATTAAGCTCTTTCATCTTCATTTGTTTTAATAATGCATATAATGCTAGGTCTTGTTGCATCTACTAAGAGCTGGATATCATCTACACAAAGAGGAACAAGAAAGTAGTAATGGAAATGTTGCACATGATCAATGCAAATTCCCAATAAGGACAATATATTTTGAGAGCCCATGTGCTTTCCCGGAAATAAACTCATTCACTTACGACACAGCTGCTGCGTAAGATTTTTTTTTGCGTAACTATTGTTTTTGGCCTGAAGTTTCTCATCTTGAAGGTTTATTACTTGCTTTATCTCGTTTAGGTTGTTAGAAATTAAATGTTAAGGATATTGTAGTTGTAAAAATTCTTATCAGTTGACTTTTTGAGCAGCTATAAATTGCAATTGGACATCATTCGCGAAGATTTTAAATCTGGTCTGGAAGGTTTATTGAAGACCAAGCCTATAAGATCCATTTTTCTAGGTGTCCGAATAGGCGATCCTACAGCAGTATGGCATACTGAGCCCTTTTTACCCTCTTTTTGATTACAGTGAAATTATAGTTCTTGCCTTATTGATGTTGCTTCTAATGCAACTTTTACATAAACTATTTCACATGAATATGAGAATTCTGATACTTCATCATGATAAACTATGTTGCAGGTAGGTCAGGAGCAGTTCTCACCCAGTTCTCGTGGTTGGCCGCCTTTTATGAGAGTGAACCCCATCTTAGATTGGTCTTATAGGTTTGTATTTTTCTAGTTCGCATAAAAATATATATCCAACAGCCATATTTTGTCATTTATAACAAATACCTATGTTATGTGTGAAATGTTAATTTGTTTTTGTAGAGTTCGTAACTTGTTAAGTTTCTAATTTTCCTTTGACAGAGATGTCTGGGCTTTTCTATTGACTTCCAAGGTACCGTACTGCAGCCTGTATGATCAAGGGTAATATTTTTTTCCTGTAGTGAGTTTTATGCATTTTATCTACTGTTGTTTGTCAATTATCTATTGTGAGCCCAATGGTGTGTTAGCTGATTTTGCTTTCGGAGATCTTTGTAGAAATCAATTTAGAATATTAATATAAATTTCTTATATAATAGATTTAACAAGAACAAAATCTTTATCAATTCACTACTTCTCAACCTTTGGTGGCAGATATACCTCTATTGGAAGTATATATGATACAGTTCCAAACAAGCTGCTATTTGTCAGTAATCCGTCTGGCGGTGAAGTGAAATATAGGCCGGCACACATGCTTGCAGATGGAAGATCAGAAAGAGCTGGGAGAGCAAGGAAATCTACTCAAGGGTCCCACAGTAGTATGTCTTTGAGCAACGGGGCTGCTGATATCGAAGCACATCAATCTTGTACCCCCACAGCTGCAGTTATTGGTGTTGGCGATGAGATTCTGTAAGTCCTTTTTTCCATGTTAAAGTTGTCTAGCCGTTGTTGCTCATGCTGAAATTGTCTCTAGAATTCGGCATTTTACTTATTACTCCCTCCCTTTTTGCACATGAGTTTTTTTTTGGCACTATTTATTTACCAATAATTCTTCAAATTTTATTTGAAGCTGCAAAATTTTATTAATGACTTGCAATATTTACATCTCATACACCACTAAGGATATATAAGATAACACTTTTAAGCACAAACATGGTAAAATCAACATATATTGTTCATTAGTTTGGTAAGTAGAGTACCTTCTAGGAAGGACTCCTCAGAGTCTCAGACATCTGGTAGATCCGTAAACTAATTATCAGGAAAACCAAGAAGCCCTTCTAATTTGAAGCTGTATGCATTAAATAACACCTGTAGTCAAGTTGCTATCCATGTTTTGATGGTCTGCCTATTAGTAAAATATAGTTTTTTGTAATTTGAAGTATTATTTTTGCACGTAGGTTTTTATATTTTAAGTTCTGATATCTATGATATGATAGTGCAGGTGTGGAAGTGTTGAGGATCCTATAGGTCCTTCACTACGTCAAAAACTGCATGACATTGGTTGGGCTGTGACTCAATCTAATATCCTCCGAAACGATGTAAGTAACTTTTGTGTTTTTAAACTGCAAATTCAATAATTCTTCGAAAAACTCATTAGGATATGATGATTGCATAGATACACTAGTGGTTGGACAATCCTTTTGGATTGTGCGGATGTGACTGGAAGGAGATGACTTCTAATAAAGCACGTACATATTTAAATATGGTCACTGTTAGTCTTTTTTTTTTTTTTTTTTTAAGTATATGGTGATAAACTATATGTACGAGGTTACATGTATAAACAGTCTATTTGAGCAATCTTATCATGTGATTTTCTGTGAGACAAAGCAACTTTCCTAGCTTTATATTTTTGTTATGGGAGGCTACAGGTGCCTACAGCTTTTGAGTTTTTTTTTTTTTTTTTTTTTTTCTGTTGGAAGGATTAGATTAATTTGTGTAATGATATATTTGATAAAAAAAATCCTCATAAATGTACTCTCATTTAGCTTTAAAAATATGATTTCTTGAAATAGATATTATTTAGTTCTAATCTAGATTGTTGATTACCTGTTACAAAAAGTTATGCTAACATTGTATTATCTCACTTTCTTTTGAAATGTAGATTGATTCTGTTGCTGAAAGTATAGAACGGCAAAAATCTATTAATGACATGGTAATGTATTATTGATCTAAACAATTCTAGTGTCGGATAGATTACTTCAAAGGCATGTGGTTGACTCTTCCCTTTTGCGATCCTTATATAGCTTAATTAAAGAAATTAAATTATTCGTCTAGGTTTTTGTCTATGGTGGGATTGGTCCTTTGCATTCAGATGCTACTCTTGCTGGCATTGCAAAAGCGTTCGGTGTCCGTCTGGTTCGTTTTTTATATGATCTTTCCTCTTATTAATTTGGTAGCTCATATGTCAAATATAAAGCTGAAGTACATTTGTCTTTGATTTAGGCTCCTGACGAAGAGTTTGAAGAATACCTTACGAACATAATGGGTTACCGCTGCACTGGTGATAGGAATGAGGTTTATTCTAATATCTCTTCTCTGTATAGTGTATACACACACAACCTGTAAACTTTTTTTTTTGGGCAAATCTAACTAAACTAGGCATTGATGCGAACTTGTACCCATCTAATAATGTCTTGTGTTACTTTTATTGCTCCATAGCCAATTACTATGGCTATATTTTTCTCTATATTGTAATTTAGTTAAAATAATATCATTGTTAGCCACCTTGACGTTTATATATCAATATATAATGGTTAAATTTATTGTTTGGGGGTAAAATAGTATGCAATCCTCTAGTCCTTCTTGTGAAGGGAGTAAGGGTATGGATTGTTCATCGGCTTCACCCTGCTTTCGAGTGAGATAATGGGTATGATGATGATGATGATGATGATATAATGGTTAAATGTTTTGGCATTTCCTCACTTGTGTAATTGTATGTATCTTCAGATGGCGCAACTACCAGAGGTCATAACTGAGTTGTTGCATCATGAAAAGCTTCCTGTACCTTTGGTATGTAGCAGAGAAGACACTTGTATAATGAGACTTTCTTCTGAATAGCAAATTCTTTGTCTGCTTATGCCCACTCATAGCTCTAGTCTCATCATATGTGATTTACATATTTATAAGCATTTGTGTGCACATAAACTCACACTTAGTGTACTTTTAGATGGCAAGGTTCATTTCTTTTTGTGCTTAGGTTGGCTCAAAGCTAACTCTCACATCATCTACAGCTTAACAACCTCATTGCTCATACATGCGTTGATACGCATATGTAATGGATTTGAGATCAATGCAAGTTGTAGGATTTGTCCCACATTGGTTATAGGGAATTCATGAGGGGTCTAAAGATCAAATGTGCTAGTCTTTGGGATGAGCTCTTCTATTCAGTCTATAGCAATAGTATTAGTAATTAGAAGTTAGAACCAACTCAGAGTGGTGGCCCATGGAGTGGTGGTTTGGGTTAATCAAGTAGTGACCAACAAAGATGTTGGACCTTTTGGATTGTCGAATGTAATGGATGCGCAGTGCAAGTTAAGACACTTGTCCCATATCGGGTGTGTCATGTGTGGGAAACTAATGAGGGACTTAGAGATAAACAGGCTCTCTCACAAAACAGGCTAGGTTTTTGGGACGAGCTCTGCCATTTGATCTACAATAGAACACTTCCTTTTTATTCATCATTCAGGTTACCTGAGATAACACAGCTAATGATAAAATTTAGCTGACTTTTTTTGGCTGCATTATCTTTAGTTGGTTAGATGTCTTTTGACTACCCTTTTTATGCTTCCAGCTGAAATAGTTTGTTTTTGTTTACTAAATTTGGTTGAATTTGTGTTAAAGCTTGTAGCTGTTTTCTTTTGCAGATGAAGTGTCAGAATGTTGTCATATTTATGGCAACAAATCTAATAGAGCTGGAAAATGAATGGAAATGCTTGATTGAGCTTGCGACTTCTAGTGGGCTTCTGATGTTGACAAAACCTTTTTCTTCAAAGTATTTGACAACCACTCTTTCAGAAGTATGTATAAATATATTCGTCACTTCTTAGTTCCGAAATATTACCTGCTGTGTTGCCTTTTAAAAATAGACTTCATTTTGCTTGCTAGAAGTGACTCCATCCCACTATCTTGTCTGTCAGTAACCAGTATATTTAGGGCTGTACATGGTGGCCCTGCAATGTTTAGAAACTGCCCTTGTAAGAAAGTGTAGACTGATTTTAACCTATGCAATCAACCCAATTCGAGCATTAAAAGATGTTTTACTACCATTTGATGTACGGTGACCTTTTGTTTGCAAAATTTTATAGGTTTCTTATACAGGTCTTGACTCCTGTCCTGTGTACTCATTTTCTAAATAAGCAAGGTTTTATCTTTAAAGTTGTCTATTGTTTCTAAAGTCTGTATTTGAGATGTTAGAGTTAATGTAATGTATGTTATTTTATCCTGTTGAACAATAATTACCTACTCATTGAATTATACTTTAGCAGTCATGCATCAATTACATGTCCAGTTCCTTATGTGATATAATACGGATTAATCCTTAAATGTGGCTTGGCTTCCCCAGGTTAGATAACTTCAACAAATCCAGCTTTACTGCGTAATATGGATTTCTAAGATTCACAACTGACCTTCTAGATTTTTACAATTTTATTAGATTCAGCTATTTCAACAAGCTCAAGTTGATTGATCCCGGCTGCCTGTGTAATTCATTTTTGTTATGTTCGTGCAGGTAGAAGTTGCTCAACCATTGGCTGCTCTGCGTATTCACTTTCCTGATTTGTATATTGGTATGACTTTTTTGCATCACAGTTTATTACAATATTCCATTGGTCCCATGCCATTAAGTGGCCCCATCTAGGGTGGGGTTTGGGGATGTACGCAATCTTACCCATGTTAGTGATAAGACTAACAAAGAGGTTGTTTCCGATTGACCCCTGGTAGCAAACATCATGTGTAACTTACATACACAAGAAGTTCACATGATTTAAAGAGTCATTTTACTTTAGTCAACTACAAAAATCTTTGGCCCCATAAAATGATCATTTAAGCTAATGTCTATTAAATAGAAGAAAAAGACTACTACTACTACTATACTCTTTAAGCTAAAATCAGTTTGATCAGGAAACGTGAAATAATCATTGAAGCAAAGTAAAATAGATGAAGGAAAATGCAAGTGTCTTGAAATGCTTTTTCATCACGTTTTAACGATTTGATCATTCTGTTTTAGGGTGTTATCGGAAATCTAGACGTGGGCCTCTTGTAATTACTGTAGAAGGAAAGGTATGATATGAAGAAATCATTTGAGTTTTTTAGACTCGAAACGAAGCATTAGATTGCTGAGATCATATTTTGCCATTAACAAGCTATTCTTTCATTTTAGGACCAAGCCAAAGTGCAGTTGGCTTCGGAAGCCGTCCAGAAAAAGTTTAATCCAGGGGCATTTTCTGAAATCATTTAATGTTCAGACATCTACTTCCTCCATTATTATGTCACTAAAAAAATTGAATTGTGGCAACAAGATTCAACTTTATGTTATCTTCTAACAATGACTGTACGTGGTTCGAGCCGTGATTAAAGAATGCCGGAAATGCGTTGAATCTTAATCTCCTTTCCGACAAGTATGGCGGATAAAGAAGACACTAGGATTTAAAGGAAAATAAGAAATGTACAAGGGGACAGAAGATGGTTGTTCCATAATCAATCTGAAAGGCAAAGAGAGTATAACAAGTAGCTTTTAAATTTATTGAAGTTTATTTTTTGGGCAGTCCAACCCTAGAGCACCATATGACTAGTGCTGACATGAAAATAAGGCAGCTGATTATAAATCAAACATTAGAATACCCGTTATTTAGTGCACACACTTTTCCTGTTGTACTAACTTTCGACTGGACTTGATGCATATTCATTGGAGCAGTCTTAGATGAGCTAAAAGCTTAGCTAAGATTATGCTTTTCACTGGAAATTGAATAAATATGACTCCTTTTAAAATCAACTTTTAGTATTGCACATTGCACACTTGCATTTCCTTGTTTTGTAAGAACATGCCACAAATTTTGTATTATAGCGCTGCCTGAGTCTGGAAGTTTCTGGAAATTTATTTTTCAAAATAAGCAGGAAATTTTCAAAGTTTTATTTTAGTTCTAGTCGATAAAAGTCAACATTTTTGTTTCCACTTAGTAAGTTATTTTCATTGTAAAAACAAATTTTAAAATTTGCACATTAGTATTATATCTATGGAAAATTTTTTGCAAAGTAATGCGCAAGCAATCCAAATTCTGTATTGTAATGCCATTATTGTAATACGAAGTAAAATTGTAAAATTTAATGAAATATGCAAAAGTTAGACCCAAGGATCCGGATTCAAATCTAGATCCTCATTCAACAACAAATTTAGATATGGATTCATTTAAACCCAGTTCAAATCTACCCCGTTGCCATCCCTAAACATTACTAAATTAATAAAAACTTATTATATCTGTATGACAATGACAATTGCTTCCAAGTAGGAATAATAACTAAAGCTTCATCTTAATTATCCAAAAGCTCTTATTCCCTTGCTTATTCATTGCGGCTAAATAAATCTAAGGTCCGACTGTTTACCTAAATTAATGCTTTAAACTAATACATCACTGCTTTCTTTTCTCAAACATCAGCTAACTTCCTGCTCGACAGCCTGCTCGAAATCCATACGGCATAACACTTGCAACTACAAAGCAGGCTCAGGGGCATGCAGATCAGGAAGCCGATCTTTCGAACAGTTTAATCCAAAGCAATTGAGTGAAGAAGGCGGAAACTGGCATTTCGTAACATCTCCTTGTTTGGCTGTTGTGTTATTAACTACTTTGTACAGATAAATAGACGAAACCTAACCGATTCAGTGTCAACTCAAAGATGAAAAAGTACTTTATCGATCAACTCGGAGAATGTTGTTCTCTACACCATTCTTGTTGATTGATTCCTTTTGGGGATCAATCTTCCAATGCCCATCAACAATGAATTTTATCTGCAAATTGTCAAGGATAGTCGCAAAATGTTTTTTCCGAAAAAGAATGAACAAACAAGTTTTACTTATTAGCACCATGTAAAACACAAGATTTCACTTAATCTTACCTCATACACCCCAGGATAAAGCCATAACGTTGTTGACCAGCGCCTAGATCTCCTGTCAACATTGCTCACGATCATTCTCGAAAAGAATTGTTCAAGGTAAAAGTGCATAAAAGCACAAAAAGAATACATGATAAAATCACCAAAATCAGCACAAATCATTGACAATAATTCGCAAATTTTAGACATTCAATGATGGCTGGAAATCCAATTTAATCCATAACAGATGATGGCTGCGGATCCAATTTAACATATAAGAAAAGATTAGCAAGTATAACAGACCTCGATTCAACAGGGTCTACCATAACAGATGATGGCTGCGGATCCAACTTAATCCATTGATGCCATCCATTGAAACTACCAGCAACCTCTACCATTTCTCCTTCTCCTGAATAATCAATCTTCGCCTAATGTAAGAAAATGAGTACCTTATGGTAAGCAAAATTTCTCATCTGAAGAAAAAAATCCAAACTAAAGTAACATTCTTCTATACATATAAAGGAACCAGATGAAAAAGATAAAGTTTAATGTTCCCAAAAAGAGAACGACAACATGGAGAAAAACAGGAAGGTAACACATGGAAAACAACTTGCACGACGTTATTATTTCCATTGTTAGGGAAAAATTACCTCGACGAGTCCAGAAAGACTTTCTTCAACAGCAAATAGCTCTGCATCTTTTTCTGATATAAGCTTTTGAGCTTTGGTAATCTCATCTTCTGCTTTTGTTTGCAAAAGTGACAGAGCGTACTGCCGAAACACCATGACATGTAAATTTCAACGACGTTAAGGAACTGTATAAGAAGACAGACATAATACTGCTAACACGACGGAAGAATCTCAACATAAATGGCTCTTGTTTGATTTACATGAAGGTGAAATTCCTGCAGAATGACTTGCTTGAACTAATATTTTTTTCGATTACAGGGTAGGTTGAGGGAAGAACAATATTATACTACGAAAGTGAAACATTTATGTTGCAACTTATTAGAATAAATCATCTTCATAGTTCATACCACTCTAGCAAAACCCTGCCCTACTTTCTTCCATTATTTGGACGATGTCACAAAAGCTTCGATTTTCAAACTATGACTGACATTTGACAGAGTAAAATGAAAGAAAAAAAAAAAGCACATACAATAAACCACTTGACAGTTAACACTTTACACTACTGCTGCATTTAATAAACATGTAAATATGAACAGATAAAAATTCTCTATTTTGTTGAATAGGTCCAATAAAACTTCTATAGGAAAATCACACCTTTTCCTTTTCAATCTCTTCTTTCAGCAGAGACAACTCCAACTCTTTTTGATGCTGCACATAACACATATAATAAGGAAATGTTATTGAGGCAGGAGAAGCAAAAGCAACAACAATTCAAGAGTTGAGCAATTCACAAATACATGGATAATTATATCTTCAAGAAAGCCCAGAAATAACAAGTACCAGAATCTGCTTAAGACGGCTAATCTCAGCTTCATTTTCCCTTTTTCCGGCCTGTATGATCATTGCAGGAATAAAATATGTTAAAAATTGAAGATTTAACAAGTAAAAAGACCCAAAAAGAAAATAAACACAAGTAACCTCTACGAGCTCATCATCAAGATCATCATTTTGTGTTTCTTGAGCAGAAAAATAAATATCCCTACAATATTGAAGGTAAACAATAATGAATATGACATCAGTATTCCTTAAAGAGACAACGAAAAGAGCGTAGGAAAATCACAAATATGTCACTAGTTTCTCTCACTAGAAAGGGACTTAAAGTAATCTTGTTAGAGATAAACTGCAAACTCTAGAATGAAGCATCATTAGGCTTCTCTTCAGCAGCTAGCTTTAGCTGCTCTTCTCTTCTGCCACTAGTCAATAGTGTAGCGAAACAACACTAGCCCAAAACAAAAAATAACTAAACAACTTACAGGGGATATTTGAATGGAATTTCAAAACACGTTAAAACGTCATGTCTATCAGAAACCTCATCATTGGGGCATAAAAAATACAGATAGCAAAAGACATGTCATTGCTTCAATAAGGGATCAACTTTACAGGAGTAAAATGAAACTATTTTCTCAAATAGTAAAATACATGAAGGGATATTATAGAGTTTAAATTAAAACTACACGCATAATGCTCGGGCTGAAACCTAAATTAATATTTAATACTAACCATAACTACGTAGCGTTTTTAAATTTCACGGCAATTCAAAACAGAAAAAGTTTACCATAAAAACTATACCCCTAAAGAAAGTAAACTTGTTAATTCAAATGCTCACAAATATAAATTTAGACCAATTAGTATTCCTTGTATTCAGCATAATTCTTCCCATTCAAAAATATTGAATAGAAAACTTTAACGACATAAACTAAAATGACATTAACAACATTATAAGCAATCAAATATAATTTAGTACAAATACATAAATAAATTAATACAAGTGTGTTGGTCAAGTTGCTTTATTCTAAATACAATAAGGAAAACTGTCAAAAACTATCTTGTAGACACATTAGTAAAACAACAAAAATATTATCAATAAAACATAATTTTAGAAAATGCAAAATCATGGTTATCTAAATAAGATATAGAAAAACTAAGGGGGAGAGTATTCAAGGGAAGAAAATCAGACCTTTTAGATTTGCCTTCGGTTTTAAGAGGAGAAAACATCCTTGGTAACAGTAAAGTACCATTTTGCCCAATATTAGAGTTGCTAATACGAGCCAAATGTCCAACGTCCCTTTCACTATGGGCCATTGTTTCAACTTCACTCTGCCCGTGATTCAAAACTGTGCCCCCTTCATCTGGAACTATGTCATCACACGTATCAACTGCCAATAGTGGACATATGCAGAAAATGACATTCAAGGTGAGTACTAGAGTAAATACTACCTACCTCTATATAGCAGTTGATCCTATATTCAAAAATGCAGATAAAATAAAACAGCCTAAAACGAACTAAAATGCACTACATCCATAGGAATAAAGTTTGCAGCATGTTGACAATTACACTATTGTCTATTTACAAACAAATTTTGACCTCAAATGGTTACCAAATACCAATGCATAAAAAGCCACCGTCAAGTGTGTTTATGATATATTCATCTCGATGCCTAGTTTCATAATGTCAACTTTATAATTTTTACTCTTAGATAATAAAAAATAGTTAAGGTCAAAGTTGAGCATCAGAAAACAAAAGTCTCAATGGTGCAAAAACTCACACTTGGGGAAAGTACAAAAGTTCAGCAACGTTCCATACTTATGGGAAGTATTCATATTTCATCCTACTTATCGAAGACCAATTGTAATGCACAACTTAGAACATCTTATGGGTGGAATATACTTATAAACGTATCATCATAATAAATAAGCGGCAGGAGACTACAAATATGTATCTGAGATAATACTAAACCTTTCTATTAATAAGGAGTCTTAATAATTTATTTTTGTAATCTTATATAGAGCAATTATTCCCAGGCAGGAAACTACTGACAAATCATGTATCTATGAAACTTCATTTTTCTGGTAATAAATAAATGCGGCATACCTTCAACTGGATCTAGCAGTCCATATTTCATAAAATTGTCCACCTTTTCCTGCAAGGTCAAAGTGGATTCTTGTAATGCATGATTTACACCATTAGCAGTTGAAGTTGATTCGTCCTCAGCCAACAAGCTGGTCACAGCATCAGAGTTGTCATCCATCGAAGGAATAGATACAGGCTCTTCAATCAAATTATGTAGCTTCCCCTCCTGACCTTTTAAATTAGATAAAGCAATCAATACAGACTTTGAATGGTATGTACTCAAAATTTCACTTGAACAAAGCTAAAAAATTGACCTGTTTCATTAAAATCCCTTTTTTCTTGCGAATTTTTGAGTGAGCCATTCCCATCAGATTCTGTTTCAGAAGGGTTAACAAGAAGCTCTTTTATAACTTTGTGTCCTCTCCTTCGAACAATGTTTGCCAGATCCGTCCTGTAAGTTTGAAGTTGTAAAAAAAAACAGATATGGAAAAAATAAGACAAAGGAAAAATCACAAGCTACCAACAAAGACAACATAGGGCTACAAATAGAAATTAAGGAATAAAGTCGGGGAAGCTTGTTAAGCAGCGTGGAGCTCCCGTGGGCCATGACCATGTGATCAATTCTATGTGAGGCCATTCACATGGTCAAACCTCTCTGAAATATCAACATATTGCCATTAACAAGCCAAGACACATCTGCAACTGAGGTCCACTCCACAAGTTCATCAAATAGAAAAAAGTTAACGACGGAGAAGAGAAGGCTGAGACACATCACGTAAAAATATCCTACAAGGTTGCTTCTAGTTCTCGCTCTTGGATTCTTCATTAATCCATCAACCATAACTTAACCTCTTTGTATGCTACCAAAAGAATAGGAGCAAAAAGAGAGACAATCAATAGAAAGATCGATTCTAGAGGCTTATAGCATGCTGAGACCATCCACCATTTTTTGCAAGCGCACAAAATCGGTAAAATGATAGAACAACATAAATTTGGCGATTGGTAAAGTAACCATGTCAAGTTGTGAACAATAACTTCTTGAAACTAAAATAAATATTTAAGATCTTGAGCCTCTTGCCTATAGGTTAAATTCTTTTTTAGGAGTATATCCTAATTACGGCTGGAAAATAACGTGAGTAAATGGAAAAAAAATCAAAATGAGAGAACCCTAATAAACACTCTTAATATAATTCCTCTTCATATTCTTCCTCATTAGCTTCATCATTTCAGTTTGATCTTATACAAGCATGCTCTTAAGAACAAAACATCACACAAGTGAATGCTAAACCCTTTTCTAAGAACAAGAAAAACCCCAAAACACAAGAAAATCATTTGCATCAATAAGATAAGTACAAACATCAAAACTGTTCACCAAGTGACATAAAAAAGTTCACCCCTGATTGAAACATCCAAAAGTAGTACACTAAATAACAATTTCAGAAAAATTCCATCCTGAATATAACACCCAATAAAGCCATTCCAAAGAATTGACATACAATTCAAGCACATAATTCCGTTCCTCCCACCTACGATAAACGGAACAAACAAATACATAAAAGCTTTGTTACCCAACTCGTCATTTTAACTCAAATACCCATGTCAATCCTTGATACCCCGACATAAATATCATGTATTGACATAATTATTTGAGTTAAAATACCATTTCGGACACTCGAGCACAGATACCCTTGTAAGATATGGGTTTCCGAATCCGGGTAAGGTTTCATGGAAGTATAAGACATACATCGACAATTTCAATATGAAAACTAAACAATATATATAAAACAACCTTCCATGATGATTAAGCTCCTTGGTAGAAGGAACATGATCCGCAGGCAATCCAACAGAAGCCACGAATTCCTTAAGAGCATTGCACAGTTCATCATCACCCATAAGCTTCCTGCTTGGCCTGAAACCCAAAAAAACCCATGAACCTATTAAAGCAAAACACAATCAAATTTCCCAAATTCAACAACCGAAAAGACAAACAAATGGTGAAATGAATAAAACCTTGATTTATTAGAAGAAGCAAGACAAACTACAGAAAACTGGCCATTGCAATAACGGCGGTTAGTGTAAAAGCAAGAGTGATGACAGAAGAAGGAAAAGGCAGAACTAGTTTGGGATTGGGATTGGGATTGGGATTGAGAGTAACGAGAGGATAACGAAACATAGTGAGGCGGGAACCCAGAAAGGGCAGCCATTCGTAGAGTGAAGCAGATCGAAAAGCATTTCAATTTTCGATTTAGGGGTGTTCTGATTATAATGTTACATTGAAAGATTCTATGTGGATAATTGGTATTGGTTAGTGGCTAATCATTAAACTTAGAAAAAAAATTCCCTAATATAATGTTTTTGATTATTGGAATGTTTTAAGAAAATTATTAATGGTACCCTTATATTCTTTTTAATTTTGATCGTATTTTTATTTATCTGAGCTAATTATAAACGTGATACTGTTCACCTTTTTTCTGTTAAGTTGACGTTAAAATGTCATTTAAAAGTGCTATAATATAAAGGTACAATTGATAAAGTGCTATAACACAGGGGTACTATTGATAATTTTTCTTGCTTTTAAATAACATTTAATGTCAACTTAACGGAAAAAAGGTGAACAATGTCACGTTTGTAATTAGCTGAAAAAGGCAGGGGTAACATTGAAATTAAAAAACCACAGGGGTACCATTGATAAAGTGCTATAACACAGAAGTATCATTGATAATTTTCCTATTTATTTGTGGTAAATAAAGATTTTTTATTTAACATAAATAAATTATGTGCTTAATAATATATGTAAAATGCTAATTGTAGTAACAAATTATAATGCTTTAAAATAAAGTAATAAACTCCTAACAATGTTGGCGATTTTCTATGTGTAATATTCTTAAGAAAAATTATCATTGGTAATCCTTAATTTTTGCACTTTATCAATGGTACTCCTGAGTTTTTTCGAATATTAATAATACCTCCGTGTTATTAAATGTCTTACAACCATAGCATTTTCTAAATTTTTCCGTCCGAAATCATCCAAAACTTTTAACATCAAAAAAATAAAATAAAAAGAAAAAAATTAAAGGCTTTTGATGATTTTTGAGGGAAAAAATTAGAAAAAGTTACGACTATAAGACGCTTAATAACACGAGGGTACCATTATAATTTGTTAGTACAATATAAGCTTTGGACAAATAAATTTTGAGCACAAAATGAAACTCAAGATTCCTTAACTTTAGCTTCCCTTTACGGGTTCCTAATCTTAGTAGCTTTATTTATGAAAATATTTTCCCTTTTCGTATTTATTTATGAAAATTTTTCCCTTTTCGTACAATAGGTTACATCTGAATCAAAAAAACTTGAGTCATTATTTTTTTCTAAAAAGGTTAATAAAAACATTTTTTATTTTCATGTGAGAGAGTGTAGTATTCTTTAAATTGAAATCATTTCATATTAGATAGATGAACTATACAAATATAAAAATTGAATTTTCTCTTAATGAATACGTAATTTTTTAAAAGATTCAAATTTGAGTCTGATATACTTTTTTTTTCTTCGGCCTACTCTACCTAATATAAATAACTTTTTTTTCAAAATTTTTTTAAAGGGCATCATTTTAAAATGTTGACATGTTTTGTCATACCAAGCATAAGAAACCTAAAAGGAGAATCCTTCAGCTCAAGAAGAGTCTTCAAAGATAGGAACCTGCATATATCCGAAATCCTGCATCTTACACCCACGTTAGCCAAGCATAAGAATGAACTTGTTGCAAGCATAGTAAGTGACTTACACCACTAAAAGGGTACATACAGATACCTAAGAAAATGATACAGGTAAGAGAGGCGGTAGAGAGCTATGACGAAAGGCAAAGAACAGTAACCAACAAGTCTAGTAATCTAGGACGTGATAAGGTGCCGCCATTTGGCACTAATAAAGATATACTTCCTCCGTTCCATAATATTTGCTACATTTCACTTTTTTACGCAATCCAAATATCCAATGCACAATTTTGATCATTAATATCTTAAACTACACTTATCTGAAAATTATAAAAATTTAATATTATGAAAGTATGCGATTAGACGATTCAAACAAGATCCCACTTGACTCTATTCTTACTTACACATTAGTCGCAATATGTAAAATAAGCTTGAAAGATGAATAGTGCACAAAATGGAAATGTAGCGAGTATTTTGGAACGGAGGAAGTATGTGCAAAAAGTTTAAAAGCTTGAAAAAATAAGAAATAATATCATTAATTTTAGAAATTAAGAAGGTTATTATTGACGTTTGATGATCGGGTAAAAATTAAATAATGCGAGAAAATTTTTAGGAGTTAAAGAGTTACTTTAGAAAGAAGTAGAAAAATGCATCAGGTTTTGATTTTATGTTAAGTAAAATTAATTTCCAACCATCACATGCGTATCCTTATTCTGAAGTTTTTTAAAACTTCCTTTGTGCCTCTCAATTTGCAATACTTCTTATTTTGGTTCCACTTGTTTTACATCATATTCTTTTTTGATAATAATCTTACGTTCTTAAATAATACTCCATTTTAAAGTAGAGATTTTTAGAATAAAATGTCTTTAATTTGAAAGTTAAGATATTTGAATAAAATGTCAAAAATTAAGATTTTTAGAACTTAAACATCCAAAGTTGAGATTTTTAGTTTTACAATTTTTAGAAGAGACAATGAGATTATTTCTATTATAGATTAGTATAATATAAACTTACGATTATAAAGTAAATAATTAGACAAATAAATTAATTATATATACTTATCTCATGATGAAACGATCTAATACTTGACTTTTTGTTTTAATTTTTTTTAAATACTCCCCCCGCTCCTTTTTGTTTTTCCACCTTATTAAAACGAGTAGTTCCATAAGTTTTTTCCACTTTAGAATACTTTCCATTTTTGGAAAGTTTTCATTCCACTTTTAATACCCCTTAAAACCCTACTTTCCTTCCTTTACACTATTATTTAATTATTTTATCTCTTATACTTCCAATACAATCATTACATTACACTATTATTTAATTATTTTTTCTCAAATACTTCCAATACAATCATTATTTTCCAATACTATATAATTTAAATAATATTCACTACTATCAAAGATTCTATTTTTCTTAACCTTGGTGAAAAACCCAAATAGAAACATCAAAAAGGAACGGAGAGAGTAGTTTTTATCATCCTTATAGCGTTAACATAATGTAGTTAGATCAAGGTGCCTTTATATAAAGTCGTAACTAAACAATTATCATTCAAAATGGGTCCCTTTCCTTTCCAGTCCCTAATATTAATTAAATTAACAAGTTGTCTTTCTAATTCTAATCACTAACATTGATTAAATTTTTACTGTGGCTTGATTGAAGACTTTGGAGTCAGACCTTTACGTTTTGGACCACCACTTTCTTATAGAATTATTTATTTTTCATAAAGTCTTTTGATTAACTCTTGTATGATACCGTTTGACAGTGAGATAAGTCTATATAAGTAGTCTAATTTACTAGCTAATTAGTACTATAAGTACAAAAGTGATCACTGATCAGCATTGTTTTTAATAATCAGGTCGTCTATAGTATACACACCTTTCAAAAAAGTCCAATCTATATTTTCAATAAATTAAAAAAAATATCTATAAACTGATGCGTGCAAGCTGTGCCTATTTTGAGTTGGTGTTATAACCTATTGAAGTTGGTGTTATAACTTATTAAAGTTGGTATTTGGAGTTAGTGTTATAACAAATTAGAGTGGTATTGTACCTATTTGGAGATACCAACTTTAACAGGTTATACTACCAACTTTAACAGGTTATACTACCAACTCTAACATATTATAATACCAACTTCAATTAATTATAACACCAACTCCAAATAGGATTACACAACGCACATTTTTTTAAGATTTTTTTCTAAGTAATGGGCCGGCCCATTTGAGACGCGTCTCTTGTAAAGACGGTCTCAAAATAAGAATTTATGTCATTAATATAATTAGACTAATTTTTTCAATTTAAAATTTTCTCATAATAAAAATGTCTTAAGAGAATATGTAAAATATTCTCTAACATTAAAATTAATAAAATAAAGAAGTAAATAAAAAATGTAAAAAATAAAATGAAGTATGTGCATATATAAGCTGTCATCATATAGGAATCATTTGCGTATGAGTATTATATTAAATAAATAATAAATAAATAATCCATTATAATTCATTGTTAGCAACCACAAAATTTAAGAGTATTCAACAAGATTGGGGCCCAAAGGAAGCCAAAATTATCTTTTACTGATAGTTTTCTTCTTCCATTAACTATTGATTTTATTTCCTTCATATTGACCAAATTTTCCCGATGAAAGTAACATCATGTATAGTTCACTGAATGGTCACCTATTTTTGAGTCTATGCATCCACCGTCAAGTTAAACCTATTCTCCTCTTAGCTTTAGACTTTTTTTCTCAAAAATTCGAATTTATTTCCGACCGAGAGTAAATATCATTTTTCAGAAAAAAAAATTGTGTTTAATTCTCACCTAATTTCCTTTCCTCAACATATCCACTTTATAATCCCTTTTTTGAAGAATAGTTAGTCTCTTGAGAGACTGTTTCATTAAAAGACGTATCTCAAGCCCAACCCATCAAAGATTAATGCCTACTTACCGGATTCTTAATCCCTACTTATATTATCTTTAATGCTTACTTATCGTATCCTTAATGCCTCCTTTCAATATCTTAAATGTCTACTTACATCATTCTTAATGCCTACGCATAATATTTTAAAATATATAATGAGTCGGCCTTCACAAGAATGTGTGTCAGTATGTCACATATTTAAGGAATTATTAATCAAGCCTATAGCAGAAAACTCTTTTGTCTTTCTCTGCTACGCGAAAAATCAGGCAATAATAGACAAGTTCAACACTCATATCGTTGTGAGTGTCCTTAGAATTATATTTTCATACTAAATTTGATTTGGAATATCGTTGTGAGGATAGTACTCGTACATCCATTATAAAAAAAATATATTGTGATAACTATTAATAGCCTATTTCTTATTTATAAAAGTGAAAATCCAATTTACTATATATATGGCCATAATATAATCCATGTCTAAATTACCTAAAAAATTAAAGAATTGATAAATAAAGGTTTTATGTTTGACTTAATTTCAATATTGTTTGAATGTCCTTGGTGTTAATTATAGATAAGTCACATACTTTTATGTTTAGGTGATAAAAAGTCAAAACAAAAAGCTTGCAATAATGAAAAACAAGTGATAAAGTGTGACAACTTAGGCTAATTTGGTGTGATTTACACTTGCTGGATTTATTTTCTGTTGACAAAGCAATTTTGTTGTAATACGTTAACCCTAAATAACAAAAACAAGGACAAATGTGGGAAGTGGCAACCAACCTTAATTAAGGCCAATTTATAGTTTTTTTTTTTTTAAAAAAATAAATAAATACATTTTTAAAGAACGTAGAAAGCTCTGCTAAGTATTTTCCTCTTTTTTTAAGATTGTATGTTACTGATAATGACATGTTGTAAGGAAAATCAGATTAAACATATATATATATTCAATTATTTTTCAATATCTAATTCATATGGTTTTAATATTCTTTCTAAGATGAAGCATTAGATAAGTTTGAGGGGTATAAAAATGAAATAAAATTGCAACTTAATAAACGAGGGAGTATATGATATTAAGAAACTTAGACTTCTTTTTTTTGAATAATAAGAAACTTAGACTATGATGAGGGGAAAAACTATGATATATTTATTTCTCAAATTTTAATGCTATTTATAAAAAATACATGCTTAAAAAACTATTTTGTTTTTCTAGAATGATATTTTTTCACCGAAACCACACAAGTTTTACGTTGTAAAAAATATTATTGTTTAAATTGTGTTATACAAAAACTTGGGTGAGACCCTCTCACTTGTGAGACGCATCTTATTAGGCTGGTCCAATTGTATATATATTTTTTTACCAACTTTACAAATTAAAATGTCAATTTCAAGAGTTAAAAGACCAATTTGAACACTTACAAGAACAATTGTAAGGATTTAAATTTGACATTTTAAATCATGGAATTTGACAATTTCAAGACTCAAAAATTCAATTTCAATACTTAAAAAACCAATTTTAAGACTTAAAGACTAATTACTAGACTTAAAATTCTCATTACAACCCATTTCAACTTTAAAGTAGGAAGTCAAACGTTAATGTTGATATTAAAAATTGTGAAATTGACCTTTTGAGTCTTAAAATTAGACTTTAAGTCTTAAAATTGTCCTTTTAAGTCTTAAAATTAGTATGTCAGAATATTCTTAAAAACTTATTGCGCTTGAACTGGTTGCACAGATAAAATAGTCTCACAGGAGAGTTTCTAATTGTCTTATAGCAGTACGCAAATAATGATTTGAACCTCTAAGATTGTTATATGAACTATTATTTTATTTATTACTCCTATTATTTGTTGTATTTGTGAACTCTATAATTACTAGTCCTTTGAATCGTACACTGGTGAGCTCCAATTCATAATCCTAATCGGTAAAGAATTACAAATAGTTGATTAGTCGAGAATTAATTAGCTCAATCCACTACATAATCACAAGGTAGAATTACCAATCTTTGATTTTTCTCATTTAATAAAATTAAATACAAGTATATCCTAGTGCATTCAAAGTTCCAAAACAACCTCTTTGTGCTTAATCTATAACATTAATTATGCTCTATTTTTATGGCTTAAGATTCTTATTCTTTTGTTTTGTTTTTACTCCTTTGACTTTTTCGCTTGCATCAACACTAAAACAAGGAACTTAAGGTGGCAGCAGTACTGCATAGTGCATACTACATGGTGCCTTTATTTGCTGGGATTCAACCATCACATTAAACTTTTAGTTGAGTTGGTTCTTTAACATGGTATTAGAGTCAACGTAACAAGAGGTCACGGGTTTGGATCTCAACAACCCCTCATTTAAAGTGGGATATTTAGCGCTAGGCATGAGGTGAACCTGTACTGCATCCACACTTCTAGTCTAAAGGACTCTCGTGTGAGGGGGTGTATTAGAGTATATAACTTAATTATTTTGGGGGCCTCAACCATCAACTAAAATTTTTGGTTGAGTTGATTACTTGACAGGTACTCCTATATCATATTATTTAGATCAAAAATTAAATAGTTTAAATTAACGATGTATAAAATCTAAATACTAAAATGAAAAAAAAAACATGATTTCCAAGCCAAAGAAGCCACTGAACTACCAAAATTTTCCCTTTTGTTTTTATATTAAATTTTTTAAGTAAACTTATGTTCGGTTGATAACAAAAAAATTAACGGTCATGAAAATCTGAGTCTAGCCTTTGGTAAACATATATAACTATTGGAAATAATAAACAATATTTAGAGAATAATTAGTAGAATATAAATAATATTTAATAATTAGTAGAATATCTTTGATTTTATTTTAGAATAATATTTTAAGTATTTAGAAAATTAAGATATTTGTTAGTTTCCTTATTGCATGGCATATCTTTTGTATTTAATTATAGGGGGCATTTACTCTCTTTGATTGATGAATAAGAATGAAAACAGATTGAATTGATATTCTTAAATCGAAGCCAAATTATTATACTTTGTTATTACTTTTATCATTAACCAAATAATATTATGTACTCTATTAGGAATCTAATATTCCAAATATTATAAATATAATGTGATATTATATACTTCATTCATGTCTAAAATGAAGTTAAATTATTTGTATGTATTCTATTTATCCTATTTGTAAGTTGCAGGTTTCTCTATCTTTGAAGACCCTTTTCGAGTCAAGGACTTTTTGATCGCACTATTCTTTATGGGTACGAGCTACCGTCGTTCTTCCCTCATTATACCCTGATTATAGTTTTCTATGAGCGGGATACATTGGGTATGATGATGAAATAAATGTAGAGAGTGAGCAAGATGAGGAACAAGAATACAAGAGGTATGAACAAATAAGCAATGTGTGTTGATGTGGATGCATCCAATGGCACATATATTAATAATATTAATAGGATTAAATTATACGATTATTCCTATGGTTGTTGCTTAATCATCGGTTATTTTATATTCTGATGATTGCTAGTTTCCTACAACTTGCCACTTTGAACCCAGAAAGAACATTGATACTTTAGCTACTTCTTAATTAATTGCTACCCTATTCTTAGGCTTTCATTTACGTACTTTATAATATTCACTTCTTAGTGTAACACCCCGGCTTCTTGGATCGCCAGTGACTACTCATCAAGGAGACCGTAAACTAGCCCATAAATCAATACAAGTCTTTTCAGTGCACTTTGTCCTCACTCGTGCGCACCCAGGATAACTTCCTAAGAGGTCACTCATCCTACGATTGCTCCCCAGTACCAAGTACGCTTAACAGTGGTGTTCTTAGCAAATGAGCTCCCATGAAAAGAAGATGCATTTTGTTGATATTAGTAGTCTATCAATCCCTTTTCAAGCTAAATCTGGGATATCACAGTTAGTAACGAACATGGACGCAAGATTTGACAATGAATCAATTTGAAACACCTGATTTGAAATTGATATCCAAATGAACACCTCGATATACACTATACACAACAATTAATTGTCCAAGTACATTTTGGATGAAATTAAAAAAAAAATTAAAAGGTATATAAATTTAATGGGAAGTGAAAAAATAGATGAGATAATAAAACCAAATTTAATATATGGATTAGAATTTAAAAAGAGTGTGGACAATAAAAAAAATGACATGTTCAATAGAAAGGTGAAAAATGAGAAGTTCGGTGGCAAAAAACCTCGGTGATAAAAAAATTAGGCTTAACTTGAATTTTGGTTTGTTACTATGTTAAGGAACTATATATCTCACTAGAAAATTTAAATAAAATTAGTAAATATTCTCTCATGTCTCTTTACACGAGAGTTATTTAAATTAGAATGTACGTAATCTTTTTAATGATTACTTTTGTAACGCTGACTTTGATACTATATCAAGAAAACATCTCAAATAAAAGCTCAAATAAATGCTTATAGCTATCAATAAAACAGCCCAACTTAAAGATTTGTATTAGATACTCAATCATACTCACTCACACGAGAATCCTTTAGGCTGGATTCGGGGGTTAAACCCCACATCTTCTTCATACATGGTGCGATATATAGTCCGCTTGAAATGAAAGGTGAGTGAAATTAAACCCATGAGTCTATTTTCACGTTGGCTTCTGGTATTATATATAAAATCAACTAAACTAAAAATTTAAGTTGATGATCAATTATTATAAAGCTCAAATATATTATATACTCTATTCATTTTTTTATCTAATCACGTGGATTCTACTAGCTTGAACAGCAATTTACCAAGTATAAAAAGTCATAGAAATATTAAGAATAAAAGAAAAAATTAAACTTAGAATTATGGTGATGCTCTAAGAAGGCTAAAAGGTCAAACTTAAAAGTTGAATGTTGTGATTTAGCTGGCCACTTATATTGTTTAATACAGTAGGAATCCATGGATATGGTTAGAGTCTTAGAAAGTAAGTTGAATTATAATTATGTATATATATGAAATGTGGAAGCTTCTATTATCTTAGCTAATACTTCATATCACTAACAACTGATGTAGCTAATCCTAAAGTACTCCTGAAATTGCAATATTACGCAAATTTATAAATTCTTTTAAAAAAATAAAACGTCACACTATTATAGTCCTAAACTCCTAATGGATTCATTAGTTTGTCATTGCATTTAGTGTGTTCTACTCATGGAAACTATGGCTAAACTATGGGAGGACGTATTCATTAGTTATGGAAGTCTTTTCTTAATTTATTTAAGGAAAAATTAAAATTAATAATATAACATTTTGCTCGTTCGTTGTGAATAATCTCACCTTTAGATTAATAGTCCAACAATTAGCTTAAGTTCGTTGTGAATAATCCAACAATTGTCTTAGTCTGCTGGCAACTTTTCCTTCATTACCTATTATTAGTAATTTACAAATATAGTATATATTGTAGGCAAATGTATACAAATGTTAGATTATTTAAAAATATTATAAAAATAAGATTATTCACGAGAAATAAGTAAAATATTAGATTATTAATATTAATTTTTACTCCCTCCTATTCATAGATAATGAGTCATTTGAGTTTTGTACTAAAACCAAAGAGAGGTGGGGGACCACTTAAAAGTGAGTAGAAAAGTCTCTTTTTCCATAAGGGTATTGATATTTATGTGTTGTTGTGTTGGTAGTAAGGGTAAAAGGGTAAAAAAGAATAACAAAATGAGACATTTTCAATAAATTGGCCCAATAAAAAAATGTTTCATTCTCTATGAATAGGAGAAAGTATTATTTTATTGAAAGAGATGATTGATATTTTGGTATTCACAAATTCTTGCTATAGACGGTCTATAGTATAGACGGATATAATAATTCAGCCCATTTTTACACTTTTCAAAAAAACAACTGAAATTTTCATCGGAATGAGTTGGTAGAATGTCGTCTATGCTATAGACGATGTATCAGGAAACCTTCTGTTTTGTATTAGTATCCCTTACCTTGTTATGACCTCTCAAAGTTTGTGTTTCTCTCACTAAATTAGATATATATAAATATATATATCCACTTTGTCTTGGAGTAGGCAGCTCCAAAGTCTTCCATAATATAACAACTATACAAAGCCACTGGACTTTCCACATTATTATTCTTTCTGTAAACACTGAAAGACAAATTAAACAAGAACACAACAAGAGATAGAAAGAGAAACTTTTTTTTTTTTTAAAAAAAAAAAGATGGGTAGAGCACCATGTTGTGACAAAGCAAATGTGAAGAAAGGTCCTTGGTCTCCTGAAGAAGATGCAAAGCTTAAAGATTATATTCAAAAATATGGTACTGGTGGTAATTGGATTGCCCTTCCTCAAAAAGCTGGTTAGTTATTCATTACCTAATTATATTATTTATTTTATCTTTTTCTTCGCGCTCTCCTTTATGGGTATGAGTTGTCGTTGTCTTTCCCTTCCCAGATCCTGTCCATAGTTTTCTATGAGCGGGATAATAATACACTGGGTAGGATAATGATGATGATAGGATGATGATCTTGCAGTTTGGGAGTATGGGTAGTAAATTAAATTACTTTTAATTATTGGGTTTAGGTTTAAAGAGGTGTGGAAAAAGCTGCAGATTAAGATGGCTTAATTATTTAAGACCAAATATTAAACATGGGGATTTCTCTGATGATGAAGATAGGATCATTTGCAGCTTATATGCTAGTATTGGTAGCAGGTATATATCCCTCTTTATTAATTAATTAACCAATTTTTTCAAAAAACAAAAAAAATCTTAATATTAATTTATATGCTTTTAGGTTTGGAGTTAGGATCTTGTTTATATAAATATACTTTTAATCTTCTACACTTTTTTATTTTTCATTTTAGTCTTAGGATTATATGTTGGAAGACAATTTACAACTTGTTAATTTAATTCATCTTTTTTCATTAAATCAAATATTTTTTTCATTTACGAATCGAAACAACATAAGGCTGAATTCATGTTATCAAGTAGAATATGTAGATTAAAAAATAGATCCCTTTATAAAGGGGATATATAAATTATAAAGATCAAGATTATGCACAAAAAGATGAATCTCTAAAGGAGTAGAATCATAGTGGATTTCATGCATGTCAAATAAATAAAGATGATAATTAATAATTAGATCTTTTCATGGGTTTTCTTTTTACAAAATTTCAAATAATTTTTTAAATTTTTTAATAAATTTCAACCATAAGATATAATTAAGATATAGCTAGTATATATGTAATTATTATATTTGTATTATGAAGAGAATAAATTAGTCAAAATAAATAAATAAATGAGAGCATCAAATGCAATGGTCTAATTTATTGGTATATTATAGGTGGTCAATAATTGCAGCACAATTACCCGGAAGGACAGACAATGATATCAAGAATTACTGGAATACTAAGCTTAAAAAGAAGCTTAATTCATCATTAACCCCTAATTTAAACATTAATCACAAAAAACCCCACCTTAATCAAAATTATCAATTTCCTAATAATCCTATGCTTTATCGTAATCATAATCATAATCACCCATCATCTTTATTATCATCAATTCTATCAGCTTCATCATCATCCTCACCCTATCACCAATACCCTACCTCATACTATAATTCCCCATCTTCTAGCCTTTCTTCTATGACCATGTCCTTCAATAATAATAATGCCCTAATTCACAACTATGATCAACATGTAAAGGAGAAAAGTACTCTTCTTGTCTTTGGTGGAGATCATCATCATCATCATGATCATCATCATCATGATCATGATCATAATCATAATCATAATCATAATCGTAATCAAATTAGTAGTTGTAGTTCTGATGGGAGTATTACTCAAATGACTAATCATCATCAAGTGAAATGTGAAGAACAAAATTATGGGTTTCATCATAATAATGTTATTGTTAATCATGATCATCATGAAGATCATAATCAAGGAAAGATCAAATCAAGTGATGCTGATCATGTTCATCATGGAATTCATCAAGATCATCATGAGATGTTATTAAGGGATAATGATGAGAAGCCTTCTTGTGTTGTTAATGATACCTCATTGTTAGATAATTATGGATTAGAGGAGATTAAGCAGCTAATTAGTTGTACTAACAATATTAATATTGGGAATATGGGCAGCTTTAATTACTTTGATCATCAAAGTAAAGGAGAAGATAATAAGGATTCTAAGGTCATGTACTATCATTATTGATCTTATCATAATTTTATGTTATTTCATGAGAACTTTAAATAGTCTCATATTATTTTGAATTAGTAAATTAAAATTTTTATTATATTAATTTTGTTTTTTAACTTTACAGTATTTCTTTTTATGGACATGTCTATATTTGGTTAAAATTTAAGTACAAGTTTGCTCAGGTCATGTTCTAAGTCATTTTATTAAGTATCGATAGAATCCAAGACCTTATCAGTCAATGTTAAAGTATATAACATATTTTAGGATTTTAATCATTAAATTAAATTTTAAGTTAAGTTGATTTCATACCTATATGGTATCAGAGCATGTTAGTGTGTATATATATACTTCCTCCGTTTCATAATACTTGCTACATTTTCCATTTTAGGAAATTTCATATTACTTTACATTTTCTTTTTAATAAAAAACTAATCATTTAAAGTTATATCTACTCCTATTTCTATCTTACTCTATATCTAATTACTCCTATTTTTCCTTTTCATTTTTCAACAAATAATATTAAAAAATTCTAAAAAATAACTTTCCACCTATTACTCATCATTGCACAGTAACTTTTTAATCTTTGTGCCCATGCAATGATAGAAGTAAATCAGAACTGATGAAGTATATGACATTTCAATATGGTATCAGAGCTTAAAAGCTTTTAGTTAAGACTAGCTTCTAAATATGGTTTAGGCCATTAAGATAATATTCAATTCTTTTAGTGTACGTGTTGATGATAAATGTGAAGTATGTTGATTAGTTTGTGTGATACTAACACATGTAAAGACGAATTTTAAATGATTAATTTTTTTAAAAAAAAATTAGTAGAAAGTAAGGTGTGATCTGCAAAATGGGCAGTGTGTTATTTGGATTCATACTGTTTATAAGAAGAAATGAGTGTAGAAAGACCGAGTAAAATGGAGTAAGATATGAAAGAAAAGATGATTATTTTAAAAGAAGTATAGTACACTAGAATTCTGATTATGATGGGAATATAGTAGTATATAATTTTGACAGTATATGATGAAAGTATAAAGTAAAAGATGTTGCTTCTGATTTAGTAATTTGGTCTGAATTGCATTTCTTTTTGGGAAATGATGTATGAATAATATATCAGAAACTAAGAACACAGCAGATCAGTAGACTCTCACTTTCATCACTTCTATATTTTTTATATTGCACAACTAAGGGATTGACTATTACTCCCTCCGTCCCTTTTGATTTGCATTAAAGAGAAGATGGATAGTTTTTAAGAATATTTTAATAAATGAAGACAGAGAATAAAGTGTGTGGATGAAATTAAAATAGAGTTCAAATGTATGGATGAGATTAAAAGAAAGTGGTGGGGCATCACCCAAAAATAGAAATGATGCAAATTAAGTGGGACAGACCAAAATGGAAAATGTTGCAAATTAAATGGGACGGAGGGAGTATTTTTTCTTTAAAGTGTTGTGTTGATATGGTGTATACTCCCTCCGTCCTCTTTGATTTGCATCAAAGAGAAAGTGGGTAAATGTTAAGAAAGTAGTAATAAATGAAGAGAGAGAATGAATTGTGTGGATGAAATTAAAAAAGAGTTATAATGTATGGATGGGATTAAAAGAAAGTGGTGGGCCATTATCCAAAAATAGAAATGTTGCAAATTAAATGGGACGGACTAAAAAAGAAAATGCTGCAATTTCAATGGGACAGAGGGAGTATTATTTTAGTACTTTCTTCATCTGTTCCATAATACTTGTTATAGAGTGTAACTCGTGTGAGAAAATATCATTATCTATATATAGTAAGTATTATGAAACAGAGAAAGTATGTATTAATGTTGAATATTAAAAAGTATTCTAGCTCTTTGATTCAAAGTAAATGTTTTATTTTACTTTTTATATTTCTTTTATTCTGGTATGTTCTTCTCAAATAAAATTTACGAATTTCAGTGTCGAACTTTAACTAAGGTTTTCCATTGAACTATAAGAAAAAACATATTCATATGAGATGTTGTTAGATCTTTGTCAATATATAATTTCTAAAATTCAACTTTTTAGAATTTTTAGAAACTCATTATTAAAATAATTTGATTTTAAAGTTTGCATTGGAATCGGCGAAAAATTGCTACCTTGTGGAAAAAAAACTTACAAAATGATGAATTTAACGGAATTTAACAAGAACTTAACGGAAAATGCTACAGCTATTAGTTTGTGCATAAATTGGATGCTACAATGTGAAATTTTCTTAAAAAAGTGCTATCACTAGCATTTTATGAAAACTAAATGGTACCATGTAAAATTTCCTTATTTTAAAAATCTATAGAAGACAGCCTCTCATCAATATTTTCATCTCTGCAACAGTTTGACTGCCTCTCATCATTATCTTCTTAGATTTCAACAATGTCAATATGTAAGACTTCAGAGTTCACAGTTTCAACTGGACCTTCCTCCATTCTATATTTTTTTCTCATTTAATTTAAATTAATTTTCAGTTTACTTTTTTTGTGAATTACCTATTATAGCAGGTTATTAGGTTATTCAAGTTTACTCTAGAAAAATATCCCTTAAAGTTGGGATTATTAATGGTTAATCAATAGATAGAATTATTATTGAAAAATAACGAATAAATTGGATTAATTTAGGTAAATTTTCTAATATTTTAATAGCAAGAAAATTATAACATGGGAGGTACTTACAGAATGAGGATTTGGAAGAGTTGGTATAATACTCCCTCCTATTCAGCTCAAATGGGACATTTGCTTTTTGGGCACTGTTCATCTCTTACTCTTAATTTGCATTTTATTATTAATCTATAAGTTAAAACATAGTCAAGTGAGATCTTGTTTGATTCGTCTTAATGCAAGGATTATTTATATCAACATTTCATAATTTTTGATTAAACACAATTATAGATATTAACGATCGAATAAGTGCATTGGATAGAGTGCAAAAAACAAATGGGACATTTAAGCTGAATAGGAGGGAGTATGATTTTAGATAGTATATGAATTTTATTCGAAATATCCAACCGTAAAAATTATCAAATATTTACAAATTCAAACTACACAAATTAAGAAATCAATTCAATTAAAGTTAAATTAATGGTTGAACACTGTATCACGCTCTCTCACTCAACAGTGTACTTTAGGTTAGAAATGTGGTTAACATACAAACCCTCTTCATATATCTCATGTGCTAAATAGTACTAGTATTTCATTTTAAATAAGTGTCGGGTAGATGAAGTTAAAACTTTCTCAATTAATTATCAAAAGATTAAATTGGTGATATAATCACAAGATAGGTTTTATACACTATCAAGATGATTGAGATTCGATTTTTTTACACGTTCCACCTTAAAAAGTCAAACAATACTTTCTCAGTTTGAGTAAGTTTCAAAATTTTATTTTGGTATCTCTCTTTTACTTTGCAATACTTTTTATTTTGACGGATCTCCCCATCACTTTTGTTTATTTCTTATGTATTAATACAACTATACATATATGTACACAATTTTCCTTTACGCTATGTTTGGATTTCGAACATAATGATTTTCTTTGTTTGGTAACAATTTTAGAATGAAAGATTTGAAAGGGATAAAAATAGAGTGAAAATAAACTTGTTAAGTAAAATATTGCTCATACTAAAACTTCTTTGTGAAGCTATCATTAATATTCGTTAAATATAGTATTTGTATTATTATTGATATTATATAATTTAATTAGAATTATTTTATATATTCTATTTTCCTTTATTTCTCTTTAATTAATTCCCATTTTTACTTCAAAAAAAAAAAATCCCATCTTTTGCAAACAAGGAAAATTCCCCTCAATCTATCGGCTCTCCTTTTTGCTTCCTTCCCTTCATTGGCTTTTCCTTCTATAATATTATCCAAATATAGTGTTAGTTTTAATTTTATCTGCACAATTTATTATTATCCATCTATAAGAAATTAAAGCCTAAATGACAATTAATATTAATTTTTTTTTTGATGTGGAAATACTTAATTGTTTTGAGAAAAAATTTATGGTGAGGGTTGGACAGATGATTCATATATTATTATTATTATTCCTTCCTAACATTATTTCTACCAGTTTTTTTCCACGAGTTTGACTCGAAACAACCATTGTCCACCTAACCTTTCTAACAACATGTCATTTTTAAATTGAATCTCTATTAAGTACTCCTAACACTTTTTTGGATTTATTTTTTTATTTTTTATTAAGGACAAACCGAAAAATGAAAAGAGCTAAATGAAAATAAGATGGAAAAATTACCTAGAATAATCCAAACTATTTATGATTATTCTACAATAATCTCATCTATTAATTAACCATGAATAATCCCAACTTTAAAGGGTATTTTTCTAGAGTAAACCTGGTGACCAGATGTTTTAAGGGTTTTTAGTAACACTCCTATATCATTAATCTCAAATCAATTGTTAAGTTGATCACCGAGAGATGCATCTTATATATGAATTAAATAATCCATCTTAAACATATGAAAATATAAACTCTTTATTTGAGGTCGTTTCTTATAATAATAGCTCATACTTTGAAAATGGTACATTTTTTTGATTTAAGTCCTATTTTTTCATATCAACATCTTTTACAATGTCCTATATCTTAAAATACTTATATACAATATGAATAACTCATTAATATTTGAGACATTCTAATTTTATAGTCTTTGTGCCGTTAAATATACGCCATACATGTTTGGAACCTCTCTTGATCAAACGTAAAAGTATTTTCACTAAATTATAAATAGAAGTATATAGAGATATATAGTCATATTAATAAAAAGGTGGAATATTGGAGATAGAGATATTTTCTTTAATAATATATATATGGATAAACCATATTTAATATTAATAGCAGATTAATATTCATAAAATGTTATTTCTGCAATATATCATGGTAATTATACTAATTTCCATAGCCTACATGAAGAGCCATGTTTTTCAAAGAGATGAGAGGGACAAATATCTGATTGCAAGAATGCAGCAGGCTTGTAGCTTTCAACCCTTTTATTATATCTCCTAAACAAATCTATTCCTTTTGCAATAAATCAAAATTAAAAATGATTTCTTGTCATCTGATGCTGATCTTTTTCAAGATTAAAATATAATTTTTACTTGTATTAATTAATTATGAAAAATTAACATTAATAATCATACCTTTCACTCATCCACCATGAATAATCCCATCTTCGGATTATTTTCTAATAATCCAACCTTTGTAAAAAATTGCCCACAATATACCTTATTACTAATAATAGGTAATAATAGGGTATGTGCTGCTAGCAAACTAAAATAAAGGTTGGATTATTGACAATGAACTATGAGCAAACATTGAATCATTAAAAAATAATCAAAAGGTTGAATTATTCACAACGGATGAGCAAAAAATTGAATTATTAAAGTCAATTAACTATATATTTTTCTGACAATTTTGAGCGAACTGCAATTTCAAAAAGGAAATTATGTTAAACCAGTATATGTTATTTAATAATTCCAACTATATATAATTTTGCATTATTTTGGCTTCATCCTGTGTTAATATTTAAATAATAACAGATAAGGAGGTAAGAGAATCTTGACCCTTCTATATTTAATTTTCTTTCTCATATGTTTATTTTATTAAAAACATATAAATCCACGATCACCCAAATTTAATTAAGTGTTTTTGTTCATTACAAATTGTACTTATTTTAATTTATTTAGCATGACAAACAACAGACAACGGACTGACGTATCACATCACAAGTATGTAAATTATAATACAATGTTATTATGATGGTGATATAAAAAATTATTTTAAATGATAAAACTTGTTTAACTTAGATGAGAAATGATGTTGATTAAGTTTGATTATGAATTTTATCATGTTTAATTAAAAAGACCCTATTGACAGTTGATCTAGTAGCGGTTAGTAATTTAATGAAACTATAATAATTTTTCTAATATCACTATATGGCAAAGTATATTTATAAACTGTGTTTAACTGTTTAGTGGTGCATATAATTATTTTCAGAATGTTTAAAGATTTTTTCTAAAAAAATTCAACCATAACAACTTTTACCGCTAATAATAATTTAAACTACTAATTAAATAGTTAGTTGACATTACACATTACAACACTAAATTGGTTCCCTCAAATATTTTATATTAACACTTTTTAATCTTTTATATATACATGATTTTTACAGTAGGTGTTTATCATATAAAATAGGTGTTTTTAATAAAAATTCAATTCAGTGTGTGTGTATATATATATATATATATATATATATATATATATATATATATATATATATATATATATATATATATATATATATATATATATATATATATATATATATATATATATATATATATATATATATATATATATATATAAAGGAGGGATCCAATGAGAAGGGGGTTGAAAATGAGAAGGGTGAGAAGGATTCTACACCCTTGATTTCACTAAAATAAAAAAGCTACGGTCACGATTAGACCAAAAACACATAATTATAAAGTAACTATGTTATACAGAAGAGTAACTATGACATAAATTTTAGAATGTTCTTAATTTACAACATAGTATCCTTTTTTCTGTATATAGTAACCAAAAAAATGAACCAAAAATCCTTCCTATCCTTCTCATTTTAAAATCCTTCTCATTTGATCCTACATCTATATATATATATATATATATATATATATATATATATATATATATATATATATATATATATATATATTCCCCTTTTACCTGGAGGATATATGATATTTTCTCCGTCCCATAATATTTAATACTAATAGTGTAATAGTGATATTTTTCCACATAATATGTCACACTCAGTAGCAAGTATTATAGAACGGAGGAAGTATCTCATAACTTGTATCAGGTCCACACAAAATAAAATGATATGAAGCCAAATTGATGGAGCACCACAGATTTAGTAAATGTAGTACATTGCTGAGTGGTGACCAGTGACTACGAAAAAGATGCACAAAAACCTCTGGAAGCTTCTACCAAGTTATAACCAGATATAGAAAACACCCATGACCCAACTACCTTTTTAACTACCTTTCTCGAATACAAAATCCTCAACCAAACCGCCAAAACAACCAAAACCTCAAAATAACAGAAAAACTAAAATGGCAGATGACATTGAAGCTGTAACTTCTAACAACACAAGTTGTTATTACAGAGTTCTTGGTCTGTGCAAGCAAGCCACTTCTCATGATATTCGTCGTGCCTACCGATCGCTTGCATTGGTAAATCTCGATGCAAATAGCTAATATGTTATGTTCTGTTTATGTATTTGTTTTTGTTAAGTAATAAAATAGGCGTACGATATAATTGTTGCAGAAATGGCACCCAGATAGGTGGATTAAGAACCCTAATTCTGCACTTGCTGGGGAAGCTAAATTGAGATTTCAGCAAGTTCATGAGGCTTATTCTGGTAATTATTCAACTTTCCATCTGATCCTTACATTCTTATTACTATCGTTAGTTCGAAGGGAAGATTATAAATGCGACACATAAGGGTTCACAGTATAGATGATTCCGACATGAGATAAACTTTTATATGAATGATGCAACTTGCAACTTGATACATGTTTTTTGATTGAAATATGCAACAATAGCATATCAATTTGCTCTGTTTTTCCGTATCATTGTATTATGATTGACATCGGTTGATTTCTGTTGGGAGCAGTTTTGTCAGATAAGGGAAAAAGATCGGTTTATGATGCTGGATTATTCGACTTACTCTCAGATGATGATGATGATGTGAGTTTCATATTTCTATCACGTTATAAGTTTTGTGGTTGATTTAGATCAGATCAAATTGGATTCGAAGTTTGATAAGCGTATTTTTTCTGCAGAACTTCACCGGTTTTATGCAAGAAATGGCGGCCACCATTAAAAGAACTAGATGCAAGGTATACATTTAAGAAAGAAAGCAATCACCAAAATTTCATGTCCAAAAAGATTTTAGCTAATGCAATTCTGCATTTTATCAGCTTAATAAATAAGACATTGATGAAGTTGTGATATTGTTGAATGGGCAGGAGGGGTACAGTTTAGAAGAGCTCCAAGAGATGCTATTTGAGATGGTTACTGGTTATGATTCTAATCTTCATTTGCCCAGGAAAAAGACTCGTACGAGTTGATGATTTGGTTACGTAAAATTTTTGATGTGTTTGTTTATTCCTTTAAATGGGTTACAATAGCAACAACGTCAAAGTTTTTGATTTCGAGAAATATATATTTAGGTATTATTATTGATTGTAAATTACTGATGTTAGTCCGTAATGTGGCAATGTAATGGGAAGTTTGAAGAGAGCTTAATTTTGTAAGTTATCAGCAGAAGCCTCTTGAACCATACTTTATTTTCATATGCAATCTTTCAATTTGGTTAAACTGGCTTCATTGCTGATTCTCTTCAAATTGTATGTTGATATGGAGGCTTAGATATGTATGGTGAATGAATGTGGGCATAGTGTTGCATTGTTGCGTGATTAAGTTGCTTGAATGGTTTGAGCCCTTTGAGGTATTGTGTGGTAGTTGCAATTGCTACTCAAATGAGCAAAAGGGCAAAGTTGCGTACATCCGAACTTCAAAAATTTTTACATGTGTAAACCAACGTAAGTTAAAAGCTTATCAAGGACATTTTGTTAAGGTACGATGGTAAACAACTTATGAATCTTTAACAGATTGCCAAGATTTGTTACCAAAACTAGATAGTTTGGACACTTTGAGTCTGCCCCATGACTCTAATAGGACAATTCGAGTCTGCCCTCTAACTCCTAAAGACTGATCTTTATTATTATATTATTCAAAAGACAATCTATTATTATAAGGAATGGCTCTATATATGGGCTAATCCCCACAAGACAACTACCAAAAATAACAATTAATCTATATACAAAACATAAAGACTAATTAATATGAAAAGACGATACTGCCCTTTTGACCTCTTGACCCGAGTCATTACAGAATCTCTCACGGGATTAAGACGATCTTAACATTGCCAGGTTCTTAGGTGAAAATAAATAGCATCCTGAATATATTGAGAGGCGAACAAGCTATGCTCACAATTAAGTGAAGAGGAAAATGGTTACATATTATAGAGCTTTCGATTGAATGGTTTACACAAATTTACAGTTTTTTAAATATACAATGTTGTTCTAAAGCATATATACAGTGCACAATTGATCATTGATGGGTTAGAGTGACCAACCTAGTCAGAAGCTTTATATTTACATGAAGTGCCACTGCCAAAAGATCTTCTGCACAATCCCCCCACCACTTCTAACAGCAAGATGGAGCGTATCGGAAGCAGGAGGAACACCCCAAAGCAGCGGTACTGCAACAGTCATGCTCAATTTCTCCTGCAAACCACCCTCGGTTGCTTTCTCTGCGATTACAACCTGAGAGTTCCATTCCAAGACATCATCCAACATGCTTTCATTCTTTTTTTAGTTTCATGTAAAATATCCAGAGAGGGGAGGGGGTTAAAGTTAATATGTTCTAGATTTTGTCAATTCCAATCATTAACGATACCAAATCGTTATCATAATTAAACAAATATCGATGATAATTTTAATAGTATGATATTGATGTTAACAATAAATGTCGCACAATGAAGCAGCTGAAAATGAGATTTGCATCACATGATGCCAAACAAACTTCAGCCTTCACTTACCAAAAGTATTATGTCAAAAGCATATAGTAAAACTTTGTACCTCAGTTCTACTACAAAAGCATATAGACACCTAAACCTCAGACTAGCCAGATGGTCGATTCCCGGGTTTTGCAATGAAGTGTGGCTAAATGAAAATCCATTGAAGACAGCCTTTAGGTTGAAAATTAGCACATGAATTTGGTTAAAGACTAAATTTTCCCTGTAAAAATCACCTATAACCCCTGCCAACTTTTTTTTTATTTGCTTGATTTAATAGATGTCTTTTATTTCGATGGGGCCAAAGATTAATAGTTTTTTGCTTTTTGATCATAATGGACAATAGAAAAATGACTCATTAAATCATGTGCACTTCATACATATACATGCGAAGTAAACAATGGTATGTTATTGTTGGTGTTGCTTAATTTAATAGTGTTAGTCAAATCTTAAATGGCATGGTAGTAGAAACTAGAAAGTAAATAAGCCAGGTCATTTGAATTAAATTTTTAAAGTTTGACATTAGCATTAAGTATTTAGAAAGCCAAAAGTGAGTTCTTAAAGTATTACATCTCTATCTCAAAGAAATAGCCCCAAGTACAAATGAGGTGAAAATCAAAAATATTGAGTTAAAGTGGTAAGAAGGTATATTTTACGGAAAGGCAAGAGACATGTCTGAATGAGGTGAAAATGTAAGTTAAATGAGTGGATGAAAATCAAACAAAGAGTGTGGGTCACGCAAAAAAAAAAAGAAATAGATACGACTCACTAAAAAGGTAAATGTGACTCACTCTTTGAGACTGAAAGAATACTAAGATAACATAGCCCAAACTCAGAACATGTAATTATAAAAATAGAAAAGCAGGCTATATTGGAACAAACCTCTCCACCTTGCTCCAGGACACTGTCTTCAACAACATCACTAAGCATCTCAATTGAACGACAAAAGCCAATGATGCAAAGCCTTCTACCCATATCAAGGCCCTGACATAACCAAATGTTAAAGCGTTATTCATTATGAACTGAACATGTCAGCACATAGATTAAATCGTGGATAAATATTCCTCACATTTGTTGCTGCAATATCAAAAAGTGCACCCAGACAAAGACTTTGCTTTGGATCCATGTAATCACTCTCCTGAAAGCGCTGATACCTTGGATGATTTTTCACCTTACCCTGCTCCTTCTGCATTGTAAGAAAATATTCTATAATGCATATGTTCATAGTCTCAGCAATAAAACTATATGCCTATTATCATCTTCTTTTAGCAGCAGAATGTACAAAAAAAAAGTGACATACAAATAGCAAAAGAAAAAATACATAGTTCCAAGCCAAAACTATCTTAAGCATTCAAATAAGCATAAAAGATTATGCTAGGGAGATCATTCATAGAAGACAAAAAAAAAAAATCTATATCCTCACCCTATGTTACTCGGACCCTCCACTTCACCTCAAATACTCGTGTGTTGACACTCGGACATGGATAGGACATTTAAACACTTAAATTATTCGTGTCGAATATCGATTATGATTCCGATTAACATAGAGGCTTCACCAATAACAACTCATAAATTATTTCAAATTCTACTGAACACCTAAAAGCCTAGATGTGATCCATACTAGCAAAAAACCGATATATCGCCTTCAAACTTGACCACATGAAAGCATACCTCGGATGGAGAAATTCGTCTAGGTACCAAAGAACCTCCAAGTTGAATAAGCCCATCTGCAGTGAACATTGTGATTTTTTCCTCACGAATCCACTGAATATCTACAGTATAATCAAGCAGAGGTCAGTGCTGGAGTGCAAGACTCTTGTAGAGGTAAATCAAATAAGATCACAACTCACAAGACACCATCTTCCTGAAAACAGTATTATCACAGAGCTATTACTCAAGCAGAAAGCATGATGCCTATAATCGAGAATGTGATCAAAGAGGCAAAAATCAAACTTGCAATTAATAATATTGCACCAAGTCATGAAAGCAAGAATGTGAAGCATAACCAAACAACCTTGCATTTAAAGAAAAAGGCTTCATATCCAACTTGCAGTCGCTTATAAATCAAGCAGAATTTTTCCAATGAAAATGACATACCAGGTCATTTTTAGTTCATCTATCAGATTTTCTTAGTCGCACTCGTAAAAATTCAAAACATGAACTTAACATAGGAAACTAGAGTATTGTGAATCCTATAGAAATCAGTTCAACCATAGAATAAAGAAGCAACTCTAGCATATTCTCAGCAATAAACTAGAACATAACCCTCTAAAATTAATCTTACTTAAATAAATCAACCCGTGTAGACTTAATGAACTCATTCCGAACAATTACATAAAAGACAACAATTTCTAGTCGATTTCGTCCAGCAATCATCAATGACAAGCAGTTTTACACACATTTCGACATTCTTGTTTGACTATTAAGACCACACTTCACTTGACAGAGAAGATGTTCATCTAGACATCAATTTTTAATATCTGAAATGGCAGCAATGATATAACAATAAGGAGAAAGATAATAAAAGCATATTTCAGATGGTTAGACACCCAAACTACAGTTTAACTAAGATTGTAATCTTCATAAACAGCAAAGATATTTTAGTGAGGACTTCCTCTCAAATTTACTCTTCATCCTAATACATTTCATTACTCCAACATCACTAAGGGTATCCCACCTAAGAAGGGTATAGGGGGTCAAAGTACACAGTCTTACCCTTATAATAACAAAGTTGTTCTCGATAGACTCGTGATAGAAAACACCATATACAACCTCATATATAAGAAGTGCAAATGATCAAGAGCCATAATACTACAATCCATTATCTAAAACCAATGAACCATAAACCGTCATCCTTATATAATTAGGAATTTGATGTGTGCAGTGTGCTCCTTCAAACATATGATCAAATTTTATCCGATGGAAACTACGTATTCATTGGTTCTTCAAAAAAATCAAAGGAGGTATAGGATTAAATTTCGAGATAGATATACCATTTAAATTCCAGATGCAATACATCTCGTGAAAATTATTGCACTAGAGTCTTGAACACCATATTCCACTTCAACACTTCTATTCATATAAACATTATTGGTCATCTAATTGAGACCTTCCATCCTTATTTGCTCAAATAGTGACACCATTAACAAAAGGTAAGTGTACAACAATATTAACTCAAACTATTTTGAGTCACATTTGAAGTAATTGAGAGAGTGATAGAAAACTGCCTTCGAAGATGCACTACAATGAAAAAAGTACATCTGATACGGTCACACATGAATGACTAAAGAGTAAATAAAAATAATTTGAACAAGATTTTTATTGAGAACACATACGAAAAAGAATCAAGAGAAGTACTTTGGTTGTTTGGTTCGTTATGGTAAAGAATAGGTAAGCCACATAAGCATATAAGTATATTCCAGATATGTATGAGGAAGTACAAGCCAATTTTTAGGCATGGGAAGGACCAATTGTTCTATTTGTAGTGGTCTTAGATGAGACAACAAAACTTACTCAGAACAATGTTCATCGAAGAAACTAGAGATTGGGTTTTAAGTTTATACTAAATCAAAGTATGACATGGTACATGGAATATCATTTTGCCGTGAAGGATCGCAGTAAGGGTGTTGTGAAACTACGTGCAAAAGAGTTCCCTCAACTCTAAAGTGAGAGTTTCAATTTCTTTGGGTCATTAAAAGGAAGAGGTAGAACAAGATCACAATAGGAGTAAAAAATGACAAGAATTGGGATTTGGAAGAGTATATGACCAAAAAACGGAACGAAAGAACGAAGAGAATTTTTTAGTTATATGGCTCTGAATTTATTAGTTGTATATTATGAGTAGGATTCAAACAATAAGCAAGGTTTTCAGCACTAATTTATTTCATTTAATACAATCTACCCCATGTAATTGTAATTACAGCTCTCACATTTTTGTGTGTCTTTTCAAATGCCAAGCTTTTAAATTAGGTTCAACACATACCAAATCCTAGCTTTCACATTACTGTTCTTTTAAGTGTATTAAGTTACAGACAGTGCCGTTCCTAACAATTTTTGGGCCTAGACGAAAAATTTTAAAAAGGCCCGTTAGTCATGCGTTTAACTAAGAATTCTAATGCTGCAAGTTCAATTCATGATAGATGCTAATTATAAGAATTAACTCAATTTGAGCCCCTACATAAGTTGGACCCTAGGCGGTTGCACCTCAAAACTACCCTCAGGAATGGCCCTGGTTACAGATCATTTGAAGATACAAGATTTCACAACTGGGCTCTATAGTTCATTCAAACAGATCCATTTCGGGTTGCGGTTAGGTAAAGGTTTGTGTTACTTCTCAAGTTTGCTTCCATAGCCTCATAATCTTAAACAACAAGAACTTTACAAAGCTGAATTGCTAAACAACACAGAACCCGCATGGTACTAGGGTTATCCACAATCTATTGAAGTTTTAACTCCAAATTTATCCATGTCATCAAATGCTTAAACAATAGTACACTTTAAACTCTTTCAAAAATGATTCAAATTGCAAAAACTAAACAGATATCTATCAAAACAATGGAGAAGAATTGCAATTGATACGAGTCAAATCCTGAAAAATCGAATTATAGAACATACCAGAATCGGAATTGGGAGATCGAGGATCCCACGGGTAAGAGCCATAACCAAACTCGAATTGATCACCGGGAGAAGCTTTCACCGTGAATCGGAAAAATTGAGAAGAAATTGATTGAATCAAGAAGCAGGGTTGGCGATGAATGTTAGTGTTTTTAGTAAAAAGAGATAACGTGGAGGAGAAATTGGGAGAAATTCCACGAAAGTTTCGATGATTGTTTGACAATAATGTATGTGATGCGAAGCACAAAACAGATGTTTCCGCCATTGTTGTGAGTAAAAAGACAAGATATTTACAAACGAATATTTTCAATGGAAGTTGTGATGGGTAGAGTCGTAGAGATATTTATCTTTTCTGTCGATAAAAAAAATTACGCCACACAGCCGAACCGGGCGGGGAGGCGGAACCGCCGCACGTTGCCCACGTGAAAAGGCGACGTCAAATTTTAATATGGATAGTCACATAATTTAAGATCTTATTAGATTATTAGAATTTCGACTATTTTAGTAGTCGTAATTTTAGGTTAAGTTTACAGATTTAGGTGACCAACACATCAAAGTTTATAAATTTCAGTCGAAATACAGAATTTTGACTATTTTAATGATCGAAATTTTAAGTTAAGTGTTTAGAGTTTTTTGTTTTTTGCCAGAATGTGTAATTCTCAAACTAATTTTTTATATTTTGAGATCGATTATTTTTGATGTAAAAGGTGGACAAGCTTATTAATCTATAGACTTTGAAACAACAAGATGATCAATCCAACTCAAATCATCGTAGAGCTATACCTTATTAAATGTTAGAAATTACCCATTTAACTAATCTACGAACCATATTATTGACTTGACTTTAAGACGATTCCAAAGTAATAGTACTACATAACACCATCGAGCTTGGATTACGTCTGATGGTTTCATACTCAACTCATGCATACTCCATCAATTCAAGATTTGAGTTCAAAGTTAATTTGTTGCGGTTGAATTTAAATTTAATAAAAAATAATTAATTCAATGTTTGAGTTTAAAGATACATAATCGATTAAAAATACTAATAGCATAGAAAATACATATACAAGTGTAATGCATAAAAGCCGAAACTTTGCCAATTAAAAAAAATAAACTTTCACACAAATTTGTTCAAATCATACGATAAAGACTAATGACAAGTATTTATAACAATAAGTGCTCTCTTGTGTGATTATAAAAGACGGTCTTAAGTAAGAATTTGTGTTATAACAAATTAACAATTGAGTTTAAGTCTAGATTTTTAGATTAGTGTGATTATTATTTTATTTTATTTCTTGATCAAAAACTAAAAAAAAAGTCTTAACATTGCCGAATTCAATAAGATTTTTCTCTTTAAAATTGATTCAAAAAAAGTATTGAATGTTTACAGAATACAGCTCAAGAATTAGGTCATTATTACTGAAATTAATGAAGCCCAGTAGCATATCAACAGGAAATCATCTCTAAGTTCTAACAATGGCTACGATTTCATTCACTTTGGCTTCTGCTTCTGAATATTATGTGTCATTGCTTCAAACTTGCTTGAAAACAAAAGACCCATCAATTGGGAAATCAATTCATGCTCAAATCATCAAACAAGGTCTCCTTGGTAGTGTTTATCTATTGAATAATCTCCTTAACTTTTATGTCAAATGTGGGTTAGCTTCTGTTGCACACCATCTGCTTGATGAAATGCCTCTGAAAAATACATTTTCTTGGAATACTGTCATATCAGGATATGCTAAAGTGGGTATGATGGGTTCTGCTGGTCATGTCTTTAAACAAATTCCTAAACCTGATTCTGTCTCTTGGACTGCCATTATTGCGCGTTACCATCAAATGGGTTATTATGGGAATGCACTGAATATGTTTTTAGAAATGATAAAAGATGGAGTTATACCAAACCAGTACACCATTACTAGTGTGCTTTCTTCATGTGCAAATTTGAGGGATTTGAGTCTTGGTAGGAAGGTTCATTCTTTTGTGGTCAAGCATGGAATTGGGAGTTATGTACCTGTAGCAAATTCATTGTTTAATATGTATGTAAAGACGGGTGATTTTTTAAGGGCAAGGATTGTTTTTGATAGGATGAGGATAAGAAATGTGTCCAGTTGGAATTGTATGATTTCTTTACATATGCAGTCTGGTAATGTTATTCTTGCTAGACAACAGTTTGATCAAATGGACGAACGTAACATTGTGTCATGGAACTCGATTATAACGGGATACAACCAAGCAGGGTATCATCATGAAGCTCTGGCATTATTCTCTGAAATGTTGAAAGATCGGTCATTGGAACCGGACAAATTTACGTTAGCTAGTGTTTTATCTGCTTGTGCAGGTATTGAGAATTTGAAACTTGGGAAACAAATTCATGCATACATGATAAAGACTGAGTTTTGTATATTTGGGGCAGTGGAAAATTCTTTGATCACAATGTACTCTAAGTGTGGAGGTGTAGAAATTGCTCGAACGATTATACAGAAAAATGGGATTACCAATCTCAATGTTATAGCATTCACAGCTTTGATGGATGGCTATGTTAAGCTTGGAGATGTTAGTCCTGCAAGAGAGATATTTGACTCGTTGAGAGACCGTGATGTGGTTGCTTGGACAGCAATGATAGTAGGGTATGAGCAAAACGGACTTAATGATGATGCAGTGGCATTATTCAGGCTAATGCTTAAAGAAGGGCCGAGCCCAAACAGTTACACGTTGGCTGCTATGTTAAGTGTCATTTCGAGCTTGGCTTCTCTGCATCATGGCAAACAGATTCATGCATTTGCCATAAGGTCGTCAGAATTTTCATCTGCTAGTGTAAGCAATGCGCTGATCACCATGTATGCCAAGGCCGGAAGCATAACTGATGCTAAGCGTGTATTTTATATACATCGGTATAGAGACACTGTTATGTGGACCTCTATGATTATTGCATTAGCACAGCATGGTTATGGACAAGAAGCGATAGAGCTCTTCGAGGAAATGCTGGCTTTGGGCATTAAGCCAGATCATATAACTTATGTGGGTGTACTTGTTGCTTGTAGCCACGTTGGTTTAGTAGAAGAAGGAAAGAGCTATTACAACATGATGCAAACTGTGCACAATATTCCACCAACTAATAGCCATTATTCATGCATGATTGATCTCCTCGGACGTGCTGGCTTACTGCAAGAAGCACAGGATTTCATGGAGAAAATGTGTACTGAACCTGACAATATTGCTTGGGGTTCCCTTTTAGCATCTTGTAAGGTTCACAAGAATGTAGAGTTAGCGAAAGTTGCAGCAGAAAAATTGCTTATACTCGATCCAGATAACAGTGGTGCTTTTGCAGCCCTTGCTAATGTGTATTCTGCCAATGGAAGGTGGGCAGAGGCTGCCAAAGTTAGGAAATCAATGAAGGAAAAGGGTGTTAAGAAAGATCAAGGTCTGAGCTGGCTTGAGCTCAAACACGAGGTCCATGTCTTTGGAGCTGACGATGTGCTTCACCCTCAAATAGGTAAAATCTACGCAAAGATGAATGAAATCTGGGAGGTGATCAAGAAAATGGGTTTTGTTCCAGATACTAGTTCAGTGCTACATGATCTGGATGAAGAAATGAAAGAAAATATTCTTCGGTACCACAGTGAAAAGCTTGCTATAGCATTTGGGCTTCTAAATACCCCCGAAAACACCACCTTAAGAATCATGAAAAACTTGCGCGTGTGTAATGACTGTCATAGTGCTATCAAATTTATTTCAAAGCTGGTGGATAGAGAAATTATCGTTAGAGATGCCACACGGTTTCATCATTTTAAAGGCGGTGTTTGCTCTTGTAGAGACTATTGGTAGTTTTGGAATTTGAAGGTAACTACGTTGGAGGTGTATAGATATTTCGAGGCTGATGAAAAGACAAGAGAAACGAAAAGCTAAGTTTCTATGAAGGACTCCTTTTCTTTTCGATAAATGAACTAATGATTTGTAAATCGTTGATAATATGAGGTATGCCGCTGCTTGTAGAATATGCTCAGGATTCATAAAATAGCTATAAGTTCATCCATTGTTCTGGTTAAGGATAGTAGCCTTGCAGTATTCTTTTCATGAAAGTTCATTGTAAAGGTATATGCTAATTGTCTGGCTTCTATTTGGTTGATAAATCGAAAGTTGAAACGACAAACATTTATCCGATCCATGAATTGTGCAGCATTCCCTTTTCTACTTGAGATTGTCTGAAACCCTTCATAGTTTTAGCCTAACCTGCCCTGCTTTTCTAACATTCAGGATTGCAGGGGTTTTTGAAGCTAATTTGCTATGTGCAGCTAAATACATGTGGCGTAAAAGAACTGCTGAGGCGCTACAAGCTGAGTTGATAGCTCCATATTCTGCTGATGGGTGCGATCGTTTAGTAAAGGAAATGGGGAGCAAGCAATGCTAACAAAAGCTGCTGTCATTCATCCCATTAAGGAAAGAAAGGTATAATTTGAACCTGTGTGGTCTTACCTTCGTGTTGATTTTAACAAGTTTGAACCTCTTTGAAAACCAAATGGAAATTTGTTTTCATCATAAGAACCATCTCAATGCTGGCAAATAACCCACATGTGATCCCAAATCGAAGAATTAGAGAGTTTGACTTACATATATACAGTATACTAAATACTTGATTGGTTGCTTCTCCTAATACCAATTAGTTTTAGGATAGAACCTCATCAGATTTGTGTGCAGTCAACTCTCCTCTCTTGCAAGTATTCAGAGCGTGAATGCACCATTGTCATGTGCAAGCTGAAGCTTGTGGGCTGAAGACCACGTTTAAGATTTGTTGATGGACCCTTGTGTCTACAACTACTTAATAAATTCTATGACCAAACATTGATAAGAAATCTCAACAAGCGATTAAGGATGAGCGTTTGCTAGAGCATGAGGTAGCCACTAGTAAGGATGAATGGGAGCAAATATGGCTAGACATGTGCAATGCGCCGGATTAGAGTTTCCATTTTGTCCTATAAATTAATGATGTGTGGGCTAGGATTAGTACATGAAATACTATGAGAACCTCGATTTATCATTGCATTTGGAGCTATGGGATTCAAAGGATCTAATGTCATACAAACTACATTGCATTGAGAGTTGGTTGGCATATATTTTTTCTTTAAAATTAAACACTAAAATGAGTTTAGAAATAATATTGAAAATATGAAAATCTATTATTTAAATTTCTGTTGATTTTGAATGTCTAGTCCCAAACCTGAGGTTCGGGTTGTTCGCACTTAGTAAGTAAGTGCGAACAACTTCTTGTCTTAAAATCAGCATGTTGACCCCATTTGACCTGTTTGCAGTTATTAAGTGCGAACATACACTTAATTTTTTTTTACCAGCTTGCTTCTGTTCGCACTTAATAACTGCGAACTGTCCCGAACCTGTGCTTTGGGGTATTAGGTGCTTATATTTGGAATAAGTTGTTTGATTATGATCTTACTGTATACTTTTTTTGATAAATAATCTTATTCATTTCAAGTTTTCGGAATATGTTTGGATGGAATGAAATGTAGGGAAAAGAAGGGAAGTGATTTGGAGGCAATCCTTTGTTTGGATAACAAATCGAGAGGGGAGAGATCCGAAAGAAAGAGATTTGGAGGGATAAAATAAACAATATTTATTAACGTTGGAAAGATTTGAAAAAAAATCATCTTGCTCCTCTTCTCTTTCTGCCCTTCTAGCATTCCCTCCTAAAAAAACAAGAGTTACTTTTCTTTTATTTATCTTTCTTCTTTTCTCTCCTTATTTCTATTCTTTTTTTTAATCCAAAATTATTATCCAAACATAGTGTAAGCTTACCGATAGTATAGGTAATCAAAGAGAAAATCCAATTCCAATGTTAGGGGTTCAATCGTGATTAAGCTTGGGAGACAAACCGTACAAGCAAATTCCCGCAATATAAGTGGGAAATTATTAATTGAGAAAGGGACATCTTAACAGCTGATTTCATCACTCTTCCTTCTATACTCATAGAATCTAGACTCTAAACCAACATTTTCACCAACTAAATTGTCTTAGATTCTTTAATAGTTTTAGAAATAGGACACTCTCAATATCCCGCATAAGGTAAGGTTTAGGTAGGAGTTTTTTTTTGTTGAAAGATGTGGACAAATCATACATGCTCCCCCGAGGAGGGAATAGAGAGATGCACACAGCCAAGAAAAATCCTAATAAATACTTTCGCCCAATAAGGATCGAACATCAAATCGTATTATTGGTGAGCTGTAAAGGTTTTAATTCTATTGATTCATTAATCAATAGTTAATACAATCTATGTGGTAAAGATGTTAAAAATATCCCATTTTGGCCTTTTGGGTACATTAACCATGTATTATTGTAGTATAGTCATGTATACAACAAAATAAGATTTAACTCCTATTTAAAGTGTTGTTTGAAGGGGTTGAATGTATTATGAAATCTTACCCTTGTTACCCATGTTATAACTCATAACATTAGCAAAGTGATTGTTTTCGATTAACTCTGTTATGCAACTTCATGTTAATAAAAAGTGTAAATGTTTTAATGAGTCGTTTTATTCTTCTCTCTATATATAGTATATAGTGATGATGTGTCATGTGTGAAATGTGTAAATTTAATTTTATCATTTGAGATTAGGAATTTTTGGGTCCCGCTCTTTTTATGGATATGAGTTGTTGCCTTCCTTCCCTCCTCAGACCCTGCTTGTAGTTATTCTATGAGCGAGATACATTGAATGTGATGACGATGATTTGAGTAATTATATTTCTTTGGTAATGTTATTAGCCTTATATTAATCTTGTATTGTCTTGTCGTATTTTTTATCATGTGTTTTTCCTTAGGTTTTCTCGAGTTGAGAAATTCTTTGGCATCATTTTCTTTTGTTGTCTTTCATTCCTCTTCAAATCCCGATTATATAAATTTATGAAGAATTATTTTTTACGATACCAATCAACTCATAAATTGTTGTGTAGTAAATTCTGTAAAAAGGTATACAAGTCCAGCAAACAACTTTGAAGAAAAAGAACGAAAACCAGCTTTGATATAAACATATTCTCTGCAAAGGAAACTTAATCACAATTATTTTATAATCGAGTTAATTAATAATTAGTTGAGTCATCTTTATTATTATTTAATTATAATACAAGCCAGAGAAAGATAATTAAAGTCCCTTTATTAACTCTTAAATTTCTGAAAAGCAGTAATTAAAGAATTAACAATGTGGCATACAGAATTATAGAAATACATAGATAGTACTCCATTTCTATATTTCTTGAGTTTAGTAAACTGACATGGTATTAATCAGATCATGTTCAGTTATTTTGCTGAGTAACATATTTTAATTTAGGTGTTCTCTTGAGAAACCGTCTTTTGTAAAGACGACTCTTAAAAGCCCAGCCCAAATCTATATTTAGGGTTGTAATAATATATATTTAGAATTGGACTGGGCTTTTGAGAGTCGTCTTTACAAAAGACGGTCTCAAGTAAGTAAGAACTTGTGATTTTAATTACAGTGGTTTTTGTTTGAGACAGTTTTATGATGAGACGGATTTATATAATAATTTCAATTTAAAAATAAAATAAGTGAGTGTTTTAATACTTAAATTATCGGTTTTAACATTTAAAATAACATGTTAAATATTAGATAAACAACTAAAATTATTTCTCGGTGAAACCGTATTAAATGAGAATTTGCGCTTTAATTAAAAAAATTTTATTTGAAAGTGCTTATTATAACTATGAACAAAGTGGAGTTATTTGCTGTCAATATGAATCTCAAGATATGGCCCAAGATTTGCTGAGTGGATCCAACATTTATTATTTTTACCTTTGGTTTCTATTAGGATTTAGGGGTCTTACTCTTTGGTTAGCATTTTTTTTTTTTTTTGGAAAATAGAGTAGTATTTCTATTGTATATTTATCTTTTTTACTTTTTCTTTATTTATATGCTTAATATTTATCTGTTAATTATTGTTATAGGTGAAATTTATGATGCTGGTTGGCGAGTAAAAGCAGAAAAAAAAAAAAGAACTCTTTGAAGGATTAATTTTGAGGCGGGGGACTCTTTGACCGCAACCTCCTTAATGGGTATGGGTTGTTGTCTTCCTTCCCTCCAAAACCCTGCTCATAAGTCCCTATGAGCAGAATACACTGAATATGAGGATGATAATAATACACCAAAACACAAACTCTTAGGAGCTCATTCGTACCTATGTTCACAACATCTTTACTATGATTATCGTTGTTAAAACAACATCTCATATTTTACGTCTTAGTTTTACTTTGAATTAATTTCATTACTTAATTTTAATTGTTGCATCTTTATGGCTTAACACTGACTTCATTTATATATATTGAATTTATATGCACGGAAAAACTATAGAAAATGTTTAATATTAATATAGGAAAATTAATTTCTTTGATTAAAAAAAATGTTTGAATAGATGGAAATTGACTTTGGATGTTTGTTATATATTTAATTGCTCATCAAACATATTAACAAATAAAAAAATAAAAAATTTAGGTGTTTTAAAGCATTCATGTGATACTATGGGTCGAGGATTGCAACATAGTGGGACTACATATATGTATAATAAATTAATAATATATATTATTTTCAAAATAAGTATTATATATTATTATGATTAAATGGAAGTGACAAATTGACAATGTTGGAAGTTTTTAGTGTTTAATCGATTTGTGACAAAATATATATTTGTTGCTTTCTGGTTATTGCTTACTGCCTATTGCCTAGTGGTGGTGTTTTATCTCTAATTAGGACAACAAAACGTGGGCTAACCTAACTAATTTTTTATTCTTTTATTTATTATTTTGCATTTTCTCAAATTTTAAGCATTATTATGATTTGTGTTAATTATACTTTCTAACTCACTCAAACGACCCGTTTGGTAGGTAAGTAATATAAATGGCGGTAATGGGCATGAAAAACTAGTGTACTTTTGGTTGAAATATCTCTTGGCTACCTTGATGGTCATGCTTGACCAACTTCAATCATCTCATTTTCTTCATAAAATTCATTTCAATGCATTACTATTAAGAAAGGTAGTATTAGGTATAGGTGGTAATGAATATTTGTAAACAAAAAAATTTTTTTTGATCAAAGTTTCATTTTTATGGGAATGATATGGAACTTTTGATGGAACTTTACGCTATAAATCATTCTCATTACCACCATTTAGTACCACTAACCAAACGAGCCGTAACTATATATATAAGAGTAGACATATAAAATGGGTGCACCTCCAAGATGACTCGAGGATAATCAATAAATCACGTTCTACGTTGTATTAAAGAATATCTTATGACTTTGACCGATATTTAGGTGTTATAATAGCCGCAGTACTTTCGCTATCTCACCATCATTCCGTTACCGCGATCATTACCATTATTGCATCTCTAAAAGATGAATGATGAATACCAAGTTACTAACCCAATTGATGACCAATGTAAGTGGGTTTTAGGTGCATTACACTAGTTAAGGTTCTTAGTTGATATACAATTATAGAATCACAATTCACATATATATTCACATTGGTAATCAACTTCTTACACAGTAGTTTTTGTCGGATGTTCAAATTATTGATTTAGAAACCTCCTCACATCGCACTCCTTCTCTCTCCTCCACCTCTCTTAGACTCTTACCCTATCACATGTCCCTTTCTTTTTATCATCTTCTACCGTAATCTCGAGTCTGCTTAGGCTATATCGATTTCAGTCGTCTAATTATAAATTTTTATATTTTCGATTTTCATTATTTTTGCCCTCTTTTCGTTTCATTTATTTAGATATAATCAATATTTACCTATCATCAAAGAGAAGTAGAGATTAGCCAACGAAGAAGTATAAGAAGTATAAGTAGAGATTAACCAACGAAGTGTAACAATTTAAAGGTACTTTACTTATATTAGCCATTTAAAATGTGACAACGAATGCTGTCATTAAAAAATATACAAAGTTTGAATATCGAGAAATAATTAATAATATGAATTAGTCACAACAGATGAGGGATGTGTGTAATTATTCATAATAATTTTTTCTATTATTAATTTCTATTATCCTCGCTTCATTTACAGAAGATTAAACACAAAATTACAAATTAAATGAATCATGAATTATGTAACATATCTTGTATTTTAAGTTCACCTTTATAAGCTATTCTATGTATTCCTTTTAATTTGAGTATATTGTTTTAGTTTCTCCTAATGATTTTGCACCATTTTTTTATCAATGACTTAATTTTCTTCCTTTCAATCTCATTAATAAATTTATTTTCTCTTCACCTGAACTATTTATTTTTATTATTCACTTAAAAGTCTTATTTATTTAATAAAATTTTCTTTGGAGTAATTTTCATCCAAAATGAGTGATAATGAATACTTCTCCTGTTTCATAATATTTGCAACTGATAGTAATATTTTCCCACACAACATATCATATTCAGTAGCAAGTGGATGAATGAATGAAGGGTGATTGAGACATCTTTTGTCACTTCCCTCCTCAAACTTTCTTTCTAAATTTTTACACAGAAAGACAAGCAAATATGTACCAGACAGTAGTAATTCTCAGCCTCCCTAAGAATAAAGATGGTGTTTTGTAGAAGCTATGAACCATTAACTAAAAACAAAATAAAAGTTTTAATCTTTACAAAAAAAAAAAAAAAAAAAGCAACCTTGGAGAGAGAGAAATGGGAAGAAAATAGAAGTGGGGGTTAATATATTTTAATTATTTAGCCCCTACCTCTTTTGGCTTATAAAAGAAGCTTAAATTTGGTAGTTAACAAATAATGTCACAAGATTCTAAGGAGATAAAGACAATTGAACAGTGGAGATGGTCTGAAATGCAAGGGATTGAGCTTCTTCCTTCTAACAATCCATCTTCAACAACAGAAAATAATCCCCATTTACATAAAGAATCAAAAACAGCACAAAAAGTAGTAGAACACAAGATAGAAAAAGAAATGGAAGTTGCAGAAGGGAAAAAAGATGGATCAGAGAAACCTAAAGAAGCTCCTCCTGCTGTTGGGTTTCAAGAATTATTCAGATTTGCTGATGGGTTGGATTACATTTTAATGGGGATTGGCTCTCTTGGAGCTTTTGTTCATGGGTGTTCTTTGCCACTTTTTCTTAGATTCTTTGCTGATCTTGTTAATTCTTTTGGTTCTTATGCCAATAATCCTGATAAAATGATGCAAGAAGTTTTAAAGGTACATCCTTTAATCCAATACTCTCAAAAGAACTTAACTTTTTTTACTTTCAAAATTTTGATTTGATGGGTTTTAAGTTTTAACCTACTTGTGCAGTATGCATATTATTTTCTTGTTGTTGGAGCTGCAATTTGGGCATCTTCATGGGCAGGTAAATGATTTTAATCATAATTTTTATACCCATTTTCAATAGAACTGTAATTTGATGAAGTTTTTGATGAATTATTTGGACAGAAATTGCCTGTTGGATGTGGACTGGAGAAAGACAATCAACAAAAATGAGGATCAAGTACTTAGAAGCAGCATTAAGTCAGGACATTCAGTACTTTGATACTCAAGTTAGAACTTCTGACATTGTTTTTGCCATTAACACTGATGCTGCATTAGTCCAAGATGCCATAAGTGAGAAGGTAAACATTTATATCCTCTTTTTATTTTGTTTTTTAACCTTAATTTTTCTGTAAATTTGGATATTTATTTGCTTTTTTTTGGGTGAATTTACAGTTGGGTAGTTTCATTCATTACTTGGCAACATTTGTGACTGGTTTTGTGGTGGGATTTACTGCTGTATGGCAATTAGCTTTAGTAACTCTTGCTGTTGTGCCTCTTATTGCAATTATTGGTGGAATCCACACTACAACATTAGCTAAACTAACCAGCAAAAGCCAAGGAGCTATGTCACAAGCTGGGAATATTGTTGAACAGGTACAATTCTATGAACAATGCTTGTATATTTCCTAAAATATAACCTTTTGAGCCTGTCTTTTGATGCTTATATCATTTGGGTATTTTCTATTGGTGCCAAATTTGACCTTTAGAGCTACAAAACATGTTGTTTGGTGATTTTCTTCATCTGGGTGTTTCTCAATTGGTGTTAAATTGCAGACAATTGTTCAAATTCGGGTAGTTTTCGCGTTTGTGGGTGAATCGAGAGCTCTACAAGGGTACTCAGATGCATTGAAAATCGCCCAAAAGCTGGGTTACAAAAGTGGATTAGCCAAGGGTTTGGGATTGGGTGGAACTTATTTTGTTGTATTTTGCTGTTATGCTCTTCTTCTTTGGTATGGAGGATATCTTGTTAGGCATCATTTAACAAATGGTGGACTTGCCATAGCTACTATGTTCGCGGTCATGATCGGTGGAATGTAAGTCCTTTTTTGATCAATATTTCCATTTCTATGTATAATTGTTCTTTAGTGAGTTTAAAGATTGAACTTTTTACCAATTGGATTAATCAGAGGTTTGGGACAATCGGTTCCAAGTATGAGTGCATTTGCCAAGGCAAAAGTTGCAGCTGCAAAGATTTTTATGGTAGTTGATCACAAACCAAACGTAGATCGAAACAACGAAACAGGCACAGAATTGGAATCAGTAACAGGACAAATCGAGCTCAAAAATGTCGATTTTTCATATCCATCTCGACCAGATGTGAAAATTCTTAATAATTTCTGTCTTACAGTACCTGCTGGAAAAACCATAGCTCTAGTTGGTAGTAGTGGATCTGGAAAAAGCACTGTGGTGTCTCTCATTGAGAGATTTTACGATCCAACCGAAGGTAAACTTGCTTCTAAATTTCCTCCTTAATTTGGTGATTTTAGGGAACTTGTTACATGATAAAATTTCAAGATATCAGCTGATGGAAACAAAAAAATGTACAGGACAAGTTCTTGTAGATGGGCATGATATAAAATCATTGAAGCTTAGATGGCTAAGGCAGCAAATCGGTTTGGTGAGCCAAGAGCCAGCTTTGTTCGCGACCAGCATCAAAGAAAACATACTTCTAGGCAGACCGGATGCTAGTTTGGCCGAGGTCGAAGAGGCTGCTAGAGTTGCCAATGCCCATTCTTTTGTCATTAAGCTTCCTGATGGCTTTGACACTCAGGTTAGCTAAAATTTCAGCACATTTTATGGAAGTGTTTTTTTGTTTGTATATTCATTCAATAAAAATCTGATCTTTTGTTAAAAAAATGGGATTGTAAATCTAGATTTTAGACCCAACCTCCAGCTTGTTTGTTGGTTGTGGTTATGTCATAGTATATTGTTGGTTAATACCTAAGTGTAGCAACCCATGTCACTTGGACTCGGGTACTATATATCGGATATTGGTACGTGTCCAAGTGTTGTATACGTCTAAATACTCAATTTGACGCCTAAAATGAAGCGTCTAAGTGCCATACCAATGTCCGAGCATCAATGATTGGACATGGGTACGTAAAGCAAAGGTAGTTTGTTGCACACATCTTTGTTAGGCAATAAGGGAAATATATGATATGATTAAGGTAAGATGTTTAAAATTGGTTGAAATAACGTTCTTTCATCGTCACTTGATTTAAATGGAAAAGAAAATCTAATTTTTCGGCATTACTCAAATGGGATAAAGATTTCAAAATCCTAAAATCGCCTAATAATGGCATTGGGTAATGAAATGTTGTTGTTTCTGTAGTACCCGAAAAAAATATTATTAGTCTCATTTATTGTGTTCAGATTTTCCATAGATTTGGCCGGTATATTGACTACAATGAAGAGTTTGAACAAGCATAGATAGGATAAACACTATTTCACCATCAAAGGGGATGGTTCTTTTTTGTTTTAAATAAGCTTGATTGGCATCTTTTTGCTTGGATATAAGTGATACTAGTTGATGACTAGTCTACTAATAGTATCTCTAATAAGAGGATTATTCTTCCTTTGCCAATTCATTTATTTATTTTAAATTAATTAATATAAATTTCTTATTCTTCTATACATTCATATACACTAGTATTTAGTAGTGCATAGTTAGGTGTGAGCTTTCTTAAAGGACTGAAATTGGGATGATTAGTCAACAAATAGAACCTAACCTCTTTCTCCCATTCAAAAAGTCAATGCTTGAGCATAGTTGATTATGGGCACCAGAGGCAGCAATTTCAAAAATTATGATATTTTCTAACAACTTTGTATCTTTAAACACTTAACATATAATATAATTTAATATTGAGACCCCTGATTTTGGGCCCTATGCGGTCGAACATGTTGAACATGCTCAGATCTTTTCCTGATGAGTACATGTTGTCCGACCACACTGCCCCTAAGGAGTATAAATTATTAGTTTACATTAGTTTACACTACTTTCGCTTTAGTTTCTAAAATTTTTTGTGAATTTCTGCTCCGCCCCTACAGAGATGGTGTTTGGTCAAGCATTTAAAGAAATGGTAACATGTCTCAGTCAACAATGCATGTGCAGATATTAATAGCTTACTCTTTTTCCTCTTCAGAAACAAGGACCATTTGGACTTGAGTATTTGTCAGTTTGTATTATATTATCTACTCACTACTTTATATATTCTTATTCATGAAATGATTATCACTTAAAAATTACTATTTTTAATATTTTACTGAAATTGTGAAAGTGAATGCTATATAAAATTATTATATCTTCTTCTGATAGGAAACTCCCTCATTTTGTGGGTCAGCAAAGACTTTAAAAGGAGCTTCATCAAAAGTTCAAAACCTACTTGTATTATACTCTTAATATTTATATATAATTAAGAACTAGATGTGAAATCCTCTGACTTATAGATTATATTATTAAAATTAAATTTTTAAATAATTAAAAAAAAAGGACAAATGATTTGGGAATCAAGCAAAGATTCCATGTTATTTGATTATACCCATCAAGAAGTACTACACTCCTAGTAGACATTTTTTGCTTATTATACTAAGCATGTCTTCTGGGAAAATTAGTGCTATGCTTCTTTCTTTCTATGATGTTTTTCGGGGATCTCCGTATGTTTTGTTGTTATAGCTTAACTATGATATTTTTCGATGCCTTACTTCTACCATTAAGAGATTTGTACAATGACTCTGATTAAAGTCTGATAATTTTTCGGAAAATGATAGGTAGGGGAAAGAGGTTTGCAACTTTCGGGAGGACAGAAACAAAGAATAGCGATTGCTAGGGCGATGCTTAAGAACCCTGCGATACTTCTCTTAGACGAAGCAACTAGTGCCCTAGACTCGGAATCAGAGAAGCTCGTCCAAGAGGCACTTGATCGTTTTATGATTGGAAGGACAACCCTTGTTATTGCCCACCGTCTTTCCACCATTCGTAAGGCTGATCTTGTGGCTGTACTGCAGCAGGGAAGTGTATCTGAAATTGGAACGCATGATGAACTCATGATCAAAGGAGAAAATAGTGTTTATTCCAAGCTCATTCGTATGCAAGAAGCAGCACATGAAACAGCCTTGAATAATGCCAGAAAGAGTAGTGCAAGGTACTGTCTATCTATGAACACTTTTGACAGTTTGTCAAATTAGATCACCTAACTAATGTGTGTTGTTCGGGGTAAGATTTACGGGAATTTCATCCTCTAGTAATTCTTATGGAGCATGTCGCCCGACACTTCCCATTGTAAGAAAACAGAGAAAACAATAAACTAGTTTGACGTTGTACTTAATCTTGCAGGCCTTCAAGTGCTAGAAACTCGGTTAGCTCACCAATTATTACACGGAATTCATCATATGGGCGATCGCCTTATTCACGCCGGCTCTCTGATTTCTCTACTTCTGATTTTAGTCTTTCCATCGATGCTGCCCATGCAAATTACCGGCTTGAAAAGTTGGCATTCAAAGAACAAGCAAATTCCTTTCGCCGTCTTGCTAAGATGAACGCTCCTGAATGGCCATATGCGTTGGTTGGTTCTATAGGCTCTGTTATCTGTGGTTCACTCAGTGCGTTCTTTGCCTATGTTCTCAGTGCTGTCCTTAGTGTCTACTATAACCCAGACCATGCGTTCATGATTAGAGAAATTGCTAAGTACTGCTATCTACTAATTGGACTTTCATCCGCTGCCCTCATCTTCAACACGCTGCAGCATTTCTTCTGGGATGTGGTCGGTGAGAATCTGACAAAAAGGGTTAGGGAGAAAATGATGGCAGCTGTGATAAAGAACGAGATGGCATGGTTTGACCAGGAAGAAAATGAGAGTGCTCGAATTGCCGCTAGGCTAGCTCTTGATGCCAATAATGTTCGATCCGCTATTGGGGACAGAATTTCTGTTATAATGCAGAATTCTGCCCTCTTGCTTGTTGCTTGTACTGCTGGATTCGTTTTGCAATGGCGTCTTGCCCTTGTACTTATAGCTGTCTTCCCTGTGGTGGTTGCCGCTACTGTTCTGCAGGTTTGTTTCCATGTGTCTAAAGCTGATTGTCTTACCCTGCGTAACATTGATTCTCAAAATAAGCCAAAACAGCCCAAAAATGACCATAATTTGCTTTTTTCGATTCGTAATTCATCGCAATTCACAAGATTAGCTAATCAGGTGACACTGTGTCTTACAAATCAGAAAAAGTCGGTCCTTCGTACCTTTCTCCACAGCAGTTGAATGTTGCTTAAAAAATACTTCTAAGGAATAATATATGCTTGTAATTATGAAAAGAGGGTAACTGAGCAATCATGAATTCTCCATGTGATTTACTGCCAAACAAAACAGTAACTACATGAAACCAGATGATAATTCCTGATGCATGTATTGTTTTGTGGACAGAAAATGTTTCTGAAAGGTTTCTCTGGAGATCTAGAGGCTGCCCATGCCAAGGCTACACAGCTGGCCGGAGAAGCTGTGTCGAATGTCAGAACTGTTGCTGCCTTTAATTCAGAAGCGAAAATTGTCGGCCTTTTTACTTCTAATCTTGAAACTCCTTTACGACGTTGTTTCTGGAAGGGGCAGATTGCTGGTAGCGGTTACGGAATAGCTCAATTTGCCCTTTATGCTTCCTATGCTCTTGGTCTCTGGTATGCTTCGTGGCTTGTTAAGCATGGAATCTCTGATTTCTCCAAGACAATTCGGGTTTTCATGGTCCTTATGGTCTCTGCTAATGGTGCTGCTGAGACCTTGACCCTGGCTCCTGATTTCATCAAGGGAGGCCGTGCGATGAAATCAGTGTTTGAGCTTCTTGATCGCAAAACTGAGATCGAACCAGATGATCCAAATGCTACGTTAATTCCTGAACGACTTCGTGGGGAAGTGGAACTCAAGCATGTTGACTTCTCCTACCCAACCCGTCCTGACATCTCCGTCTTCCAAGACCTTAACTTGCGAGCACGTGCAGGAAAGACTCTTGCTTTGGTTGGCCCAAGTGGGTGTGGCAAGAGTTCTGTCATTTCCCTTGTTCTTAGATTCTATGATCCATCATCGGGAAGAGTCCTGATTGACGGTAAGGACATCCGAAAGTACAATCTCAAGTCTCTAAGGCAGCACATGGCTTTAGTCCCTCAGGAACCATGCCTCTTTGCCACAACTATTTACGATAACATTAAGTATGGCAACGATAATGCAACGGAAACCGAGATAATTGAAGCAGCAACCCTAGCTAACGCGCACAAGTTCATATCAGCAATGCCTGATGGGTACAAGACCCAAGTAGGAGAAAGGGGGGTTCAATTGTCCGGGGGACAAAAACAGCGGATTGCACTTGCTAGAGCGTTCGTGAAAAAGGCGGAAATAATGTTGCTCGATGAAGCTACTAGTGCACTTGACGCAGAGTCAGAAAGATCCGTTCAAGAAGCCTTAAGCCGTGCTTGCACAGGGAAGACTACAATCGTGGTGGCACACAGGCTATCAACCATTAGGAATGCCCATGTCATTGCTGTTATTGATGAAGGAAAAGTGGCAGAGCAAGGTTCTCATTCTCATTTACTAAAGAACTACCCGGACGGGTGCTATGCTCGGATGATACAGCTGCAAAGGTTCTCACACGGTCAGGCCATAGAAATGGCGTCAGGATCAACCTCTTCTGTACATCCAAGAGAAGACGAGGGAAGAAACAATTGATACCCTTAAAAAGGGGAAGAATTTCCAAATTTCGTATAAAGATCGAGGAAAACGAAAGGAAGAAAAAGAGTATAGTCCAATATCCCTTCTCATCAGTTTGGAATTCTTAATTTTTGCTGTCATATATAGCCATGTTGTGTATGTGTTATCTAATTTAGCTTATAAAATATAGTGTTTCTACCCAAGAGAATTTCACTTGGATACATTAAACCCTATTTATGTACATTCCACATGCATTCACAACATCAAATACAGGGTATGAAAATTGTCATTACAACACTAATCCTACCACAAACACGCGGTACCAAAAAACATGTATCGTGTATTGATATCATGAAGTATTCGAGTGACATAAATAAAATATGTTTATATACGTGTTTTCTTCTATTTTATTTGTCCGAGAGGACGGGTGAGGCTGGTGAGCATAGCATTGCACCCTTGAAAATATAGAGTAAGAATAGACATCAGCATAGGGGTGTAGGTTAAGTCATGAGTCATGAGTGATGTAAACATTATAGGAGCACAATAATTTAGTTTTGAACTTTTGGTTTATTGTGTACCTTTATTAATCCACACATGAAAATAGAAAGTGTACTTTTTTTAATGATACTTTACTAAGAAATTATATCAATTTTTTTTATCATAATTCATAAGTTTTCTCTTTACTTTTTCATGAATTTTGAAAACATAATTTGATTGATATTTTTAGGTTTTACTTATTTTGGATCATTTTAAATTGTAATATGAGAGTTTTTTCACTTAAATGATAAACCGACCTAATAAGAACATAAACACCTGTATTGAAATTGTGATAGTATATATAAATACTAATCAATCATCAAATTTTATGTAAATTAAAAGATATAAAATTAATATACATTTTTAGTTTCTATATTATTTCTAAGAGATTATTTTTCATAATTAAATAAAAAAGAAGGTATTTTATCATTTTAATTTTTATGTGTGTAAAAAGGAACAGAAAAGCTGGGGTCATTGTGTGGGGTGCGCATGAAAAGCCACAAAGATTAATTTTTTTTTATTAAATGAAAAAGATAAAAGATAAAAAAAAAAAAAAAGAATAATTAAGAAAGGAGAAAATGACAGTCAAATTATTCTTGTCATGAAAGCATGGAATGTGTAAATGCTTTAATAGGGCATACTGGTCCCAACATCATAAGCTACAACATCTATTTGTAAATAGGATTAGCTATAAAATGCACAAGTTTTTTTTTTATTTTTATAATTTTCAAATTAATTTATATAAAATAAATGTAAATTAATATAAATTATTGTCTGAAGATTCATTATTTTTACAATTATGGACTTTTTGAATATATATCCAAACTTTTAGAGTTTTTTTTTTTTTTTTCATTTCTTTGTCTCCACAGATATTTAATCTCCTTAAATTCATACTATTTCAATAATATAGTTATATAGTGGCCAGGGCAAATATATATGATTACGTGTGATGACATAATGATGACAACTCTAATCACCAATCAACCGCTATTTCCTACTCACTCCATGTCAACTTTCAGGGCATTTGCCATAAATTTATTTTTTTGAAAATTAAAAATAAGAAAAATTGTCGGGAATAACCCGTACTTTTAACGTTTTTCTGTGAATAACTCGTACTTTTGATTATTCATAAATAATCCGAACTTTGAACTCAGTTTGCTCACAGCACCCCTCCTCATTTTTGACCAGTTGTAGCAAGTAACACCTACGAAATGACTTGTTTCCCCCCTTTACTTGAACTGCTGCTTGCTGCCATAATTCATCATCTTCAACATCTCACATTCCTCCATTGTTAAACCCTAAGCTTAGAGAGAGAAAATTCAAACTTTCCATTCACTCTTTTTTTTTTTTTACCGAGCAAGTGAATTTTCATTAAAATTATTTTCGATCCGATCAAATTTAATACACTATTGCATCTATTTATTATTTTCCAATGACTACTATAGAAATTTTAAATATAATATTTTTTTACTTTATTTGAATACGTGTAATCCCCTTTAACCTTTCTTTGGAGGAGGTATGGGTATAAGCCTATAGGGTGTTTGCTCCCTTCCTCCCCTAGACCTCAATTTGCGTAGAATACTGAGTTGATAACTATAACTATGACTATCCACAAATAACAAACTCATTCATCTGTAGTATATTTTACCCTTAAAGTTTTCCATTCATTTACCTTATGGTATATATTTAGAGTACAAATTAATAGAAGTATATAAATGAAATTGAATTTTACTAAAAACTAAATAAACTTAAAGAGTACAAAATAGATACAACGTGATTGTAGAATTAAATATAGTAAGGTGTAAAAAAAGGAGAGTAAAAGTAAAAAGCTGGGGATCTGAATCAAAAAATATCATGCGCCGATCCAGAGTTGTATAATAAACCTAAAAAATACAAGCCACTGTATAAAGCCGACCGCCGACTGCGAGGGCCGAGGGATCTTACTCCCAAAAACAAAGCTAACGGATTCTTATTTTCTCCTATTTCCACTATTTTATTGTTAATACTTCCTCGAATCCGAACTATGATTGTAAGAAAATACCGGATTGATGATTATGACTAATACTCTATGTTCTCATTTGATATGCTCGCAAAAATATATTTTATTTAAAGTGAGATATATCCATACATAATTTATTATGGATATCAACATGTTAAACTAATATTTACTGAAATCTTGTTAAATTCATCTCGACTTATATCAGTTGAGTAGATGTCTCTAATCAAATTTTATTGAATTTATTGGTGGTTGGCAATTGACAATTGGTTAACGGATTCAGTTAGCTTGTTTGGCTACCGGTCACATGGAGAGCCTAGAACACAAGCACACACGGAGGACAGCCAAGGAAATGAACCGGCAAGAACTTCAAATTAAACACTAAAAAGTATTGTTCCTATATTACCAATTTTCCTCAGAAATCTCTGATCTTAATACAACTTCAAACAAAAATATTATTAGTATAGTTAGAGGGAAACAAAATTTTACATGGACATCAACTTGGGACCATTATCAGGCATGCCCATGCCAGCAGCTAACTCTGCATCCAGTTGGGTGTGCGGTGCAGGTCCCAACATTGTCTTCAAACTGCATAACAAAACAACTTCCCAGTCAATCTCATTTCACAAAGCATCAGTATTCAGTATGCATTCACGACAGAAGATGCACGACTGCGTTTTTTGAGCATAATGGAAGTTTATGGTGGAGTGCATGTATACTTTCACTTGAAGACTACATGTATAACATGCACGTAAAACCGTGTTTATTCTAGTCCCTAAGACATTGCAATAATGGAAGTTGTATGAATAAGAACTAAAAAAAGGGGTAGAACACCACCTAAAATAAAAAGGTCGCAAAATTAAAAAGACAGGCGAAAGTAAAATTTGTGACAATCTCAAAGGGACAGAAGGAATAGTGTTTATGTGCAAGAAAATGCGGGTATAACAAATTAACAGTGTTCTATTCTTGTCATAGGACTAGAGAACGATCCAAATCCATTCTTTAAATTCTAATTGTACCTACTTGTCCACAAAAATACTCTTCCTCCATTCGCTCCTATTTAGCGTCAAAAGCAATACAAACCCATATTCATCAAGTACTTAACTTCTTCTAAGTCATCTTTAGTCTACATTGTCCCATTTAGAATTCTCTTTTAAAACCGGCAATGCATAATCAAAGGGAAAAATCTCGGATGCGGGTTTGGCACAGTGCCACACCAACAGTTGCAAATCTGCTTTCGGGATCATTGTGGATGTTTTGCGATTGGCTGGGCCTATATCTCGTGTCAAGGTAAGCTCAATAAGCTCTACAATATGGTTGCAATACCATGGATGAGACGGCATTTTGCCTATGATCATAAATAAGCATCTTTGTTTATTACAGATCTGAGATCACATTTTATCTGGGTAAAACAAACATGTTACCTAATTCACTGTTATATAGCTATAACTAAGCAACAATAACAGTAAAAACATGTATTTAGTAACATAATGACCTGTTATGTAGACAAAATCGTCAAAAGTCAACTCACAATCTGCTATTTTACGAAGAGATATGGTGATTGGTGACTTAGGCCAAGATGAATGTACAGGACAAATGAAGAGCATAACATAGACCATGACACAACTTACAATATTAATTCTATTGTTTTCCCCCCTCCCCTGCCCATCCAAAATTAAGAACCACTAATTCTTAAATGAGACGGTCTCACGGGAAGATCATCTCTATTGAGCTGGCCCAATATACATATATTGTATTAAAATAATCGCTTATAACGTTAAACTGATCACTTATAATTTTAATATGACTTTTTATAGTCTTCGAGTAATTACTCATTAAAACGATTGCTTATGATCTTAAAGTGATCAATTGAAGAAATTGTCTATTATATGGACCCATCTCATGGTGAAATGGTCTCATACATGATGAGCTGATTAAAAAAAGGTAAAGTGTTGACAATGTAAATACCCTATTTTAAATTCTAATGTATCATAAAAAATACTAAAACTTGTGCAAACTTTTTTTGTATTTCAGACAAAACCTTCACATAAAACTTTAAATTGGATTGCTAAATCTAACTATTTCGATTAAAAATATGATAATAGTACCTTATATTGCACTATACTAGAGAATCTAAGCTCGAGTCAAAAATATCAATTGCACAAAATGGAATAAACCTCCAGCTTGTATTTAAGGGCAAAAAAATGCATGTAAGGCAATGGTGCAGTACATGGAGAAGGCTAACTATCTATGATTGAATTCCAATAACATGTGAGCAAATTAACGTGACTATTTCGCATACATCACCCATCATGCAATTTATGCTGCTAGTATGGTCCCAAAAATAGGGCATGGCACCAGCTTCAAATTGTGCTTGGTTTCATACAATTATAACATGTAGACTAATTGAACAAAATGTACTATGATGGATATAAATTATAGTAAGATTTTTAAATCATATAGATATAGAAGTACACATAAAATTTTCGATTAAAAAAAGAATACAAAGATAAAAGACCATAAAAGAGTGTGAAATAAAGTAGCACAAACATACAGAGAAAGATGGGTGTATTAGAAATACAAGATGAATGAGTGTGAAAATCTTAAACTAAGGGTTTAGGAAACCCAATGTCCCAATCTTTCGGGATCAAGGCACCTCCATTGTTGTTGTGGACATGTGCAAAGATGGAATGTCAACGACCCGATACGGAAGATAGATAGGAGCTTGGAAGACTTAAAAAGAGAGCAAAGAAAACCAAAGATGACTTGAAGGGCAGGAGTGAAAAGAAATACTTATAAAAGATCTAAACTTATGATAGAAACTAGAATGATAGAAAAGAAGAATTCATATGAACGACTAATAGAGTCGATATATGATCACGTGACACAATCTTTAAGGATTAAAACTCTTATTATTGTTGCTGAAGAGAGAAGCAAAGTGAGAAATTAAGTAGCATAAACAGAGAGAAACAATTGAACTATTTCATGTTACAAAGAACCTTTTGCACGTTATCCCCTTCACCTTCAAATCATCCTGATCTCACATCTTTCTATATATCTCTAACCTTCTATCTCATTGATAATTAGCAAACTCACATACTAATATATTGTAAATTTGTATTTATCTACAACAATTAAAAGCCATAAGGTCAAATCCTTCCCATCCATAGTTGATTGAGTATGAATCAGAAAAAGCCTAGCTACAAAATTATTCGCACTTTCCCACTTTAAAGACCGAATAAGATAAAGCTACAAAAATAGTGTAATAAACTAACACTAATCATGGATCTTAAGTTTGATTGAATTGAATCAGACTCAAGGCAACCCAAGTTGCAAAACACAAATACTTAGCGGAATTGACCATAGTAAAACCAAAAGAATACTGGAGAGAACATTTAACACTGGGAATTCTCTTTTTTTGTCTCTCCAATAGACCAAAGAGACATTAACAAACCTGCACGGAGTTAAATCTTTACTAAAGAAAGCATCTACATGGTACATGGACTTTCTAATAACTGATGATTATTACTTCATGCACGGGCACACGGCAGCTGCTACAAGGAATGGGCAATGATGTTTCCCAACAAAGTGTTGAAAAATTTCCCACAAAACAATCTATTTACGCTTATACTTCTTAGCTGTTTCAATATTTCAAACAATTCAACCAAAAAAAGTAATTTGCGTCATCTAATCAACTTACATCCAATATCAAGCAGTAGAACACAAACTGGAATGCCAATCCTCCAGCATACAAGATACAAATATGTATCTCTTATATTGAATCACAAGTCATAAAATGAAAAAATTACCACCTCTAGAACAATTCAACCCTTAAATGCTCATTTATCTTAGCGAACTACTAATTTTAGGTAGAATACTAAAAATTATTCACCAAAAACAAAATATTTGTCGCCCAGCCAATAACTTCTTCAGAGAAGCAACCCAAAAATCCAAAATCATCAACTCATAAATTGACTAGTTCTACAATTACACAAAATCCATAACCGCAAAGTCTCCACCTTTCCATGTAGAAATCAACTACCCACAAAACTGATACAAGAACCAACTAAGAGATAAACATGAAAGAATTTGAAATACAACAATTATCACCCCGTCAATAAATTCTTCCTCAAAGAGAAACACTCCAAAATTTGACAAACACTACAAACCCAAGTTTCATAAAGACAAAATCTCCACTTTTTCAAACAGATATCAACTACGCACAAAACTAAAATAAGAACCAATCAAAGAGAAAAGCATGAAAGTAAGAAATACGAACCGTTTCTTGTGGCGTTTGGTCTTGAAATGCTCATCTCTAACGGTAACATTAGCGAAGTAACGATCACAATGAAGGCAGTAATACTGACCCATTCCAGGCAAATCTTCGTCTAATGGCAATGGTTTTCTGTCACCATCAGTTTTCTGAAGCTCATCGTAGACCAAATCGTCTCCTTTAACTAAAAATTTGGAACGGCGATGAGTTTTGTGAGAGTATCTTCTCTTCTTCACACTTCTATGCGGGCATTTCCCTCCCATTGTTTTCCGTCACCAAGTTTTGTTTCGGTGCCGAATTAGGGTTTCGAGTTCGTTTTTGCTTTTGTCGATGTGAAAACCCTAGAATTGAGGGTTTTGAAGAAGTAGACCCGTTTTGATGTTTATTAAGAAGGGTGAAACATAAAATAAAATAATAATAAAAAAAACTTTTTGTAGAAAAAAATTTCAAAATAAGTTTCGAAAGATATTAATTTTCAAAAGAAGGTTTTGTATGCGAGTCTAAGGTCATGATTTGTTCACTCTTATAGCGAACAAAAAAGCTAGTCAAAATATCTTTAAGAGAACACACAGGATAACATTTGGAAGACAAAATGTCATAACATTTGAGAGGACAAAGCAATCAAATGCATAACAGTTCGCTATTGTTAACAGCGAACCATCAAGTGCTTATTTTTTGTCCCTTTAAATGATATGGCATTGTTTTGCTTTTGTTCGTTGTGAACAAAAAATTTTGTCTATTTTTTATTAGCTTTTTGTCGCTGTAAGTAACAGTGAATAAATACTTGACCTTACATTTGTCATGAAAACCTTTATTTTGGGAATTAAAATTTTAAGAAGCTATTTTGAGATTTTTTTTCTAAAAACTTTTATTTTTTTTCATTATTTCAAGAAGGGTAGGATCAAATGAGTTGGATGCAGTTGGATCATGATTTGAGTACGTGAATTCAAGCCTGTTTATAACAAGCAGCCGGTCATTTGGATTAATCAGAAGTATAATTGATAGTCAATGTTATTTGTAGGTAGCTTTTCTCCTAAACATATGGTATCATTTATTTTTCTCTTTCTGCAGATTTTCGTGTTTTTGATATAATTTGACCGCTTCTCTTTGAAGGAATAGAGGTATGGATTGTTGGTTACCTTTTCCATCCAAATCATGTTTTCAAGCGAAATACTGGATCAATAATTATGACTATAATTAATAGAAAATATATTTAAAATGTGTTCCAAGAATCAAATCTTGTATTAGTTGAAGGTTTGAAGCAAGTACCATTTTTCTCCAAGTAAGGACTATGACTATAACTAACCACTCCAATTTAAGATATGAATGCATATTTAAAAATTGAAAACAAGAGTATTTATCTTAAAGTACTGTTATTTTCCAAGGTATTATCTTAGACCATTATTTGACTTACCATTAGTATAAATTACTTTTAGCATAAATAACAATCACATCTTTGTACTCGAATATACCATACTTGAAAAGAGAGAGAACCAGCACTCCCTTTCATTTTTAGTTGCATTTGTGGTTCAATCATTAAACAACTTTCAACTTTTGAACCACAATATTTCTAATTGGTCAACATTAACGTTTTTACGGCTCAAATTTTGTGGATAAATTACCATGATGGCACTTCGATCAGCAACACATCATGTGATAAGTGCCCACAAACATAAGCCTGGAAAATAAAGCCCCATCAAGCAAATGTGTGCACCCCCTCAATAAGAAGGGAAAGAATTAAACAAGTAGCATGAATAACATACATTCGTAACTAGCAAGAATAAGTAAATAAGAAAGAAAATTATCAACTAGGGACTACAAAAATGTGAAAAATAGAATACTAGAAAGTAAAGATAATCCGTTGTCAATCTAACTCAGCGAGTTTGACTTCATATTGTTCACCCGTTGAGAGTATTTTCACTGCCACCATACCCTTTTGCCACTCAGAACTCCCGATCAGTACTAAACGACGAGCATTTATCCGCGAAGCTCGTTTAAATACCCTGAAAATGAAGTAGTATGTCAAACCTCGCGGACTGTAGAGTACGCAACTAAAATGCTTTACAAATCCCTATCATTTTGTTGATGTGAAGAAAACAATCACATTCTTTGAAGAACATATAGCTAATGCTTACCATTTTAACGGCTTGTTTTCCAATACCAAATCAACACTTTGACCTTTCCCTCTTAGAGTAGAAGCAACTAATGCTGCTGAACCTTGAAGTTCAGGGTCAAGCGAGCATACTATGTTGTCAACCTCAAGGCCAAGTTCAGGAAGAAGATTCCTATCCTTTAGCAGCTGTGGAAACATACAAGATTGCCAAGGAAAGATAGTGATCATTTAATGGAGGAACGGGTTCATAAGCAGATAACACACTTATAGGCAAACAGGAATACAGAATCATAACAAACTTTAGGGCTTCAAAATTTCTGTTAAGCATCAGTTGTAACTTGTAAGGGAGAATTTTAGGCAATACTTTGGTAATCAAGTTTGCAGCAGCGATTTTAGCCTAACATTTCGGGGAATGTCACATGATGAGCATATCCATTCAATTGAGGACTTGAGATGCACCTAATGCAGCATTTGAATAAGGATTGCTAAAAAAACAGATTTTGACAGAATATAGACTCAATTAATAATTTGGGAGAAGAAAATTGTATTCCCTCCACCCCTTTTGAGTTTTACCTTCAGTCCACTGTCACCTATACGATGCCCAATTGTACAAAGATAAAAACAAATATTGAGGTGGAACATCACGTCATCCAACATAACGTCAACCAAATGACATTCCTTTATGGTTCATATAACAAGGGATGGGGTTGTAAGCAGAAAACAGGCTAGTAGCCAAACAGGCTCACAACTATGATAGGACTGTAAAATTGACACAATAAACTGTTTGAACAGAAATTTAAGGAATTATTTTGACCATCAAACTTTCAGCAGGCTTTGAAGGGATGCGTTTTTTTTGTTTGGATTGAGGAAATTGAAGGGAAAGGAAGGGGAAGGATATAAAGGGATCTGTTTTCCTTTATTTGGATACTAGTGTTGGAAGGGAGGGATTTGGAAGTAGAGGATTTGAAGTGATTAAATCCATTAATATTCTTAATAACCAAACCTCTCCAAATGTGGAAAAATTTGAAAGGTAAATCAGTAAATGATATTTTTTCTTCTTCTCCCTTCCTTTCCTTCCTAAAGAAACAGGGTAGCTTTCCTGATTCCCTCCCCTTCTTTTCCCTTTCCCTTCCCCTTCCCTTTTCCATCCCTTCCTTTCTCTCCTAATTTCTTTCGAAACACAATTTTAGCGAAATTTTAGGGAAAAAAAATCATATCATGAGCAAGTCCATCAAGGTGTTTCTTATGTTGCATCTAGAAACAGATTGCCAATAGAAATGTGATTATGACAGAATTTAACTATATTTTATTAATAAATTGAGAAGAAAAACATATTCCCTCCGCCCCTTTTAAATTCCTCAATCTCCAGTCACTTATGGTACAGAGTCAAACAATAAATTTGGGGGGGGGGGGGGGGGGGGGATGGGGAGAGAAGCACGTAAGCAGAATGAGAATCCATTTGGGATTAAGTCTTTTTGGTGATGATTTATTCAACGCAATGTCATGTCCTAAAGGGTTGTTAACCATTATGAGTTATGACAAAATAAATATTAGTCACTAAATTTTAGATCAAGCCATGTAATTTCAGATACAACTTTAGGAAAAGAAATTCAAATTACATAAGGTATAAATTCTTTTTAGAAATGATAGGAAAATTTTAAATCATGTTGCATAATTTGTTTGCTCTTACAACATAGGAAATTATCGTATATGAGGCTTTGAGGCTTTGAGCACTTTGTAAGTGGAAATTCAAACTGAATAAATGGACTAAGCCAAAGACTTACTTCCACAATGACTGCATCACCAAATCCAAAACCACAGGCTGGGATATCATCACCTCCATATGTAGACAACAGCCGATCATAACGCCCACCACCACAAATGGCCCGCAATTTTTTTTGCCTGTCAAATCCCTGAACAAAAAAGAAAACCAGAATTATTCAAACTCCACTTGGAGAAAAATGATGTTATTAGATTAGAGACACAAATGAATCCAAGCAATATAAGAAACATAAAACTTAGAATATTGTAATAACATCAATAAACCCACAGTCACACAGCAAGCTAGACCTTATAGCAACAGGGATGACATTGATACGTGACGTGGAGAAAAACTCTAAAAGTTTCAAGACACCAGTTGCTAGGTTCAACAACACAAATCATATTAATTGCTGATTTATTGCAGTAGAAATTACCTAGACATGTCAATGCCTCTATAAGATCTCTCTTTCTTCTATCCACCTCATTTTAATCTTTAAAAAACCTATCCGATATATATATATATATATATATATATATATATATATATATATATATATATATATATATATATATATATATATATATATATATATATATATATATAAATACATATATATATATATATATATATATATATATATATATATATATATATGAAAATAAATTGTTCTGTAACAACTAAAAATTCATAGCCGACCCAATCTTTTGGGTGAAGGCTTTTGCATTGATGTTGTAAGAATTTAAAATTCATATCATGAGATACATCAAGGTTTCCAATTATTCTTGTGTTACTAGGAAGACAAATAGTTAAAACCTTTTTTTGATCAACAATATTATTGCCATTAGTCATATATTCTTTACGTTTAACTTTAGCTAAAAAGAAAATTTAGTAATCCTTTTTACCACATAATCATATTAGATACAAAAACATTCATGGATAAGCTAGCAATTAAAAGTAATTGTTACTTCCAATATGCAGCCCCACATATTCAAGTACACTACATGTGGATTGGATACATGAACAAGGCCCTAGTTAAGTAGTTCATATTAGCATCAAGTAAAATGCTCCTACTTCAATACAAATCATGGCACAGAGCATTCTCAATCCTGATGCACTTTCAACTTTCAAGCATTGGATACAGCCACAGTACAGTACTTGTGAGTGCTACATACAGAAGAGATTATATTATTGGTGAAAGCTAACAGCCAATAAGATTAAACAAATAACACATACCTCAAACACGATTCCAGTATAATAAGCCAGACCACGGACAATAGATGCATCAAACTGGATCCATTCAGAACAACCAAATTTCTCAGCAAGTGCAAAAAGTTGCTTCAGTTCATTGACAGCTTCACCAGCAGTTCCAAGTCTCTCTGCATTCAACAGGAACTGTTTCAAATGGGCATACTGTATGTTTTTTTAACTTAGCCCCTACAAATTTTTCGATTATATATTGCTTCATATAAAAACAGCGGCTACTTTTCCATTCTGTTCTTGTGGCCTATTTTTTACCTTAGCCCCTACAAATTTTTCGATTATATATTGCTTCATATATTTACTCCGCCCCCCTTAACTTTTATTTTCTGGTTTCACCCCTGTAAACTAACATGAGGGGAACTAACCTTCCAATTGTGTCAAAGATTTTATAGATAGGACCTCAAGAAGTTCCTCTATTCCATTATCAGGCATTCCAGCAGACTTCAACTCTTTCTTAATCTCATCAAGTGGAATCTTTTCTAACTGTTCATCATGCATGTAAACGACAAACTTTGCTTTAGAATTTTGCAATTAAGGTAACAAATTATTAAAAAATTTAAAAACAAACAAGCACCAATGAGTTCCCCATTGGACAAAACACTATCAGAAATATTGGAAAAAGTTATTAACAATTTACATGTCATGATGATGATAAAGCATTTGAAATAGCATCGACTTAGATCGAATTATTCCATCTTTTATTCAGAAAACAAGACAATCATATATTTGATGATTTTCCCTGTTAGGTATCAATTGAGTTTCCATTTCACGTATATATTTCTTGTTCACATGAAGACCAATCCTCGAAGTCAAAAAGTTACTTTCTATGTGCCAAAAATAAGTACCGCAAATAGCTTGGACACATGTCTTTAAGAGAGTGAAAAAGTATACTGAAAAAACACTGAGTGAGTACGTGTGTCCCAGCATTTGACCAAAAATAGAGAGAAAGGAAATACCATGAAAGTTTCATGGCACCTGTTTTGAGACGACGCAAATAGGAATTTCCGTCCTAACAGGGAATACAAGAATATATGAACTACAAAAAAATGGCACTAGTCTTGAGATGGATGATCAAGGTGGACGACTGGACATAGTGGTAGGACCGTAGTTAATGCTCACAATGATTAGTACAAAATCTAGAAAAAAAAGTACCAGATGAAGCTAGAGGAGACCATTGAACAAATTTCAAAAAACAGGGACAGTAACCACCCACTCTTCCTTATCACAGCATATGATAACCCTACTCATGTCCCACTCCAACCCACTTCTTGTTAGTGAACAAACTGTCATTCAGGAAAGTAATCCATTTTGATTTGTTGCAGAAAAATAGAACTGGAAATTTTTACACTTTGCCCCCCCCCCCCCCCCCCCCCCAATGATAGGGTTGAGTAATGATGATAAAGATGGCAAACTTAGTTTGAGATGGAACATTTTTTTGCTTATATAATTGTGCAAATAGAACACCCTGTTTGAATCTTTAACTGACCTTGTCAATAACTATACAAACTCTTCCAAATGATTCTTCGGGAACACCGTAACACCTCAAAACTTCCTGCAAAACCTGAGCAACAAAAATAATTTCAACAATAATATTAATTTCAATAATTCAGAAGTCTTTACCAACATTTAACAAAATGAAGATGAAGGGAATGTAAGCTTTAAGTTTCAAATGTTCGCACACTTTCCACACACAAAAAAAATTTGTTTTTGAGGAGCACTACATCAAAAAACATCGAGGGAATCATACTTAGAACCTTGAATTCCAGTATAGTAAAGAGCACAAATTAGTAAAGGTCAGGAAAAGAAGTCAACTAAAGAGGATCAATGGAACAAAGAAGCAGACAAGACACACAATCAACAAATCAATGAAAGAGTATCCAGTAAACCTCCCCCCACAACAAATCAGGTGGCTTGGTGCCAACTGATGGAACTAAGGGAAAGATCATGATGGACGATGTCATAAGCAGGGTAAAAATACCAAAGTTGAACTGACCACAGGAGACAAGGGGAATAATAGGGGGAGCTGCAAGTAGTGTTTGCTTACATTTCCAATGATGTATTGAATGCTTACTGACAATTGAGCAAAATGTTGGTCGAGCAAAAAATTTACAGCTCTATGGTTTTGCATTATTATAGACTGTTGTAAAATGACTCCTTGTTATTTATGTGCGTTTGTAGATGATTTTTGCTATCAAGGATCAATCAGAAACAAACTCTTTGTTTCAAATACCTCTTTGTTATCAACAGAGTTTATTGCATACGTCTCAAAACTCCACACAGGTGAAGCTTAGGTGGGAGCCACCTAATGGCATTCGGGTTATAAAGTGGTGTTAATCACAATATTGTGACCATATTAAAAAGGTTAATGAGGCTACTGCAACACCAATATAAAACGCGATAAACGTGAAACCATACATTGACTAGATAAGCAGTTTAGCGACTTTTACCATGACCACATCCGAGATTTTTCACTGTGACCGACTTGCATGGGCATCTAAGTATAAATCACAAATAAACATCAGTAGTTTTCAAGAGTCACCACAGAGCACAGCATAAATACATTGGCTTGCAAACAATCATGGCTTTCTCTGTTTTATTATGTATTTACAGCAAACAATTAAAGCTCACTAAAGTTTGCTTTTTGATTATCACAACACTAAAAACATAAATATCCAAATGGTAAATCTACAAAACATTATGGTTCATATTCTTTTGCATAATCATATAATAAGCATCAAAATTTATCAGACATTTTAATATAAGAGGCAAACTACATAAGCATAAAGAGAAAAAGGTGTTACAAGGTTGACAAGTGAATTGGTCTCAGTAAAGCAGTTCATAGTTCATACCTTTCTGCTTGAAACCTTGAAACCAACATCTGCTTCCGTGATCCCTAGTCTCTTGAAGAAGGTGACTATAGCAGAAATAAGCTCTGCTTCCGCCTATAATATGAAAGTATTATTTAAGATATCACAAAAAGAAAAAGTTAAAGAAGAATCAAATAGAGCAAAAAAAGTAGCGTATTTGAGTAAGAACTAAAACATTAAAACAAGGAGTAAAACAGATCGAGTTGCATAATTTACAATTCGATGAATTGTTTCTAAAAACAGAAATATAGTTACAAAAAAAGGATCATCGGAGCCAAGGCTTCAACTCATTTCAAGCATTCAACAGTAAAATCATCAAAAGTATCATAAACTGTGAACCAAACAAAACCAGCCTCAATAAAACGTTAAAAAATTTTCTCTTTCTAATTTCTATTCATGTTGCAAAAAATAACAAGTAAAGCATTTGATATTCCACAAAACTAAATATCGACTGATCATTAATATAAATGAGGGGAATTAGCACAATACATGCTACTTCGAAATTTAAGGACAGCTTTAAAAGAAGAATCTAACCCACCTTTCCACGATAATCGTAGCTATGGTTAATTCCAAAAAAAAACCAAAATAACAGCGTGTCTTTTCAAAATGACCCAAAAAGTAAAAATACCAAATTAGCTCTAGTTAGTTTAGCAAGTGAGAGGAAAAGAAGGTAAATAAAAATAGAAAAAAGTTAATAATCTGAAAATTTTTGAAGTTCTAACAAGTACAACAACAGAGAGAGAAAGAATTTAGAAGCCACCACATCAAGGAGATCAGAGAGAACATCATTGAGAAAAACAAACAGATGGTCACCACTAGAAAAGGAATCAAGGCGGATGAACAAGAAAAAAGGAAAATAACCTCCCACCGTCACAATTAACTTGTCTTTCCAGTTCACATTAGAAAAAATATCCACGTCTCCTTTATTGCATCATATGATTTCAAATTCAATTGTCGGATCCAGGGATTTCCCTCAAATCCTAGCTTTCAAAAACCAACAATTTTAACATCCATTAGATGTCTTGAAAACAGCTTCCAACTAGATCTCCCTCCCCTCTCTTTGACATCTGGCTTTAAATGGTCATCCATGTTTAAGTGCAACTCTATAGCGATCATGACACTAGAAAACCCACAGTTACACATTGTCCATAATCTACTTTACGGTTTCTTATTACATCTGTACATTCAATATTGACAAATAATAACCACATATTATGGTTATATGTTCATGGAATATGGCTTGCTATTGCTACAAGCATACACAGGTTTTATGAGTAAGAAATCATATCATCATGACCATATTGGTAGAGATATCTACATAGACAAAGATAAAAGCAAATTGACAATCATACAACTCATAACACAAGCAAGCACAATACTACAAATCCATAAAAGCTCACAAGCTAAAAAGCAAACCATCTCCAAATGGAGGTAAACAACACATAAATATATAGATTTTATTCAAGCGGGCTAAAACAAAAAATGAACATAAATCTTATCCTTATTATACATCACGTAAGTACATGTAATGAAGACAGTGAACGCACCGTAACTTCCGGCACACCAATAATATCCATATTCCACTGGTAGTGTTCACGACGCCGACCTCTGGTCATTCTTTCATAGCGCCAACACTGTCCAATTGCAAACCATTTCAGTGGCAGGGATACGGATTTTCTGAACATAAAAAAACACGGAGATCAAATTCTGGCTGGTGCACCTGGACATAAAAAGTATATTAATGATCAAGTATTAAACAATTTCTATTACTTATGTATTAGCCAGGTCATGAAAAAGTGAATTAGGATTCTATAAAACATCAAACGCATTTCGAGAAAAAAAGGCAGAAAATTAAAAAATGCCAAATACCCTTTCTGTATAACTAGTCTTGCCAATGATGGGGTGAGTTCAGGCCTCAATGCAACGCGGCGATTCCCACGATCTTCAAAACAATATAACTAAAAAGTGAAGACTTGAGTCAGACTTATATCAACTAAAGATTAAGACACAATAAAATGGATACACATGCAGAAAGGGAGATAAAAAGGTAGTGAAGGGAAATAAAGAGAAGTGAGTGGATGATGTTTTCTTCATTTTGATACCAAAAGTGGAGGGGGAAATAGAGAGAAGGGAAGGGGAAATGAAAGGAAACAAACCAACAATTTTAGGTAGATAAATTCTCTTAACATTTAAAAAAAATTGAGAGGAAAACACATTAATATTTTTTCTTCCCTTCCCTTCCCTTTCCTCCTCTTCCATTCCTTTAATATTATTCTAACACGCTCAAAGGCTTGGAAGATTGTTCCAAATTTTGATTCCGATTGGTTAACTTGCCAACTACTTCCAATAAACTCATGTCTACACTAAGATCCTGCCAGCTCAACAGCTTGAGCAACTTATTTACAAAATCAAAACATCAACTCATATTGAAATTCAAAGTGATGACTTGGGCCGAATTGCTAGCTCATCAGTTAAGCAAATCCAATAACTTAATTAGCAATTGTAATCTGACTTAGTGAACTTGTGTCCAAGATAGCTTTCTTTCATGGAGAAACCTAGCTCATCAAAGCAGTTAATTGGGAAGGTTCAATTTTATTGTGTAGCCAGTAGTAATAACTAAAATAATAGATAGTATAGATGCATCTTCTCAGTCATTCAACCAGGTTATTATATTAGTACATTATCTTTACAAAAGTGTTAGCTCCCAAGGCAAAAATTTATTGATCCAGATGTTCACTTCTATTAGAGGTTTTTACATTAACGGTCCGGTTGGTTATTAAAATTTATAGAAGGAATAGTAATAAAAAAATATTCCACTTATTAGCAATTGGTTTTAGGATGAACCTCATTGCTTTTATGTGCAGCCAACTCTCCTCTCCTCTTATGCGGGTATTGTTGTGCACAAGCCCATTAACAAATTGATCATTATAAACATATGATCGAGCTACATTAGCATGGGAATGACAAAACATATTTCAAGAAAATTAACACTAAACTTATTCTTGTTATCACACTATTAAATACCAACAACCAAATGGACACTTAAAACAACTAAAAATTTCCAGAGATTAGCTTATCATTCATAAAATTCAAAATGTGGTGTAAAAATACACAAAAATTGCAATACACCATAAAATTATAAATTAATTATAAAAATTAATTCAGATAAAACACCTGGTCCCTTATTTCCTCTCCAGCTTTTCTGATGAACAATGCCTCAGATTCTAACACCGGGAAATCAACCTCCTCAAAACCAAATAATTGTGATACCTAAAAGTTCAAATTCAAAACCGAAATCCATCAAATATAACTCTCCAAATTTCAAAAATAAAACCAAAAAAATATCTCAAATTTAAAAAAAAACCTCTCTGAAATTCTGAAACAACCAGCTTCTCAATCGCATTTCCTCCGGCGGAAAATCTCTGGTACCTTTAGGCGGATTGACATCGATTTTCTGCGGAGTTTCAGTGATCGCCGGCGATATAAATCCACCAGAACGCCCGGCATTAGCAGATGAATCATTGTGAGTTCCGACATGCGATGATGAGCCCGAAGACGAACATCTGGTTGCGACATGGAAGGATATAGTTCGGCGAGGAGTGATAAGAGAGAGAGAAGAGGAGGGAGAAAGATGGAGGGTTTTGGAAATGGGAGATTTGAAGTAGATATTTAGAGTTGGGCGGAGGATAAGGCGGGAAGGGTTTGCTGCCATGGATGGTTGAGCTTTGCTCTGTTTGGAATTCAGAGATAAATCCCCGCAGCTCTAATCATAATTCCTAAAGAGAGTACAAGTAATCCGTCAACCGTCTCGATTAATTTGGTGAAAATATATTTTTTTAATTTTTAGTAGTTCCGCCGTTCTATTATACTCTTACTCGCTATTGATAGTGATATTTTTCTATGAACTATGGTCTATGTTAGTGTTTTAGAACGGAGAAAGTGTTTAACTTGACTTTATTTCTTTTAATATATCTTCAAGTTTCTCTCAAAATTGAATCCTCTCAATTTAATTTCAATTAATTATTTCGGTATTAAAACAATATAAAAAGTGAATTCAACAATTAAAATATTGAGGTAATTAATAGGGTTAAGCACCTGTTTAATTTTTCAAAAAAAATGTTCAAGTCTTGTCATTTTTCGAGTCGGGTGGGTCAAGATTGGTGGATAGTCAGCCCATAAACAACTCTATCCAGGAGCGCACGGATTTAACAACATACAACAATTCGAGAAATTTTAATTTTACCAAAACTTATCATGAGTACTTTTTATTTTTAGTCTCGTTCTATATTCTCATTCCCTTCGAACAAACAAAAACATATTCCTTCCCTCAAATCTCTCAAACAAACACCTCTTAGTTCTTGGAGTGATGAAAATTGCCTAAATAAACCATTAACAAATACTAGTATAATGCTGCATCCTCCAAACACGACTCCATACCCCACGACTAAGCAAATACCGAAAGAAACCTGAGATCGACCATGGCGATGCTGCGCAAAGCGTACGAACTGCGGCTCCATATATCCCTCAAATACATAACTGCCAATGTTATGGACACCAGTAACGGCCAAATCGTGGCGCAAGTCTCCACAATCGAGCACGCTCTTAAAAACGCCTTTGATTTGGGACGAACCACTAAAAACCCTCAAACTGCTATTGTTGTCGGTGAAATTCTTTCAAGGCGCATCAAATTGGAAGCTCTTAGTCATCCAGGTTTGAAGCATGGAATCCACGCTAATGTTTGTAAACAGATCCAGAAAAAAGGTGTTGAAGATGAAAATGCTAATTCTAGGATTGTTTGGTCTATTATCAATTCTCTTAGAGATAATAGAATTAGGGTTACTGTAATTGATCCTGATTGTAATGAATGATTACTGATTGATGGTTTCACCTCTTCATTTTGTATCAATTCGCTTAGAGTGAAGTCTTTAATTCCAGGATTCAAATCCAAGAGGGTTTTCTCATTTTTAGTAGAGGAAGTTGTGAGATTTATCATTACTTCATTAGCGTTCTTATTATGATAAAAAAAAATCAATTATTAATTATGAAAAATTGTCCTTAATAATCCGATTTATTGTCCATCTGCCGTGAATAATCCAACAATTGATTATTTCTAAGTAATCTAACATTTGTATATCTTTTGCTGACAACAACCATTGTCACATTTTAACCGACACCAACACCTCTTTGGTGGTAGGTAGCTATCGTAGTCGGTTAAAATGTGGGAAGGGGTGCTGTGAGCAAAAAAAATCCACAGATCGGATTATTAAAATAATCAATAGTAGGAATTATTCACAACAAATTGGCAATAGGTTGGATTATTCAGGACCATTTTTCCTTAAAATAATACCCCTTTCATCCTTTTTTGTTTTTCTCATTTACTTTTTTTACAATTTTCAAAGTAAATTTTAAATGTATATCTCTTAACACACATAATAAAAAAATTATAAATATTACATAATACAAAAAGTGTATATTAAAACAAATCTCTAACTAAAAAAAATCTAATGAGATCTCACATTGTTACATTTTATTTTCTAAATGTGTCAAAAATATTAATTAAATCTCTGTCTTTGTAACGTAAAATATGTCAAATGGAAAAAATATTAGAGAATGGAGGTTGTATAATAATGAGTAGCTAAAAACAACAATAATGAGTACTAATATTATTTTTCATTTGAAATATTTCATCTTAAGAAGAAAAAACATTTCACTAATATTTTTGACATATATTTAGAAGATAAAATATACTCATACGAGATCTTATTATATTCTTCTTGGTGTATATTTTTTTATTATATATTTTTTATAATATGAATTTTGAAAATATTAATATTAAGATTTAAAATTTGCATTCAAAATTTTATAAAAAGTCAATGGGGGTGTTTGGCAATTGGCTGTTGGCTGTTGGCGGTTGGCTTTTTTAGTTGGCTTGTTTGACCAGCTGGAAATGTTGGCTGTTTTTATTGGCTTTTAAGCTAGCTTAAAAAGCTAGCTGTTTGTGGAGATGTTTGGTAAATTTAAATGTTGGCTGTTGGCTGTTTATTAGAGAAAAAGTGGGCCAAGAAGCCAAAAGCTAGCTGGAGTAGCTTTTTCATTTTGGCTTAAAAGCCAGCTTTTCAGCTGCTTTAAAAGCCATTTACCAAACACTTTTTTTGGCTGTTTGACCAACCAATAAACCAATAACCAAAAGCCAACCAAAAAGCTAAGAGAAGAGCCGATTGCCAAACACCCCAAATGAAAGGAAAAAAAAAGGTTTAGTATAACATGATAAAATCTAAGTCATTCGTGATTCTTCAAAAAGTTCGAGACTTATCCAAGGTCAAAATCAAAAACAGCAACCTCCCACTCAACAATTCACCATCACACTATTTTATTTGCTGATAAATCATATGGCTAGAACATTTACATTGCCATTCTCACTACCACAATCCCAGAATCTGAATCAAATTCTGAGCACCCAATTTAATCAAAAAAGCATAATTAATTTGTCATGGACCCGAAAATTCAGCCCAATTTTTCATAATTCCAATTCTATAAATAGAAACAATAATGTATTCTTACATGTTAGAAGAATCCCCAGTTTTTGTGCTACTTCATTGCCTTCTTGTTCTTATAGTAATCTTCCTATTTGCTCGAGTAGCAATTGTATTTGTTTTTCTTCTGTTTCTTTACTTCCTTTGTGCCGATCTCGTTTATCTTCTGTTGGGTTTTCGGTGATGTCTCAAAGGGGTGAAGATGGTACGCCTTCCCCTCAAGATTCAGCCAAAACTGTAAGAATTTTACTGCAAATTTGCTATCCTTTTTCGTTCCTATATTTAAAGATAAACTGCTAAAGTGATGTTCTATTCTGTGTTTTGGCCTGTATTTGTCTGAATGTTCTAAGATGTGTTTTTGATTTAGGGTTTTGTTTTTGAAGTACTGGGTTGGGAATAATTGGTTTCTGCAATTGGGAATTTCATGGTATTGACTATTACATAATTAAGTGGCCGATTAGAGGTTAATCGGAAATAATCTCTTTGTTAATAAGGTAAGATTACGCCAAGGCCGTATCGAGTTGGCCACATTATAAAGGTTTTCAAAAACAACCGATATTTCTCATGTTGTAAAGGTGTACAAAAATCGTGTTTTAGGTCTGATCAAGGATATCTTAACGTTTCAATCGATATGTAGGTGTTATGATAACCACATTACTCCCATTCACCATTCTGTTACCGCAATCGCAATTGTTGCCACAGTTTTATGCTATGCCCCCAAATCTCACCCTACAATGGCATTGGGGTAATGCCGTAATGGGATTTTTTTGTTGTGGCTGATTAGAATGGGAATATTTCTGAACTTTGATGGCTATATATCTGTTAATGTATGTAAATCCCATCCCATACAAATTGTGGCCGAAACAAAACAGAAACTGTTGATGTTTGTGCCATCAAACTTACCTTGTTAGTATTTTGAATTCATATGCCTTTGAAGCAAAATTATCTGTTGTAGTATATGAATGGTGTTTGTTAATGCAAGCTGAGATTGAATCATTTGATTTGAACTTGTGTTACTCTAACAGTCCTATCGGCCGCTCACATAGGACAACACTATGATACTGTAAAATAGCCTGAAAAATTGGTATTTGGCAGCATTTGCGTAATTTTTATTCATAAACTCGCACATTAGAAAAGAAAATGTGGCAAAGTGAGTGAGACAGACTAGAAGATCCTGTGATGCCTACTATAACGAGTCTTAGTAAACATAAGTGGGAAAAAATCATTGAATCAATTTGCTTCAACCCTTGTTAGTATTATCTGAAAACTGAAACAATAAAAGTTTTGTGAGATAAGCTAGGGAGACCGAGTTAATTGAGAATATTTGAAATGCATTGAGTTGAGAGATTGGCTTTTTGTTGTGGGCAGATAAGATGCGTGATAAAGGGGAGGGTTCAAGGAGTATTCTACAGGAACTGGACAATTGAAAATGCAACGCAGTTGGGTTTGAAGGGTTGGGTGCGAAATAGGCGAGATGGGTCTGTGGAAGCGCTATTTTCGGGTAAGGCTGAGACCGTAGATGAGATGCTGCAACGTTGTCGTCGGGGCCCTCCAGCTGCTATGGTGACTGCCTTGGAAGCTAATCCTTCTAATGAGGATCCTGGCACAGGTTTTGAACGCAAACCCACTGTATGAGCTTCTATCTTGTATCTACTTTCATGGATTACGGTTTAGCTATAGTCCTCGAGTGATTGTTCGCTATCTATGTTCTTCGTCTGCTCATGTAGGCTTGTGGTATGCTAGTTTGGGGCATAATAACTTTCGCTCTTGTAACTCTTAACTGTTATAGTATCATCCACTTATTTGTATACTACTAAAACACTTTCATATGAAATATAAAACAAATGAATGTTCAATCTTGCATTGTTCGAATCGAGAAAGTAGAATAAACAAAACTTGGTATTGCCTAGTTGCTATGATGCAAGTTTGCCTCTTAATGACATTTTTTGCTCTATTTGATCCGAAAGAAGAATTTGGTACTTTTCTGAGCCTAGGACTCGTTCTTTTTGCTAAATAACTGAAAGGATGTTTTCCGTTATTTGACATTCCGTGCTCTGTTTAGTCCGAAAGAAGAATTTGTTACTTCTCTTTGATCCTTGAAAGACAACTGGATGTACTACTCGGTAAGTTTTATGAATCGGGTTACCATTTCGGGTATCACTTCGATCAACCATCCTAATATGAGCTGATGCCTCCTTAAGGTGTATCATCTGTTGTTCGGTCATCATTATAAGCGCCGATCATTTGCATATGAAGGTGCACTAAGCTTAAAAATGAAGTCACAGGCTCACAGTTAGTTTTTAGTATTCTTGTTTTTCAGGTGAAAAATTGTTAACCCATCAATTATCATAATAAGGTATCGGAAAATAGGTCTATGCACATACTCTAATGTCCCGACTTAGGAATATCACCTTCGCGTTAATTATACAACTTAGTAGATGTATACGAAGCGAAGGAAGACCTTTCCGATAAGAACTACTAATACAAGTTGCATCTGACCTTCGATAATTTGACAATAAGTATCAGTCCTTCGAAGATTGCTACATTCTGGTTCTGAGCTACCGGTGGGAATCGAGAAACACGGTCAAGTTATTTCAAGTTGTTTGATCAAAGACTAGTTTTATTTCTACAAGAAGTTTATTGGTGCTTTGCTTCAAGAATCAAGAAGTTTGATGGAGTTTGAGAGGAATATTACTCATAGTAACAAATTAAAAAATTAGAACTTTCTTTATTGTTAAGAAAATGACATAATTGTATACTATGATTATTATTTCACTTTATTAGGAGATCGAGATTGAATTCTTATTAAAATTTGTCTATATATTTTCTCTAAATCTCTCCCCTTAGTTCCCTTTCCCGTTTTCTTATTTATAATTATACATTTTGACTCTCTTTTAAGTATATTCACATAATTCATTATATTTCATCATTTATTATCTAATATTTACATTTTCCTATAAAATATAGGAAAAATTATTATTAATTTTCCTACAATAGTACTAACTATTGATTAACCATGAATAATACCAACTTAAACAAGTATTTTCCTAGAAAATCCCTAACATGTTTAAAATCAAATTATAGGTTATTATAAGACAAAAAAATTGGTAAATTAGTTGATAAACTAAAATTGATATTATTCTAGAAAAAAAACCCTTAAATTAGTATTATTCATAGTTAATCAATAATCGTTGTTATATAAAAAATAACATTATTTACAATAATTTTTCTTAAAATATATTATAAATATTTTCTCTTTGCTATTGTAGAAGAAAGACATACTATAGTCTATAGGTCCATAGGAATTAGGATTAGTTAATAAAAGATGGTGGGGGATGTGTCCTTTCTCCGTACGCGTTGTCATGCTGGCAGTCCTAGTACTAGTTGATCTGCATTCTCCAATAATGAATTATACCTATACGTACTACGTCACTGCCAACAATACCTCTAAGGATTAGTCTAAGTCAACCTTCCTATTTCCAACCCATATAATTCCTCCCTCTAATCTCCACGTCGGAACATTATGTGTTCACACTAATATTCACATCATTATCATCCTACCCGATGTATCTCGCTCATAGAAAACTATCAACACGATCTGAAGAGGAATGGACAGCGGCAACTCATACTCATAAAGCACAACACGGTCAAATGAGTCTCCCGGCTCCAGAAATAAAAAGAGAAAAATCTACACGAAAAAGATAAATTAAATACAAATAGATAAGCACACTATAATATTCAGATAATATCACTATTTTTAACATTAGTCTCTCCCACCAAATAAATTATATAAATAATAGGAATAATTTAATTATTGAACAAAATTTTAATCATACAAAATTAAAAGAAAATATATAAATAGAAAATTAAAATACTTAAATAAAAATATAGTAAAATTAAAGAGACAAACTCAATTGAAATTGTTGAAATCTTTTAGATGTAAAGAAATACTATTTAAAAAAAAAAAAGAAATACTAATCAAAGAATCTTCTAACTTCACATACTACAATTATTTCCTGAACTCTACAATTAGCTACATTAATTAATTATACCGTTGTTTATACTTGACCTTTGCACTCTTTTTTTAGTATTCGTAATACGACTTGAATTTGTATTATTAATTGCCTTCAATATATATATATATATATATATATATATATATATATATATATATATATATATATATATATATATATATATATATATATATATATATATATATATATATAATTATAATTATAATTATAATGTAAATAAAAGTATATTATTATACTATAACTTAAATTTATATGATTTGCCTTACATCTAAATGTAATTTAATGAGTATATAAATTAATTAGATAGCATTAACTTTTTAAATTTGGTTTAGTTAGATTTTATTTTGATCTTGGTTTAGTTAGATAGCTTAACTAAATTAATTAAAATATTAACTTTTATATTTAAAAATACTCACTTTTAGTTGTTTAGTATTTAGAAAATAATAACACATCATTTTTATGTTAAAAATTAAAACTGACACTTCGAATATTAAAACACTCATTTTATGCATGGTCGTTGATTATAATAGCAAAATGACGTCGTTAAATAATCTCATCCTTCACTCATTTGGATTATAATATTTAAAATCAATTTTAAAGAGAGAATGTATAGCATCCTCCCTTAGCTAGAATATCTATTTATTGCTAGAGTTTATGAACATGAAGCTTTAAGCGGTTTATATATTTTTTTTTTGAAAGAAAAGCGATCAATATATAGTTTCCACTAACATATATTCTTAAAAATATATTAATTTGCATAGTATTATAGTAGTATTAAATCTAATCGTCTTCTCTAAAAATTTCAAGTGGAAAGACAATGTTCTTTTATTTTAGTTATGGAGAAGTTTCAATATTACAAAATTATTGTATTGAGTATCTATTTTTTAGCAGATAAATTTAAGGCTAAATGAGAATTAAATTCAATATCGTATCAATAAAATATGCACTTTGCTTCAACCCAAAAAAACAACTCTAGGTTGATAACCGTTATTTGTCAATTTGACAAATCGCACTCACGTGGTCGTGGAAGGATATGATGGGGTGTTATTTTTGAAATTGTAATTTATCTTTTTAAATTTTGCTTATTTTATTATTATATTTTTTGTATTTTATGATGATTTACAATGATAATTGATTAGGATGTTCTGAACCAAAAATATGAGTTCTAAATTGTATAGAATATTGAACCAATAGCATATGATTTTCTGAAATTTTAGCATGACAGAGTGGACTACATTGCTTGGAGCCGAATGCACCGATGAGGTACAAATGGTAACATTATTTTTAATTTCCTTTCACATTTTCTGAAGTCCAGCTGCAGAATAGGGTGGTAGTAGAGAATCAATTCCTCCTCAACAACCTTCAGTAATCAATGATTTTTAATTCAATGCTGCACATAATGTAGCATGAAACTCGTTTGATAGATCAGATCTACGCAATCTTAGTTATTGTTAGTGATAATAAAAATTTTGTTTGTAGTTCACCCTTGGTAACTATCTCTGCTATTTTACATATATAAGAAGTGTACATAATTTAATAATTTTAAAGTAGTCAGTTATAATCCAAAACCAAAGAACTATAAATTTAAGCCGCATCGAAAAAAGGACATTACATAGTAGGCTAAATTTCTTATGAAAAAAGCGCACTACAAGCTCCGATTAAAACAAAACTCAATTCTCTTCTATATTAGCCTTTTTTGCTGTATTTGTTATCTCACATTTATATTTGTGAATTTTTCTTCCCTTCATTTTTAGTTCAAAATTTGCCACGGCCCACGGGTATCAAATAATATAAATATTGTATGATATCAATTTCATCTTAATTTTTTACAAACACGATAAACTTCATGTTGTATTATATCAATTTCATCTTAATTTTTTACAAACACGATAAATTTCATGTATAACATCGTCATATCAGAATTTCCTTAATTAGGATAAGTTTTTTTAAAGTACATCTCATTCACAAGATTATTATTATTTCCATATTAAAAACATGTTTAATTATTTTGTAAGCCAATTAAAGTTTGCTATTGGCTAGTTCTCCAAATTCTCCAAAAACAAATCACAAAACTTGTTAATGGATTTGGACATTAGAAGAGGAAGACCATAATTATTAATTAAAACCGCCCAAAAAGAAAATGACCCACTCTTGTACTTTGTTGCTGCTGCATATTTCTACGCCATTAATGCTAATTAGAAACATAATCTTGACCATAATATTTGCCAGTGTCTTTTCTACATCTGATCATAGTTTTTTATGAGCGAGATACATTAGATATGACGATGATGATTCCTATTTGTATCAAGGAGATAATATAATAATGTTAAATAATTAACTCAATCAAATATTATAATTGAAATGAGAGGTATTTAAAACTAATTCATAATTTTTTTTTATGTTACGTTTTAGTATAGTGCAAAAACTCACTAAAAACCGCTTTATTATAAGACAGATACTAATAGGCTGACCCTAAATCAAAAATAATTTTTTTTTTCAATTTTAACATTTAGGTGATAAATTTCAACTTAAATCAAACATCTTTTAAAATGTCATGCTTTAAGAAATTGCATTAACTGATTCAGAAGAATAATGGAATACGACTAAGTTTTACTGAAATGATTGTCATTAACCTCATAATTAAGTCTAATTGTAGAAGGTAATTAAAGGAAATTCAATTTATTATATGAAGTTGACTTGTTTAAAGTCTGACTTCACCCGTTAATTTTCTCTATGGATCGTCAATCCATTAAAGACCAAACTATTTAAAAATTAACGTGCTTGACTCTTTTAAAACGAGTCGGATCACACCTTTTAAAGAAACCGACTCGTTACTTAACTTCTTCACACCTGAATAAACACCTCTGCTAACGGCCCGGAAGGGAGAGAGGGAGTAATAATAAATTAGCTACACAAGTACACAACAAGTAGGAAATATAGAATAAGCAAGCTAAGAGCGAATAGCGGTGCGCAATGGGCATAGAATAGAATGAAGCACAGTAGACCGCGTATTCTTCAGACTTATAAGATAAAAGACCCTACTTATGTGTATGACTAGGAAACACTAATACACTACTCTTAACAAGTACTGTCTCTTTTGGTTGTACTCTCCTTTATGGGTATGAGTTACCGCCGTCCTTCCCTCCTCAGACCCTGTCTATAGTTCTCTATGGACGGGAAACATTGGGTAGGATGATGATGATGAACAAGTATTGTCTCTGTTTCAATAAATTAACACAGTTGTATATTGCACAAAAATTAAGAGCTTGTGTGACTGTTTAAATTGTGTAGATAATATTAACGGGAAGTTGAAATATAAAATGTGAATAAAATGATGAAAATAGTAGAGACATTTTTATAAAAGAAAATTATAGCAAAGTAAAAGAGACAGACTAAAATAAAAAGTGTGACAATCTATTCGAAACAAGAGAGTATTATCTTGCATTTAATGCTAACACATATATTGACATTATCATATGCAATGATCCCACACCATTCTCACGTTCTTGGAAGGAACCTTCATAATTCTATAACCAATTCTTATATTATATATAAATACATAAACCTTTCTATATTTCAACCATCACAAGCAAACAAATAAACCAAATTAAACCCATTTGAATAATTCTCCTATATTCAACAAAAACAAATTAAAATTAACTAAAATAATCTAAGTAAATGGCAGCTGGAAAAAAGAGTTTGATGAAGCTGAAAAAGTTTATAGTGAAGCTAAAATGGTGCATGAAAATGTTGCAACCAGTACAAACAATTCCTGGGAATGAAGACATGCTTATGTTTCTAGCAAGACCTAAACAGCCTGCATTAGCACCTAAAGGTCATTTCGCAATTTTAGCAGGTAAATCTAGTGACGACGACGAACAAGAAGACCTAAAAAGGTTTGTAGTAGACATCAAGTATTTGAGAAGTCCACAAGTTTTGAAACTTTTACAAGAAGCAGAAGAAGAATATGGGCTTCATCAACAAGGTGCATTGGTTGTGCCTTGTACTTCTCAAGAATTACACAAGATTTTAGACAATTTGTAAGACAGTTTGAATTGTTCCGTTAAATTTGCTACATACTTTGTTCGATATGATTGATGCAGTCTACACTTAGCTAGCTAGTTCTAGGCTGTCCATATGATTTTATTTTCTTTTTTTACTTTTATTTTTTAAAGTGAAAATTGATATACTTGTAGTTCTTTGTAGGTGAGTTGTGATCCCATCATTAGCATTATGCATTGTATTTTTGAGTTGCTTATTGCTATGTTGGGAAACATATAGACTACATATATGATACTTCAATATGTTACTTCATGCTTATTCTAATTAAAGGCTTTTTAGTCATATATATGTTGATTAGTTTTGTAGTTTATTTAGCAAGTTTTTATGGATTTCTCTTCTTTGTTACGAATCGATCCTAAAGCCATAATGTCTCAAAACGAGGATCCTAAAACTCTAATGTTTTAAAATTAAAAGGTCGCAGAGAAAATCTTCTTTTTTCATTTGTCTTAAACTTCGTGAAGATGCTGAATCTTCGTCCAAAGTAATGTTTTTGTTAGCTAAAATTTTTTATTTTAATTAAAAGACCCATTTTAAAAATTCTATTTTAGAAGACTTTTAACATCGATCACTTACTCCTCAACTTCAACACATACTATAATTCTAACTTATTGAACTCAATTGCTCATTACTAAATAATAGTATTATAAAATTAAAAATGAATATACAAATTTAAAAGATATCTACTTTTGTTTTAGAAGTGATAACTCAAAAATAATTAATTTGCGGTTCATATTAATAAAAATTGTAAAAATTTTGAGTCTTGATATCTCATAGTACGTATAAGAAAAAATTATAAAAATTATATGAGTATTAAATTCTTTGCATTAAGAATTTAAGACGACTCTAACAAGATTTCACATAAATAATGTTGTCTTGAATATAAACTTCAAAAATCAGATTTAAATTTCACTCATAAAGTATGAAAAACTTAAAATGAACAAACAAAAAGGAATGAATAAAGTACAATATGAATATCCATTTCTTTTCCATCTCATAAAATTTATGATAATTAAATAATTAAAAAAATAAATAAATCTAATTTTAATTATATGTTTTTATTTAGATAAATTAAAACATTACCTAAAATAAAATATAGTAAAATGGAGAAGAGTAAAATTTTTAAAAAATTGCAGCAAAACCAGCCAACAAAAGGTTTGTGAGGCTCGGTTATGTAATTAGTTGCGAGAGTCATACATGAATTGAACAATCCAGTAGTACACAACAAGTATAATCCTCTTACTGATCTCCAGATCTCATCAATGGCGTCCAAGACGCCTCCACCGCCATCGCCGACCTCAATCACCAATCCTTCATCACCAACCACCACATCCCAACAACAATTCTCCATCAAATTCGGAACTCCAGAAGCCCTATCTCAACTCCACAACCTCACCGATGTCGGTACAATCACTCGTCTTCTCCATGAATGCATCGCTTACCAACGTTCTCTCGACTTCGATCTCGAATCTCTCCTCTCTCAACGTTCTTCTCTCGATAATCATCTCTCTTCTCTCCTCAAATCTGCTGAAATCCTCTCAATCGTTCAATCTGATGCCGATCACATCCTCTCATCCGTTCGATCGACTTCTGTTCTCGCCGAAAATGTTTCCGCTAAAGTACGTGAACTTGACCTTGCTCAATCGCGTGTGTCTTCTACTCTTCTTCGCCTTGATGCCATTTCTCAGAAATCTGCTTGTATTGATTCTGTGAAAATGTCATTAGAGTCTGATGATTATGAATCTGCTGCTGAACATGTTAAGAAGTTTCTAGAAATTGATTCCAAGTTTCGAGATTCTTCTGGAACTTCTCAAAGAGAGGAGTTGATTGGTTATAAGAAACAGTTGGAAAGTATTGTTAAAAAGAAGCTTCTTGCTGCTATTGATCAAAGGGATCATCCTTCTGTTGTTAGATTCATCCGCCTTTATCCTCTTCTCGGTATTGAAGAAGAAGGATTACAGGTAATTTTCTTTCCTCCGCCCTCACCCCCCCCCCCCCCCCCCCTTTTTTTTTGTGAATTTATTTGCGTATGACGTGAATTTGGATGAAGTTTCATAAAATTTGCAAAAAATTATCTGTTTCTAACGTAGACATTAGTTTCGTAATGTCTGATTTCGTTTGTTTGGTCGTAGATTTAGGGTTTTGAAATCATATTGGTATTAATAAATATGGACAATGTAGGTGTGTTTGAATGAATAAAGTTAATGATTTCCCCTATTTTTCATTGATTAATTGGTGCAGGTGTATGTGAGTTACTTGAGAAAGGTAATTTCAATGAGATCTAGGATGGAGTTTGATCAATTAGTGGAGTCGATGGAGAGTAGTTTTTCGACTAGTGGTAGTGGTAATAATTCGGTTAATTTCGTAGCTTGTTTGACTAATTTGTTTTCGGATATTGTGTTGGCGGTTGAAGAGAATGATGAGGTTTTGCATAGTTTGTGTGGGGAAGATGGGATAGTTTACGCGATATGCGAGCTTCAAGAAGAGTGTGATTCAAGGGGATATTTGATTTTGAAGAAATATATGGAGTATAGGAAATTGATGAAATTGACGGAAGAGATTGTCTCTTTTAGCAAGAATTTACTTTCAGTTGGGAGTGCGGAGGGTCCTGATCCGAGGGAGGTGGAATTGTATTTGGAGGAGATTTTATCTCTTTCCCGGTTAGGCGAAGATTACACGGCTTATATGTTGTCAAAGATCAAAGGGCTGAGTTCTATTGATCCAGAGGTTGTTCCTCGAGCAACCAAGGCTTTTAGAAGTGGGAATTTTAGTAAGGGCCTTCATGAGATTACTGAGTTTTATGTCGTTTTGGAGGAATTCTTCATGGTGGAGAATGTGAAAAAAGCTATTAAGATTGATGAGCATGTGTCTGATAGCTTGACAACTTCCATGGTGGATGATGTTTTCTATGTATTGCAAAGTTGTTGTCGAAGGGCCATATCCACTTCCAAAAGCAAGTCTGTGGTTACTGTTTTGGCAGGCGCTGCCAACTTGTTAAGCAATGAGTATCTTGAAGCTCTACAACAGAAGATGAGGGAGCCCAACCTTGGTGCAAGGCTGTTTCTGGGAGGCGTTGGTGTTCAGAAAACTGGAACAGAAATTGCTACAGCTTTGAATAATATGGATGTCAGTAGTGAATATATCAACAAACTGCGGCATGAAATTGAGGAGCAATGTACAGAGGTAAAATCAAAACTTTCTCTTATATATTGGCTTAACTAAATATTGCAGTTTTGTGCTACTCCTATTTTACTTGCATACGCTTCTGAATTACAATCCGTTCGTGGATCATCCACCCTTTTTGACAGTGCTTAGCTTGTCCAAAAACTAAGGAAAAATAGTTAGTTCAGTATTCCGAGTATTATCAGTCTTATTTTACATGTGACTGGCATATAAGGTTAAATACTGGTGATTTCTACTGATTTTCCTTGTTTTTACTCGCTTTTTTCCCAACTGTAACTCTGAGCCAGACCAATAATATAAATGATCATAGATGAAAACATAACCCGATTGAAATAAGAAAAAAAAGAAAAAACCATGTATAAGCTTGAAGAAATTCACAGAAGAAAGGGAAGAGTGAGAGAACTGAGAAGAGGAGAAGAGAAGCGTGGAAGGTACCGAGTTACCTTCCAGTTTAGGTACAACTAAGAGACTGCACATCGTTGCCCTTTAATAACTTTTAATATTTGGTTTTAACAGTTTTTCTTTGATCTGGTACTCTTGTTGAGATGATCAGTTTTAGTGGGATATCTGATATCCATCTGTGTCCTTTCTGTTTGTACTGAATGAGATTTTTATCGAAAAAATTGTTGAACAACTTGCTTTCTTGGTTCTTTCATTAAAAAAACTTCATTTCAAGACATATCTTTGCTTTTGGAGAAATTATAATGAGTTTCCATCTAATGAGTACCCCAATTGACCTTTTTTGTAGGTATTCCCAGCACCAGCTGATAGAGAGAAAGTAAAATCTTGTCTGTCCATGTTAGGAGAGGTGAGCAACAGTTTCAAGCAGGCATTGAATGCTGGCATGGAGCAACTTGTAGCTACTGTCACACCTCGTATACGCCCAATTTTAGACAATGTAGCAACAATTAGCTACGAGCTGTCTGAGGCTGAATATGCAGATAATGAGGTTAATGATCCTTGGGTACAAAGGCTTCTTCATGCCGTTGAAACTAATGCAGCTTGGCTTCAGCCTGTAATGACTGCCAACAATTATGACACCTTTGTCCATCTCATCATTGATTTCATCACCAAGAGGCTTGAAGTCATTATGATGCAGAAAAGGTTCAGTCAACTTGGAGGTTTACAGCTTGACAGAGATGCTAGGGCTTTGGTAAGTCATTTCTCAAGCATGACTCAAAGAACTGTAAGGGATAAATTTGCTCGACTTACCCAGATGGCAACAATTCTAAACTTGGAAAAGGTCTCTGAAATTTTGGATTTCTGGGGGGAGAACTCGGGGCCAATGACCTGGAGATTGACTCCTGCTGAGGTGAGAAGAGTGCTGGGTCTTAGAGTTGATTTCAAGCCTGAAGCTATAGCTGCTTTGAAACTGTAATTCTTTTTTTGTAGATTTAATGTTTAAATTGTTCATATAAACTCATGATAGTTCCCTTTAGATGCTTGTATGAGCACCTTCTACGGTGAAGAATATATAAACTCATGAGCTGTACCATTTACAGAGTTTTCCCCTTGGTTTCATAAAAAAATTTCCTCTATAAGAGGTACCTCTGTCGGTCTGTGTTCTACTTTCTACTTGTTTGGTATTCTAATTTAACTCTAGCACAGCATTTTGTCTATAGTGCAAACCTCGGGTTAAAGGGTCTTTTGTCACATTAGCCACTTACAACATTCACGCCTCAAAGGTGAAATCTTCAGTTGCACATAATCAAAACCCCGACACCTGAGATTGTCTTCATGGTGCGGAATTTTCTGCTTTTTTGCTTCATGCACCATGCTCTATGCTCCATGCTCCGTTCTCCTTGCTCCTTGTTCACTATATGGTTTTCAGTTTAGCAAGGGCTTGCCTTGATGCAGCTTGCTATGGTGAGCTATGATCTGAAACTACAGGTGATGCTTCTGAAAACGTCTGTAGAAAACTCGCTGCTCGTGGGCTTATAGCTGTCCTTTGTCCCGGTAAGTAATGTTTGGATATTTTTAGCTTGGACTAAGGTAGAAAATAGAAATATTGCTTTGTTCCCCTTTCTTCCTTTTTTGTCCAATTTTACTGGAGCTGGTTTAGATTTTAGAATATATGTCCATTTTAGCTGGTAAGTTGGAATATATTTTCCTGACTAAATTATACATTATCAAATTTTCATTACTAGTTTTACCTTCTAATACCAACAAGACCGTTAAAGGGTGATTATCCTAGCGGTGCGTAGAAGTTAGAACCATCCAATATGTTATTTAGTGCAAATCATTACATTCAGATTTCAGATTATCATGACCAATTTATGAGATTCACATACAATTTTTAACAAAAAACATAAAGCTGTTGGAATACATGAAATTTGAATCCTTATACATGAGCGATTTGAATCTTGGCGGATGGAACCCAAATGAAATTACCCGGAAGAAAGAAATGACAAACCGGAGAACCATGCTCAACTCCTAAAGCTCGAAACGAGGCATGCTTAGGATTCCACTGAGAGGTATTCATGTGACAAACGGCAGGAGTCGTTACAGCAAGATTCCTAATATTACTGCCTCCATCTACACTATCACTCCTTAACGAAACTTGAAGCACTTTCGTATTACTTTTTTCGAAATGACAATGATAAACTGCATATGGAAAAGACAAAGTGTGACAAGCTACCCATTTTGAAGCATGGACTTCTCTTGGTTCATCCATTATTGTGTAATTTCCGAACAAACTTCCGAATTTTGCTGATGGTTGGGTGCTTAAGACTTTAAATTCGGTCCCATGCCCAAATAGTTGTTGGACGGAAATGAGCATCGACTCCGGGGAGGTGGCACAGAACTTAGTTTCGCCTCGGAGTGGTCTTAGCTCACACTGTGTAAGAGTATCTTCCATCGCTTTGGCTTGGGGAGAAGCTGGAGAGATGCCCATGAGTTGAAGAAGATAAGGGAGTTTTGATAACGAGAAAGGTGTTTGATCAGCTTCTTCTTTAGTAAGGTACGGAGGAGGAATATAAGAAGGATTAGTACCTAAGAAGGATCTGGCTTGTATACTTTTTCCTGCATGAAGATCAGCAGGACTGAAGAACACTTGCACAGTGTGGTCTGTGTGAGATGAAAATGAATGGACTTCAGTCAGTAGCAGAAGTTGCAAAATTAAACTCCATTGAACAAGTTTGAAATTCATCATGGAATTTTTTTATTCAACTTTATGATTCATGAAAGAATATGTGTGAGTTAGGAGTATTAGTCTTTTTGGTTTGAAGTTGACAGAAAACAAAACACAAGAAAAGTTAAAATCGGTTACATTACTCGGATTCTTCATTTTGATTCTCGTACCTGTGTCTGATGATGCTCGGACATTGGTATGACATTTAGACACTTCATTTTAGGCATAAAATTGAATATATTTTAGACGTATCTGATAATTAGATAGGTACCAATATCTAACATGAGTATCGGAGTCCAAGTAACATAGAGTATCGGTTATGTACTTAATTTCTCATGCTATCCTTTGTACCTCTTTGTTATGTTAGAAGCCCAATGAAACACTCACAATCGAAAGTTTCTCAACTCTTAACCCTTTTTGTCGTTATACTTCTATTGAACATCTACTTCTAACCCTCAGAGAAAGTTAGTATTGGATTTCTCTTGACTTAGCACGGATAAACTCTATAGGGAAAAAGAAAAAGTTACAACTAAGACTCATAATTAAGATGTCCAAATTTAACTTGATTAACCAAAGTCCAAAACTGAGTATGACTTTACTTGACCCAAAACTCCGGAAATAAAAATCAAATTAGATTGTCAAATATTTACTTACACACGTGACATAACCTAAAGTAACTCGACCAGAATTATCGTACCCGAAATACACCCGAACACCCAATTGTACACATCTAGTCACAATTATCATGTTGCCTTATCTTATGTGATTTCACATACAATCATGCTTAGTAGGAATGATTCAAAAAATTAGCAAGAATATATATTATGATAATGTGAAAAACTAAATCCTAACTCTATAAGGTGGAAGCAGCACTACTAGCAACAAGTGAAGCATAAAGTCCATGAGTTATTCCCATGAGCTGATCATGCGTTCCCTTTTCAACAATCACCCCATTTTTCAGTAAGGCTATGGTATCTGCACGCTTAATGGTGCCTAAACGATGAGCAACGATCACTGTTGTTCGATCAATCATCACAACGTCCAAAGCATCTTGCACGATTCGTTCAGACTCAGCATCAAGAGCACTCGTGGCTTCATCAAGAAGCAGAATTTTAGGATTCTTGATTATGGCTCTTGCAATGGCTATTCTTTGCTTTTGTCCGCCTGACAACTGAACACCTCTTTCTCCCACCAACTGGTTATAGCCTTGTGGTAGTCCCGAGATGAAGTTGTGCGCATTTGCTGATTTCGCAGCTTCAATGATCTCATTTTCGGTTGCATTTCCTTGCTTTCCGTAGGCTATGTTGGCTCGGATAGTGTCATTGAATAATATTGGCTCTTGGCTTACTAAACCCATTTGTTCTCTCAGCCAACTTAGCTTGAACCTTTGAAGCTCAAGTCCATCTAACAGCACTTGACCTTTATCAGGTTCATAGAACCTCTCGATCATGCTGATGATGGTCGATTTCCCACTTCCACTTTCTCCCACGAGTGCAAACGTCTGTAAATTCAAAATTGATGATTATGAAAAGTGAAACACGAGGAAATTGTTTGATTCCTTTGCTATATGACGCATCTACATATTCCTCAGCTTCCTTGTAGCAACTCACAGGGTCGTCTCGGATATTTTGAAGAACCTATGCTTTAGTCTTTAACTAAAGAGGTCATAGCGAAATTAAATCCTTCATCCTATGCGGAAAGTATTCATCATCATGGTACACTAGACCAATGCGGAAAGTATTCACTCGAGTAAGATCAATACCTTACATGACGGAATGAACAAGGACAAATCGGTGAAGATTTGGATGTCTGGCCGAGCTGGATATCTGAAGCTAACACGACAAAACTCAATATCACCTTTCACACTTTCTTGAGTTATCCCTTCATCGCTGCTTGAGTCGATGCTCGGTTTGCTGTCAACTATATTAAAGATTGAAACAGCTGAATCCTTGGCTTTGTTGCGGTCAATAGCAGTGCTGCGGCTTTGGGATAAACTTGCTGCCGACATTGTTAACGCAAAGAAAACCTACAACTCAAAACTGTTTGTCAGACCCAAAAATAGCCCTTAAAGTACAAGGGAATGGATTAAAATTATTCAACTCTTAAAGTACCTTGAAAACATCAGAGAATGTAGCTTTTCTATGATGAATTAGGACAGCCCCCATGTAGAAGCAGAATGCATTTGTGCAGTAAAGTGCAAAGAAAGACAAACTAAAGCCTAAACCACTAATTATTCCTGAACGAACCCCATTTTTTACCGGAATTTTGCACTTGTTCTCGTACAAACTCATCACCTTTTTCTCCGCACAAAACGATGCAACAGTTCTGATACTCCCGACTGCATCGTTCGCAACTTGGCTTGCTTCTTCATACATAAGCTGAACATAACATATACACTTAGTCTTAATAGCACGGTTAATTAATACAAAAGCAATGCAATAATTTTGAAAACTAACCTTAGCATCTCTACTAAACCCCTTCATGTATTTTCCTTGAAGGTACCCTTGAACGAATATAAGGGGTGTCACTGCTAGAATAATGAATGCTAGAACCCAATTAGTAATAATCGCTATTAAAAGAGCGGCGATTACTGTTGATGTATTCTGCACAAGCAGGGCCAACTGATCTCCTACAAGACTCCTAACATTTGCAGCATCTGTCGATAATCTCACCCCGAGTGCTCCACTAATCAATCAGAAAAAAACCCTTGTAGTAAGAAATCTAGAACCTATTTTCAGCACAATATGATGATTGGCAGTAGGAACAAAACCTTGAATTTTTGGGGTCATCAAACCATTTGGATTCTTGGTGAACAATCTTCTCAAAGGTGATCAAACGAACCCTTCGAATCAATTTCTCTCCTGCTGTTGCAAAACAGAAACTTTGGAGAGGTCCTAGTATAAGACTAAAAACACCGAAACATATAAAAACAAGCGCCCATTTTCTGGTATCCTTGAGAAGCAAATGCTCGGGTTCATAGAACATTTTGATGGCAGAGGAGATGAGGTATGCAACAAGAGGCGAGACCATCCCACGTGCTGTAGCAAGAAGACTTCCAAGCAGGAGGATTGGGACTTCTGGCTTATTTAAGCAAATCAAACGTCGCATGTAAACACTTCTACTCGTATCACTTTTTTCCTCTTCACTAGATGCCTTTGCTTTCTCATGATCATCATCATTACTATGACATGGGCTCCCTTCATTAGTCTCGTGTTGAATACTTGCTGGATCGGTGATACTAAAGCTAAAGGGATCGGAATGCCTGCCAGTCAAGGGATCCCTAATCCTTAATCTTCTCATTGAAAAATCTTCACTTGCTGATCTTCTTACCGTTCTTCCAACATTCGTGCTCATGTCAAGATTTGAAGGATCCATAAGGGCAGCATCAATTTCTTTGGCCCCTTCTTGAAGTCTCACCAATTGCGAGTAAGCCCCTTCTGGATCTTTGATCAACTCCTCATGAGAATCTGAAGTATAACATTAAAAAATTATATATTTCCATTAAACCAGTACAATTTTCCAACTAGAGGTTTTACCCTTTGTTTGAAGAATACGTACCAGTGTCACATGATTCGCTAATCTCCTCGCGAATCGCAAAAATCGAATTATAGTCAGTTTTGGGCTATTTTTGGGCAAATTTGAGCGAATCGCGAATTCAAAAAGCGAATTAGCTAGCAATTCATGTTACACTGATACATACCATTTGAGCTTACTAGTATGCTTAAAGACATAGTATAGAAGTAAAAAGTGCATTAGCATTTTACCTTTCTCAATAATTTTGCCTTTATGAACTACGGCGATCATATCAGCATTCCTGATGGTAGTCAATCGATGTGCGACAATAATGACCGTCCAATCTGACTTAACTCTACTGATTGTATCTTGTACAACAAGTTCAGATTCAGCATCCAGGGCACTAGTAGCTTCGTCTAGGAGAAGTATTCTCGGATTTTTCAAAATAGCTCGAGCAATGGCTATTCTTTGCTTCTGACCTCCAGAAAGTTGAGTTCCTCTCTCCCCTACCATTGTGTTCAAACCCTGCCAAGAAAATACATTCAATTTACAAGCATAAGAACAATTCATTTTTTTACCATACAAATTTGTTCCATTATTTCATCATTATCCAGCTTCATATCAGTAGCGAGAAGTTACCTCCGGAAGCTTGTCGACGAATTTTGAGGCATTAGCAAGCTCAAGAGCAGTCCGGATTTCCATTTCAGTAGCACCTTCCTTCCCATAAACGATGTTTTCAAGTAATGAAGTAGTAAACAAAACGGGTTCTTGACTCACCAATCCAATCTTATGCCTAATGAAAGATAAATTAAGCTGTTTCAAGTTAACTCCATCGATCAGAACTTCCCCTGAATCGGGATCATAGAATCGCTCTATGAGGCTAAAAACAGTTGATTTTCCACTCCCGCTTTGTCCAACTAGAGCAGTAGTTGTTCCACTTGGAATTTGCAACGAAAAACCCGCAAATATCTCTACATCAGGCCTTGATGGGTACCTAAAGTGCACATCTCTTAGCTCAATTTCACCCCTAATATCGTCCAACACAATCCCCTCGTTGCTCGAGGAATCTATTTCTGGTGTCCTGTGTATTGCTTCAAACATTTTGTATGCAGCCGCTTGTCCTGCTGCAAATGCATTCAGACATGGAGGTGCCTGTCCTAGTGACCTGCCCAAATTAACACAAAAATAGATTCACGAGTCAAAATCATGGGGTTTTGTGAACTAAAATTTCCGCTGTTTGAAGGAAGATCATACATTGCACCTGCCATCAAAGCCATAACCACGCTAAAGACTTGCCCACCGTTGTAACCTTTTTCTACGATCATTCTGCCGCCATACCACACAGCCAGAGCATACGTAAAAAAGTTGATGAAAACAATAGTACCTTGCCCAAGTCCTGAGACTACGCTTTGTTTGATAGCGGCTTTATAGGCAATGCTAAGCTTCTTATCGTACTTTGTTACTGCATCATTTTGACCAATAAACGATGCAACCTGTATGAGATATTCAGATACATCAGTAAAGAAAATTCAGACGTAGTTCAGTAGGTATAAACGAGAGCAGAGAAACGGACTGTTCTGATAGTGCTGACTGTCTGCTCCACAACATCTTCAGCCTTAGCATAGGCCATTTGGGTGCGGCTAGACAACTTAATCACCGCCTTTGTCAGGACTACACCAGTAATAACAAGGGCCGGAATGCATGCCATCAAAACTAAGGCTAGTTTCCATCCTTTCACGAAGGCGATGACAACCCCTCCGACAAAAGCTGATGTCCACTGTATGAACTTCCCAACTTTCTCACCTATGGCATCCTGAATGAGAACAGTGTCTCGCGACATCCTACCAACTACTTCTCCGGTAGTTGTTTCAGTATCGAAAAACGCAATGTCCTGTTTCAGAATCGTCTTCAAGTAAAGACCTCTGATTCTTGCTGCTTGTCGTTCTCCGGTTACAATCCAACATGTTACCTCTATATCAATGTGACACTAATCTTTAAATGTTGTCAGGTTAAATGTTGTCATGTGTCAAGGAACCAACTCAACCAGAAGCTTAAGTTAATGGTTGAGGCCCAATGGTATGTTTCATGTGTAAGGTTAAATGTTTCATGTGTCAAGGAATCAACTCAAGTTAAATATACTCTAACACGCCCTCTTACACGAGCCCTTTGGACTAGAAGTGTGGATGCAATACAGGCCCTTCTCATACCTGATGCGAAACATTCCTTGACACATGATATAATCATCCAAATGAACAATAAATGCACAAAGTTATAACCACTTATCATTTTTGGGGCAATATGCAAGTTAGTGATGGACAATTAAAAAATTTGTAAGAGGGGAATTTGTGAAAAATATAACGCTTACGTAGATAGCAAAATATGCCTGTATAAATAGCCAAATATACAAAGCTCAAGGACACCTGCATTTAGAAAAATAGCCAAAATCAGGAAAAAATTAAAATCTTAACTCTTGATAATAAACAATAACTTGAAATGTGTGTTTATTTTTAGTTACTATTCTTTTGTTGCAAAATGGCAAATGGGCATTTAAAAGCAATACTATTAGAACATGTAGTGTACGCTCACACGATAGGATTTTAAGATATCTCAAGTAGTTATTTAGGATACATTAAGTAGGGGTTTACAGTATGTTAAGTAGGCATTTAGCCATTTAATATACTTTAAATAGACATTTTGGATACTCCAACTCTCCAAGTAGAGATTAAGATTTTAAAATACTTTAACGAAGAATTTAGGAATTACAAGCCCACTACACTAAAATTGTTTAATGGGACAAGACAAGGTTAAACAAAATAATAATTTATGACGATATTACACAACCAAAATTGAATATGTTGCAACAATAAAAAAAAAGTCAAAAAAATAAATCTTACTCTTTGAATTACTCCATATAATTATGAATTAAAAATCAATCTTAAGTTAAAAAAAGACCCAAATTTGTTTCCTTTTATGATTAGGGTTTTTTCCATAACTTATGATTGATTTCTCATTTTCTTAATACAAGATTAAAAAACACTCCAATATTAAGAAAAAGAAATAAATGAATACCTTAGACACATGATGAAGAACGTGATTAGGATCAGAACTACCGAAAGAATTGATGATGTGACCTAAAAGAAGCGTCGATAACGGTACTGTAATTCCATTTGCAATGGCGGAAAAACTTCCAACAAACATCAAAATCATATCCTTTGAATCTGCAAACCTAAATAACTTATAATATGACACTTTTTGCACCATTTTTTTACTACTTATTTCACCATTTTATCCTTCATTCATTGTTCCTCACTCGTGTTCTTTATATTAATTTTTAATATCTAAACATGAATAAATTATTAAATTTAATTAGACAATTTATTGATACTCAGAGGCTCAGAGGAGTATTTGCCAAACACCTAAAAAAAGTAGGCTTCCCCTACTATTCTCAATAGACGATTCTCACTCACCAGATCACAAGGCATGAAGGATCTAAATTTTTATTTATTGAAATTAATAATAATAATAATGATAATAATAATAATAACAATAATAATAATAATAATAATAATAATAATAATAATAGTATTGATAATAATAATCCGCCGCATGTGGCGATATTTTTTTGAGATATCCCAGGTTCATCCGTGCATATGAAGAGTGAGGTCGAGAAACCCTTCCTAGAATAAGGTGGGCTCTTCTTTCACACTGATGCAATTGTAGGGTGACCCTCGGCTATCTGGATATTGTTACCCCGTTGTATATGTTTTGTTTAGTGTTAATAGAAAATCGCTTGACAAAAAAAATAATAGTATTGATAATAATAAAATTAGTATAATATATTAATCACAAATTGTAAATCAAAACTTGTGAATAATCAGATTATATCAAAACTGGATATGAACTTGTGAATTTTTCATCTCATTCCACTCGAAATCGGATTGAAAACTGGTAGGTTATAACATGAAATTTTTAACCGGTAAATCAAAATTTATACAACCAAAAAGAATAATAAGGTCAAAACTTGCTATTAACAACTCATTTGATCATTATGTTTATTCTAGATAAATACCTCCTAAAGCTAAGATTATTCATGGTTAATCAATAGGTAGAATTATTACTGGAAAATCATGAATAAATAGATAAATTTTTAAAAAAAATTTGTCAATTTTTCAAATTTTTTTAGTTCTACCTTACAAGAAGTATTGTATTTTCATTTTTAATAAGATTAGAATTTACATTTACAAAAACAAACAAAAATATTTTTTTTTGTCTTTTTCAAGACAAAGTTAGTAATAATGTTTTTTTAGCAAAATAGTAGAGTTATTGGCCAATCAAATCAAAAATGATCTAAACCAAAATTTCACCGAACAGGAAACTCAAATACCGACCTTTTCGCTACGTCTATATCAGTTCCTCTTGAGATACCGTCCCTCTGAGAGACAGTTCTCTCAAATAGGGTATATCATTATGGTGGGAATTTAGAGTATATCAAATAGGGATTTGATATGCATCAAGTGGGTATTTGGGGCATATCAAGTAGGAGAATTTAAGGTATAACAATAGGTATTTGGGTTGCAAGTAAATGTATATTAAATAGGGGTTTGAGATACGCTAAGTAGGTATTTGCGGTACACCAAGTAGGAATTTAAGGTTGTCAAATAGATGTATGAGGTAAACCAAGTACGTATTTAGGATATAGAAGTACCAATTAGGTATTAGGGTATACCCGTAAGTATTTGAGGTATGTTAGGTAGGAATTTGAGATATTCCAAGTTGGTATTTGAGGTATACTAAGCAAGTAATTGGCGTGTCAAGTAGGTGTTTGAGGTATATATATTAAGTATGTGTTTGGGAATGTAACTAGGTATTTGAGGTATGTAAATCTAATTAGTTATTTGAGGTATATCAAATAGATGTATTCAGGTATTATACTAAGTAGGTGTTTGATGTTTAAAAACACTAACTTGAAAACTTCAACATGCTAAAAAACATTCACTGGACCATAGCAAAACTCTACTTGACGTATCCTAAATGCCTACTAGAGTTATTCTAAAATCCTATCGGTAAGTGTGCATATATACACTCATTTTCTATTTTTAAAATATAATCAGTCAACCCAATCAAAAATGGTCTCTCAAAGTGACCATCTCTCAAAACAATTTATGTATTATTATTATTATTTGAATTGTAATAATTTTTTGATGGCATCTAGTGAACAAAAGAAAAAAATGCATTTAGCAAATAAACGTTGCCTTTGTTTCATTTTTTTATTTTCATTTCTTTTAAGAGTTATAAATACTATAGATGGTATATATAATCTTCTATCCTATAATTAGGATACGCTGAATAGGATGATAATAATAATATATAATTTCGAAGTCCCAACATTATTTAGTAATCACTCCCTAGTGTGAGTGATACTATCATTAATTAGACACCAATTGATCTAATGAGTTGGTCTGATCCTCCCCAAGATTCCAAGCAAAGGGGTTAGGAACAGGATCAAAATCTAACTTCAATTTTGGAAGTCTGATATTTTTGCTTGTTTTCTGTTCATCATCATCCCCAAGATCCCAAGCAAAAGGATTAGGTACAGGATCAAAATCTAACTTCAATTTTTGTTTGTTGATGGAATTATGTTGATGATGCCCATTATTTTGATTGTCGACGGAAGGAAACTCTATAGGATCATGTCGTCCACCACCAATTGCATAAACCACCTGTTCATTTATTAGCACCCAATAAATTATTATGTATTTCATCCATGGTTACACTGTAGTGGATGTCGTATGATATTTTTATTCAATAAATTATCAGGTTCCTTTCAAAAAACTCGATTTGGGAGCGAAGAAAGGCACTCTCATACCTATAAATGAGAGTGCGACTAAAGAATCTGTTGGAGTTTCGGTGTGACTACGAGTCCACTTCAACTTATTTCAGAGTCTATCGGCTTGAAAAGTAATTTAGGAAATATGCTTTACAAATAAGTAATTTTATTACAGTATTACAGTTGATAACAAGTAATTGATATTTTACAAAATAAGTAATTTGTACTTACCAACATAGGAGTAACAAGCAAAAGACAGAGGATTTGGCGTTCCATATTGATTGATCTTTTGATTTTTTTTTTTTTTTTTTTTTTGAATTGAATGCAAGTTTTCATTGATCTTCTGTGTTGCCCTCGTATTTATAGGAATTCAATAAGTTACCCTCCATGTTGTTTATTGTATTGCCCTTACTTTTGCCAAGTATTGCACCTCGAGTCCTCGACCCTTGGTTCCATTCCTTTGTGAATACGCAACTTTCTGTCATATCAGCTTTTAACATCATTTTGAAAAACTAATTCAACAAAAAACTTAAGTGTTTGTTCGATGTTATTGTGTTTTTTTGTTGATTTTTTTTAATTTCAAAGTCATATGCAGGTGTACAAAAAAAATTTAGTCAATTTATTGGGATCAAATTGTCGGTGACCATCCATAAATATTGTAGACTGACCCTCAATCAGCCCCACTTAAAAATGCAACGTCCTCGTTGCAACATAGTTTTATGTTCTTTTTCCGCTAAGTGAATTAAACACATAATCAACGACGATCATATGATTGCTCTGATACCACGTTTAACACACCCGACCATGCTAGATGTCAACTGGCCTCACAGGCCAACAAACACATATCTCTTAAGATTGTTATATATCAAGTACGCTTAATAGTAGAGTTCTTAGCAAATGAGCTTTTTGAAATAAATATGCACATTGTTTAAATGGGTAGTCTATCCATCTTTTTTAAAGTCAACTCGATTTTATCATTTAAAATTTATATCTCTCGTCTCTTAATTTGCTACATTTTAAATTTATGATTATCTTATTAACTTTACAATAATGTTTTTAATATGATTTCATTTATTTCTTTATGTTTTTAATATGATTTCAAAAGGTTGCAAAACAAAATGCCTTTAGTATGAAAGCATTATATTTTTCTTTGCCTCAATGGTATTGAACATGATCAATAAAGGTGCCAAACTCAATTACTTTTTTTTACACGAAAACGACACTACTTTAAAATATTTAATTTATGTAACTCCATATTAAGAAATTGAGTATTTGCTAATATGATAAGGGTATGTTTGGATGAAATTTTTTATTTTAATAATAAAATGAAGGGAAAATATTTGAAAGTGAGTTATTTGGAGAGATTGGACTGATGATTTTTGTTAAGATCAATATTTCTAAAATTGGAAAGATTTTAAGGGAAAAATTTTCGTCTCTCTCCCTTTTACTTTCCTTCCCTTCGAAATAAAACAAAATTGATTTCCCTTCTAATATTCTTGAATGACTTTTATGAAGGTTTGGAATTAATAAACAACAAATGTTAATTAGCTCATGTAATTTGTGATAATTGCTTTTACTTTTAACACATTTACCTCTTGTTTGATGTTAACAACGAACAAGCTCTGACCTTTGGTTTGGACGTGAAAATTTTTATTTTCAAAGTTAAAATATTCAAAACTTATTTTAAAAATTTATTTTTAAAAAACTCATTTTTTTCGAATTTTTCTCAAATAACCCTAACCCATTTTTTGAGCCCACATACCTCAAAAAAACCCTAGCCCAATTATTGACATAGGCCTTAACCTAGTTTCACAAATTCAAACTTGCCCAAACAATCAAAACGAAAACAATTCTTTGATTTTTGAATGTGGGCCAACTAACACAATGTCATACTTCCTCCGTTCCATATTAGTTGCACTATTTGTTTTATCACACTCCCCAATATACGAATTCAATCTTTAATATCTCTAATCCTACATATCGAAAAATTATAAAAACTCAAAATTAATAAACTTTGAATCGAGCGAATCAAACAAGATTTCATATGACTATGATTTACCTTTTATATTACCGACAATATAAAAGTCAATTTGTTTGAGGAATAGTACCGCAGTCAACTATGTTGCAAATAAAAAAGAACAGACAAAGTATGATCCAAAGATTTTAATTCCAAATGGATTATTGGTGAAAACACAATCTCAAAAATCTTAATACGAGTGATAATCACCCACCTAAATTCTAAAAAACAAAATGCTTAATAATTTGGTGTCAAATAAAAATAGCTTGGAAGATAACTTAAGACCTAATCAACATTTCATCACATAGGTTATCATACTAATGAGTTATCCATGTTGTTATTGATAAGTTTTAGGCCTTAGACGAAAAATAAAAAAGGTCATTGTATAAGTAAAGTTTTGATTTTTTTTCTCAGAAGATCGACACTTTTTAATAATAAGGATAAAGATTAATTCAATTTACGGTCCATTTGGTTAATTGTACTAAATCCAGGTAACGTGAATTTTATAGTGTAAAATTTCATTAAAAGTTTCATATCATTCCATTGGTTTGAAACTTTGATCACAAAAAAGGTTTTTGTATAAAAATTTTCATTACCAACTAATACCACCACTCCCAATGATAAAGCATTGAAATAAATTTTGTGAAAAATATGAGATGATTTAAGTTGGACAAGCATGCCATCAAGGTAACCAAAAGATTTTTTAACCAAAATTACACTTGTTTTTTCGTTCTCATTACCACTGATTACTTCCACCTATCAAACGAGTTATGTCCATTTATAAATTAAGCCCTAAACAATTATATCTTAAAATTGCTCACAAATTCTTACTTGAAACCGTCTTTACTCAAGATTGGGTCAACCCAATGTTTAAATTTAGAAAAAAATAACTATATTTACTAAAAAAGGAATGTGAGTTGGACTTTTGAGAACCATCTTTAGAAAAGACGGTATTTAAGAGAGTACCTGAAAATTGCTAGTTATTCTAACCGAGACAAAATCTAATCGGAAATATCTCGAGGGAGGAGGTTATCGTATTTAATATAAAGATATTGGTGGGTAAACTTGTGCAATAAGTTATACTAAAACTCTTCTGAATAGCAAGAAACTCTTTATATACTTCACATCTTCATTTTTCCATTATTCTCACTCAATTGTTCAACTCTCTCTCCCTAATCCTTTCTTTGATCGATTCATCCAATCCATAATGGCTCACAATCCTGAATCATCTGATTCGTAAGTTTCAGATCTACTTTTTCTTCGTCTTCCCTGCAATTGTTTTTCTTTTATATAGTTTTTGCCCTAAATTTAATTGAATCTGATTTCGTTGATTTGATTTTTATTTTGGGTTTTGGTGGGTACAGAAAGGGAACGAAGAAGGACTTCAGCACTGCGATTCTTGAGCGTAAGAAAGCCCCAAATCGTTTGGTTGTAGATGAGGCTGTTAACGATGATAATTCAGTTGTTGCGATGCATCCTGATACCATGGAAAAACTTCAACTATTCCGCGGTGACACCGTATTAATCAAAGTATTGTTTTCTCGACTTAACTTACTTTTGGGTTTTGATTTGGATTTTAGGGTTTGTAGGGTTTATGTTTCCGATTCATGTTATAATCTTTATGGTTTTTGTTTGAGGATTGTTGAAATTGAAAGGATTAAGTAATTTTTACTTGGGAATTTTGATTGGGTTTAGGTTTTTTGATTTGGAAAGGCCTTCCTAGTTTTCCAGATCTTATTTAGGGTTTGATTTGTGCGAATTAGGTTTTTTTTGTTCACCAGGGGGGTTATTGGGTTAAGATCCTTTTCCATATTGATTAGGTCTTTGGGTCAATGGAGACTTCTTTAGTGGAAGCTTTTTCCGATTGGGTTTGATGTTTGTATTATCAAGTACCATTGCATATTACTTAACACTGAGATTGTTGTAATGACTATGTTATGCTTTCTCTAGAATCTTCTACTTAAGATGTTGAATTAAACTAAATTTGAGTTGGGAAAATTTCGATCCTTTGTCTTACTTTATCGATTTTTTACTTCATTTATGAAAGTTCCATTAATACAGTGGTGACTTATACAAAACTAAAGCAAGAAGAGGGGTCTGACACCACTTTGATCAAGTAGTTTACAAGAGTAGAAGGTGATTTAGGGTAGTATAAGTGAAATGTCATGTAGGATTGTTATGTGAAGATGTCTTCCAAGCTTCATACTATTCTTTGTTAATTGTTAGGATTAGGACTGAAATACAAGAGCCGGTAGAGTTGTTATAATTGATTGTCCGTTTTTTTGCTAGAAATTTGTTCTTTTTGTTTATATGTTCTGTTTTGTGGACATTTTTTAGGGAAAAAAACGAAAAGACACAATCTGCATTGCTCTTGCTGACGAGACATGTGAAGAACCTAAGATAAGGATGAACAAGGTTGTGAGATCTAATTTAAGGGTGCGTCTTGGTGATGTGGTATCTGTACACCAATGTCCTGATGTGAAATATGGGAAGCGAGTCCATATTCTTCCTATTGATGATACAGTTGAGGGTGTCACCGGAAATTTGTTTGATGCATACCTGAAACGTAAGTTTCCTTTCTTGCACAACACTGAAAAATTTCTATTGCTGCAGTTAAGCTAAGTCAATTAAAAAGCAGTTGGTAAATTGTAATACCAAGTGCTTGTATTATTGTGTGGTTGTGTATTTTCTCCTAGGAAAATTAGATAAAACATTATTGATTGTAAAGGAGAAAACAACTGCACATAACACAGCTTTTTGAGATAAATTTTGATTCATAGTGTGATTTGAAGCTTAATTGTAAATGCTTGTTGATAAGTCATTTGGAGGTGTTCTGTTTACTGCTCTGGCATCAAGCTGCATTTGTCCTAAAAGATTTCTTTTAGAGAACTAGCCTGAGTAGCAACTAAGTTTTGGTACTTGTTATAAGAGGGTCTTGTTGGGGGCTGTCTCATTACTCCTAGTTTGACTTGTTGAGCATTGTAGGTGAATCTCTCATCAACGGTCCTTTAATTTTGCTTCGTTTTTGTTGTTTTGAAACAAATTATGATGTTGACTATTCTAATTTTATGGGCCAAGTAGTTAGAAGATGCACTGATCTCTAATTTGATACAGTGAACTATGAAGGCTTTTTGACATCTACTGCTCTAGTTCCATACTTCATTCTATAATGGCTTTAATGCCTTTTCCAAAATGGACTGGAACTTGAGGATATGATAAAATTAGAGTCTTAACAGATTTTGTGTAGATTTCTTATTGCTTGTCATGCAATTGCTTATCATGAACCCTTTAAGTTAAATTCCCTTCATCTAACATCCCTTGCATTTGTATCATGTAAATTACATTAGTCACTAAATTGTTTTTGTGTCCTTTTTCAGCTTATTTCACTGAAGCCTACCGTCCAGTGAGGAAAGGGGATTATTTTCTTGTGAGAGGAGGAATGAGAAGTGTTGAATTCAAGGTTATTGAGACTGATCCTTCTGAGTTTTGTGTGGTTGCCCCAGATACCGAAATTTATTGTGAGGGTGAACCAATCAAAAGAGAAGATGAGAATAGATTAGATGAGGTTGGGTATGATGATGTGGGTGGTGTTAGGAAACAGATGGCCCAAATTAGGGAGCTTGTAGAATTGCCATTGAGACACCCACAATTGTTTAAATCTATTGGTGTCAAGCCTCCTAAGGGAATTTTGCTCTACGGACCTCCAGGATCAGGAAAGACTTTAATAGCCCGTGCTGTGGCAAATGAAACTGGTGCGTTCTTCTTCTGTATTAATGGTCCAGAAATCATGTCAAAATTGGCTGGGGAAAGTGAAAGCAATCTCAGAAAAGCTTTTGAGGAAGCTGAGAAGAATGCTCCTTCCATCATTTTTATTGATGAAATCGATTCAATTGCTCCCAAGCGAGAGAAAACTAATGGAGAGGTTGAGAGGCGTATTGTTTCCCAGCTCTTGACTCTTATGGATGGGCTTAAATCTCGGGCACATGTTATTGTTATGGGTGCTACTAATCGTCCCAACAGCATTGACCCTGCACTGAGAAGATTTGGTCGGTTTGACAGAGAAATAGATATTGGTGTTCCTGATGAAATTGGGAGACTTGAGATTCTCCGCATTCACACTAAAAACATGAAGCTCTCCGATGAAGTAGGATCCTTTCTTTTTGTTTGAAATTGCTGTTATTTTATACATTTGCTTTCATTTATTTAATTCAGTTCCATTTCTTTGCACAGGTCGATTTGGAAAGGATTTCCAAGGACACACATGGTTATGTTGGTGCTGACTTAGCTGCTTTATGTACTGAAGCTGCACTTCAATGCATTAGAGAGAAGATGGATGTAATTGATCTGGAAGATGAGACTATTGATGCTGAGATCCTTAACTCCATGGCTGTTACGAATGAACACTTCCAGACTGCTCTTGGGCAGAGCAATCCATCCGCACTCCGTGAAACGGTTGGTTTATGTTATGGTTTAATCATTATTAAGGAATTATCACTTTGTTGTGATTGCTTACGACTGGCTTGTCTTTCAGGTTGTGGAAGTTCCCAATGTCTCATGGGATGACATTGGTGGTCTTGAAAATGTCAAACGGGAGCTTCAAGAGGTGCTTATTACTTGTTCTTTAATCCTTCCTTTTTACGCAAGTAATGTGACTTCTTTTCTTGCCAAGTACTGTAGCTTATAACGGTTTCAATTTTCCTATTTTAGACAGTACAATATCCCGTGGAGCACCCCGAAAAATTTGAGAAATTTGGGATGTCGCCCTCTAAGGGAGTTCTGTTCTATGGACCTCCTGGATGTGGAAAAACATTGCTGGCGAAGGCTATTGCTAATGAGTGTCAGGCTAACTTCATCAGTGTGAAGGGTCCTGAACTACTAACAATGTGGTTTGGAGAGAGTGAGGCTAATGTACGAGAGATTTTTGACAAGGCTCGTGGTTCAGCTCCCTGTGTTTTGTTCTTTGATGAGCTTGATTCAATTGCAACTCAGGTGCGCTTATTAAACTGTTTGGTAGAATTTTTTATATCTTTTCTTTGCTATTTATATTTATTGATAAAAATGGTGTCATGGTGGTGAATTTTCTGATATGCGGAGAGTTGCTGAATTTTTTTTAGTACTCTACTTTAGTTGTGAAATCTACCGGAAACTATCTCTTTGTTATTACAAGGGCTAGGTTGCATACTTCCGACCCCCTGAAAGGCTCTTTTAGGGCTCTGGGGCAATGTATTTGTTGTTAATTTTTGTCAACCTTGCTAATTGCTCTATTTTGTCGTTCCTCCCGCATGCTTTTATTTGGTTCTTACCAAGTTACCATTTATCGACGCAAATTGTCATTTACAAGTTTTATACGTAAGTTTTTTTTTCACAACCATTCACATTGATTGCAATTATGGTCTGTGGGTGTTTATAACAGAGGGGAAGCAGTGTTGGTGATGCTGGTGGTGCCGCTGACCGGGTTTTGAATCAACTGTTGACTGAAATGGATGGTATGTCGGCCAAAAAGACTGTTTTCATCATTGGAGCCACAAATAGACCCGATATTATTGATCCAGCTCTTCTGAGACCCGGGCGTCTTGATCAACTAATTTACATTCCTCTTCCGGATGAGGAGTCTCGCTTATCCATATTCAAGGCAGCCTTGAGGAAGTCCCCTATTGCCAAAGACGTTGATCTAAGAGCGCTTGCCAAGTACACTCAGGGCTTCAGTGGTGCAGATATCACTGAAATATGTCAGCGGGCTTGCAAATATGCCATCCGAGAGAACATTGAAAAGGCAAGTATCTTTTGGTTCTTCAAATAAACGGTTTCATCGTCATATCGCCTTTTCATCACGTACGATTCTTTTCAAAATTGCAGGACATTGAACGAGAGAAGAGGAGAAATGAAAACCCAGAAGCAATGGAGGAGGACGACGTAGAAGACGAAGTTGCTGAAATCAAGGCTGCTCATTTCGAGGAATCAATGAAGTATGCTCGAAGGAGTGTTAGCGACGCTGATATTCGTAAATATCAGGCATTTGCTCAGACATTGCAGCAGTCAAGAGGATTCGGAACTGAGTTCAGGTTTAACAACACGAGTTCTGGTGCTACGACTGGTGCAGATGCATTTGCTGCCTCAGCTGGTGGAGCTGATGAAGATGATCTCTATAATTAGCTTCTCTTTGGTTTCCTTTCTATTTTCAGATTATAAATACTTTTGTTTTTAATTTCAAGATGACATTTATTAATGTGGTTCAGCACATCTTTTTTTCACCTGTTGACTGTAGAATCACATCCTGATGTTGGAATTTATTCAAATGTTCAAGTAAATCTTTAGACGTTAATATATTTACTTCTGTTTACTATAATTATCTGTTTTCTTTTAATGGGTATACTCTTCAAAATACGCATGCTAATAGATTTTTTTTTTTTTCATTTATTATATTTTTGGGTATAGTCTATATATGTGATAAATCATTTATTCTTTTTTGGTTCTAGGGTTGATATTTTTATTTAATTTATTATAATATTTGTGGTCATACATTATTTGGTGAGAACTGAAAAATCAGAATTTGCTATACATAATTTTTTAAAGAAAATCTTTTAGCGGTTCAACATGAACAGCGTAATATAATAAGTGGGTCAATTACCCATTGATCCAATCTTTGTTACTTTGATTTGCTTGTATTTTTTAACATAAGTTCTTACTTGAGACCGTCTATTGTAAAAACAATTTTTAAAAGCTCAGTTTAATTCTAAATATATACCGTTCAAAGTAATGCAAATTATAAACGAAGTAATAAAGACTTTCCTATAATAGTGTCATTTTTCTTGATATATTATGTTATTTACATAAAATATAGAAAGTTTGATAGAGTTTTGTATATATAATCTTTAACTTATTCTATAGTAAGCTTTACCAATTAAGCAATGATAATGAACTTATTTGACTGATTGACTATTTATAAATTATGTGTTATAGTCATTTAATTGAAAATAAATTACTCCATAAACCCGCAATGTGATCGCAATTGTTTTATAAACTATTATGTGGTCGCAATTTATATTTAAAAAAGTTATAAAAATATATTTAGAAAACTATTTTCTATTTGAATACACAAAATTTCCTCATTATTTTTGGGAAAAGATTCTGTATTTTTATATAGTAAACGGAATACAAAAACAATGATTCGAGTAGGTCCACGCAAGCCAAGTTTGACTATTTGTATATATAAATTATAAAGCTGCCAATTCAGGAAAGCAATTCATATCCAACACCAACACAAACTCGGTCATACTTTCTATTTCATACTTCCTCCGTTCCATAATACTTGCTACATATTCCATTTTGGGAAATTTCTTATTACTTGCTACATTTTCTTATTTGGTAACAAACCAATCATTTAAAGTTATACCTACTCCTACTTTTATCCTACTCTATATCTAATTACTTCTATTTTTCTTTTTCATTTTTCAACAAATAATATTAAAAAATTCCAAAAAGCAACTTTTCACCTATTGCTCATCATTGCATAGTTACTCCTTAATATTTGTGCCCATGCAACGGTAGCAACTAAATAAGAATGGAGGAAGTACTTCTTTTATTATACCTACAACTTCCAACTCATAATAACATCTAATATTATTTCATTTTGATTATAAGTATTTTATTTCACAAAAATTTAAGTGAGCCCATCTCACTTGTGAGATGCGTCTTATTGGATCAATAATTTTTTATATTTTTTTATTAATTTTACAATTTAAAATGTCAATTTACATTTTAAGAGTTAAAAGATCAATTTGAAGACTTAAAAGAGCAATTTTAAGATTTAAAATTCATATGTTAAATCATGTAATTTGAATTCAAGACTTAAAAGTTCAATTTCATTACTTAAAAAACAAATTTTAAGACTTAAGATCAATTGCTAGACTCAACATTTTCATTTCAACTTCAAAGTAAGATGATTCAAACATTATGTTGATATTAAAAACTTTGAAATTGGTCCTTTAAGTCTTAAAATTGGTTTTTTGAAGTCTTGAAATTGTCCTTTTAACTCTTAAAATTAATATGTTAGAATATTCTAAAAAACTTATTGGGCCTGGACTGGTTGCACAGACAAAGCGGTCTTACATGAGAGTTTCTGTTTTATTTTTGTTAGAATAGGCTAACGGATGCGGAAGCGTGGGCCTAAAGGTGGCACGAAAGGTTAACGGTCATACTTGAAGGTGTACTAATGAAACATGGTTTATGTGCAAGTATTAAGGTAATAAAGCAATAAAAGTAAGTAAAAACAATAACACCAAGATTTAAGGTGGTTCACCATTAATGAGGCTACATCCACCATCCTAGACTAGTGTATCATTATGTGTTTAAAGGATAGAGAGCTTGAAAGCTCATTACAAATGTTGAAGGAATTACATCTGTGGAGATAGTGTGTATGTGAGCTATACAAGGAGTAGAGAATTAAAGTGGAGAATGGTAAGGTAGATGTGGGAGGCTCAAGCTCATGGATTGGCTCTACTTTACATACACAATGCTACTACAATATATAGGCAAAGGGAAAAAATTGAGTGTGCCACTTGTCCCTTGGTCTCCAACTTGTACTAGTTCTAGAACACTTCCTTGGAGCCCAAGTAGTGCATCAACCATGCCTGCAAACACCCAAGTTTCCACTACCACTTAGTACTATTGTACTAATGGTACTTGAAGATACTCAAACACCCAATCAAAAGCATAGTACTTTGTCCTTTACCATTATCAAAATGCTTAAGGTCTAATAATCTTAATTAGTTATTTAACCTTTAAGACCAAATTCTTCTACTCATTAATTGTCATCTAACACATGACTAATTAACCCCAAGACTCAAGTCACACTTCTTTCAATTTTTGTCATATTAATTAAAAGCATTTCATAATAGTCGACTATTTATAATTATTGATTATTGTTCATTATATTCTGAGTGAATACAATGTGATTATTATTGTTAAGTCTAGAAACATTATGTATTTCATAAGAGTCGACTATTTAGAGGTTAAAATTGGACTAATTAGTTAAAAATTTAAAAAGTAGTCTGAGTGAATACAATGTGATTATTGTTCAAATATTAAAATATGTTTATGTATTTTCAAAAATCGACTATTTATAATTATTGATTCCTAAATTGATAAAATTAATAACAAAGTATAATAATTTGGTTTAGGTTTAATAATCAATTCATTCACTTTTCGTTTTTATTCATCAATCAAAGATAGCAAATGTCCCCTATAAATACAAAAGATATGCCATGAAATAAGGAAATTAAATATTACAAATATCTTATTTTTCTAAATACTTAAAATATTATTCTAAAATAAAATCAAAGATATTCTACTAATAATTCACTAAATATCTTTATATTCTACTAATTATTCTATAAATATTATTTATTATTTCCAACATAAATAATAATGATGTAATAATATTGGCACATACCAACAATTAAACCTTGCATTGAATATTCCTCAATGACTAATTAGTTAAAGTACAGTTTTATATTTAATTATCTCCATTATATTCTCTAAATCTAGCTATGTCCACTCAGCAGAAAAAATTACCTAGCTTAATCTCTTGGGCAAAAACAATTACCTAACTTAGCTTAATCTCAAAAGATTAAGATCGACTACAAATCAATATATTAATTAAATAATCATTGACATATACTCCCTCCTATTCATTCTAAGTGTTTCATTTTCTTATTTGGTCAAGTTACCCTAAAATCTAAATATCTCATTTCTATTTTGGGTATAACTTTTCTCTACACTTATAACCCCATTTTACACCTATAAAAATTTAGAAGGTCTCATAAGAGACCGTCTATGGCATAGACGACTCTCTCAATAGCCCAGCCCAATGGCTGATATGACTATTCAGTTACTCATTTAACAAATAAAAAATGATGAAAAGTCATATGGAACAGTTAAGAAGATTATTATGAGGGAGCTAGTAATATCTATTTTTTTACCATTCAATTTATTAATGGAAAACTTGATAGAAGCTCCTCATATTACAGAAATAAAAAACGAAGCAATTACAATGTACTATTAAAAAAATCCAAGTAGCAAGAAAATTAAAAGAATGTCTACATCTGCATATAATAACATTTGGCACAACATTACTAGACTCAACATCTAAAAATTGAAAAAAATAAAAAAATAAAAAAATACAAATTATTAATTTCTGTTTCTTTAAATATGTTTAACTAATACTAGTACAGCTACTCTTGTGAGAGACCGTCTTTCAAAGAGACAACTTCAAAACAAAAGACCCATGTTTATATTTTCTCCCTAATTTGTATTAATTGTGCTATTTAGCTCATATATCTGATGTGTCTATAGAAAAGACCGTCTCTCACAACAATTTGTGATACTAGTACTATTTAATTCAGCCCATATATCTAATACGTCTATAGAAAAGACCGTCTCTCACAACAATTTATGATACTAGTACTATTTAATTGATATTTATTTATTGTTGTTGAAATAAAAACTCTAACCTTCAACATTGTCACGCCAACAAAGCAAGATTGCTACACAACGACGAAGAATATATAACTTTGTGCGTTGTTTTTTGACAACATGGCTACATTTTTTCCCAAATGACGCCTTATTTATGCTTCTTTCTTCTTCCTTCTGCTTCTTCTTCTTCTTGTTTTCGTTATCGTTGTCGTTATTGTTGTTTCTGTTGTTGTCGTTGTTGTTATTATTTCCGTTGTTGTTGTTGTTGTATTCATGGTGTTGTATTTCTATTACCATAATTATTCAAAGAACAAAATCTAGCTAGAATGCTGAGAAAGTGTATATGTGTACGTACGTAGTAAATAATGTAAAGGTGAAGTAGAGAAGATTAATATAATAATGAGAATAAGTAAAGGGTGAAGGACACTGTTAAATGGTCAAATGATTCCTTAACTCTACACATATTAAGGTACGGTTTTCCTTTTTTCAATCTATTTCTTATTTTTATGTCTACTTTTTGCCTTTTATTTCACATTTTCTAAGTCCTTTTCTTTGGGGATAAACCATTTATTGATTAGCCCTAGGAAGATTAACGGCACATCGTATAAGAGTTTGGGAAAGAAAGAAAGACGACAATCATATCATAAAAGAGAATGCGGTCAAAAAGTCTGTCCACCCTAGAAAAGTCCTTAGAAATTAAATAGATATTCTTACAATGAAAGGAATGAATGAAGAATCTGCACGCCTGCATTCATCCTTTTAGTACGTAGTGAAAATGGAATCCTTATCACAAAATTAAAAGAGAAAGTCTTTAACCATAGAATATCATATTAATATTAACACATTTATCTCTAAATCAACATTTAATGTTTTGTAAGCATTAATTTAAACCAACTTGCAAAAATAATACAAGAAAAAAATAGGGCCAATTGATTAATTAGATTAATTATAATGGATGATTTTCAATAATAAAATAAGAGTTTATAAGTTGTTGTGAAAATGTGTACATATATAGATATAAATAGATAAATACATAACCGATTAAAAGAACCAAAAAATAATATAGGTAAAGGTAAAGGACACTTGCAATATCCCGCACAAGGCAGGGTCCGGATATGGGTTTTTTTCCTGAAAGATGCGGACAAATCATATACTGTTCCCCGAGAAAGGAGTAAAGAGAGATGCGTGCGGTCAAAAAACCCCTCAATTAATATGTGCACCCAATAGGGGTCGAATCCCAAACCTTTTGTTCCAGATACAGATGCTCTATCCATTGAGCCATAAACGTTAACCAAAAAATAATATAATTGTAATTAATTCCAAAAGAGTATTAAATATAGTTATAGATTGGTTGTAGACATTAAAACATTAGTTGCATCTTGCATCACTTTCACATTCATGTTAAAACTAGAAGCATAGCAGCAGGGTAGTCAAACACGGACTGTGACTGTCACTCTGCTTATATTGACAAATATGCAGGGATCAGGTTTTTTTATTTATCACCTGCTTTTAATTAATTATTATTTTATCGTCTCATTAAATTTGCGCTAGATCCCTTTGAATTTACAACATTTAAAATAAGCTCTTACCTACAATTAAATTTGCAAATTCATTACAACAAAAACAATATACTTTTTTTCCCTTCAATTATTTTGCCACCTTGTTAAAAGTTACTTCCTCCCTTATCCAAGTTACACTTATGTACATAGTCCCTCTGTACCTATAAAATTACACTAATTTTTTATTTTAATTTGTCTTACTTACTAATTAATATTTTGTTTTTTGATAATAGTTTCACTCTTTCTTTATTTTCGTCTCAATTACTCATTTCCGATTCTACGTATGTCTATTTTGTTTTATTTTAGAATCACAAGTAATATTTATACACCATAAAAATGGGAGCAATTTCATAGGGCAAATATAGTATTAATCACGAATTATAATAGGGTTCTTAAAAGATTGTTTACTATGAGTTTTTCACACAAAATAAAAAAAAGAATCTTTGTAGTAAGTGGGTATTATTTTAATTAAATCGTATTGTGAAGTAATGATTATATTGATATTATGAGAGAGAAAAAACATTTAAATTAAATATAAAATAAAGAAAAAAAGGAAATTATCATTGTTATTAATATAGAGAGAGCATATTTGGGGAAAAAGGGAGGGATTATAAGGATATATTTGGGAAAAAATATTTCTAAAAATAAATGTATTGTAAAGTGGACAAATATTTGAAACTACCCGTTATAATAATGTGGACAAACATAAAAAAAATATAATTAAGAAAAAAGCATAAGTAAACGGAATGATGTCAAATAAATTAAATATTAAAAAGGCCGATTAAAAGTGGACATTTTAAAAATGTAAATGATCACTTTAAGATATTAAGTGTATGTATATTACGTCAATCCAATAAAAATAGCGTTAGACTGCCTCATTTAAGAATTTGTGAAGAGAAATATATTGGTGAATGCAAGAGCCATGGGCCCATGGATGGTTTACTTACAAACAGAAGCCCAGTAGGCAGTAATCAGCAGTCAGCAGCTCCCTTATCTTCAATTTTTGTACTACTATAATTTATACCAAAGTATTTCCTTCGGATTTAATTAGTTGCTACAATTTTTGTAGTAATTACTGTTCACCAATTGATCTTATTTGATATATATTTCTCTATGTATAATGTAAAACATAGTTAAATAGAATCTTGTTTGATTTATCTTAATATGTATTTTTAATATTAACTTTTTAGAATTTTTTATCGTATGAAATTAGAGATATAAAAGAATTAAAATCATACATTGGATAGCGTGAAAAATATAAATGTAGCAACTATTAAAACCAGAGGAAGTATTTTTTATTTGTCAGTACAAGCTTTATAAGTTAGGATAATTTCAAAAATTCTAGTCTCCAGGTGATCAGCTTTAAAATAATTAGTTTTTGTTTATCAAAATAAAAATTGATCTTTAATTATATTATTTTTTTCTATGAGACTTTAATTTTGTTTTTTATTTAAAATTTTTAACAGTTATAAGTGATAATATCCTTTATAATAAAGGACACAAAGGTTGAATTTTAATAAGAATATAAAATGTAAGATTTTTTAAAGTTGATCGCCTAAAAATAAAATTTTTAAAATTAACTTTTCCTTTTTATTTTAACCAAAATTAAATTTTCCTTATTATTCTTAAACGATAATAAAAACTAAATATTACCAATATTTGGGGTTTGTATAATTAAAATTGATATTCCAGCTATATTATTTAGATGGTACTATTTTGTCTTTTGTACAAAGTATAAACTTCAAACATATGCTAAATTTTGACATATTAAACATGATACAGTCACGGATATAGAACTCAAAAAAATAATTCACAATTATGAATAAATCAAAATTGAATTGATAATTACGTATACTTGGATGCCAGAATGTCGCCTTTTCTTCCATGGATTTTGGCGGCGAAATGACGTCCGGTTTTGTCTTAGCGTCCAATGATATAGCTTCCACTTTCTGACCCGACGCCATCCCGTCGCCAGATCCACTTTTTAACCATTTAGCTTCCAAATAGCGTGAAAATCGATTGTCGCTATTTTCTTTTTCTTTTGTAGTGTACTTTTCTTAGTCTTCTAATAGGAACATAATGATCATCAACAAATAAAAATTGCCTTTTTAAGTAACTTGTCTTTAATATTTACAAAATGAAAAAATATCTAGATAAATTTTGATATATAGCATGTTTTTTTTGGCAATTTTATTTAAGCATGTATGTCATGCATAAAATAATATTTCATGGTATATATAATAAACTCAAGGGCAGTCCTTAATAATAAAAGTGATGTTAACAATTTATATAAATAATAAATAATTACTCCCTTCGTCCCTATGAGATAGCAGAAAAAAGAAAAATGGTGAGAATTAAGAAAGTGGTAATAAATGAAGAGAGAGAATGAATTGTGTGAATGAAAATAAAAGAGAGTTAAAATGTATGGATGAGATTAACAGAAAGTGGTGGACCATAGTCCAAAAATAGAAATGTTGCAATTTAAGTGGAACAGACTAAAATAAAAAATGCTGCAAATTCATAGCAATGGAGGGAGTACATTCAACAATGTGAAGTACGAGTTAATTAAGAGTGTACTATGATCCAAAGGCAACTAATCTAAATAACTTAATATCTATTTCAAACTAAATCATGTGAAATGAGATTCAGAGGCCACCCTTGCTAAAAAATTTCCATTTTATTTGTGTTTTTCTTATTTGTTAGTATAATTAATTATTAATTATAAATTTATTATTATATCTTTTAAAAAATATTAACATCTTACTAGGAACTTATACATACTTATTAAAATACTATAAGAACCAACTCAATCAAAAAAAATTTATTTTTTAGTTAATTAATTTTTAAGGTTACCACCATTTAAGGTGAGAATGGCGTTAATTGACCAGTTTATATTGTTTAATTAGGCCTTGACTTATTAAAATACTATAAAAGAACCAACTCAATTAAAATATTTCTAAAAATTGTTAATCATTTTACAATTGAAATTCTGCTGAAATTTTCGCCAAATTTATTAAAATTTCTTACATATGTTGGTGCCCTTAGGATGTTGAAATTCTGGATCCGCCACTTAATACATGCATGCATGTTTGATTTAAATCAACAAATTCGTTGAATACAATTAAAGAAGCACCATTATTATTGTTCATGAACTTGTAAGCATAAAACTATACAATATCAGCCGCTATGTATATATGGTGTTTTAAGTGTTGGAGTGCAGCTACTGCTATAGGGAGCAATACCATTATTGTACCCTCATCCATGTTTTGCATTGAACCTACTGTAGATTTGTTCAAAGCAGATCTGATAACTCGATAGACACTCAACTTTATAACCGAATCCGATTTGACTCGACTTAAAAATGGATCTACAATTATGTAAAAACCAATGTGCACGCAAAACCCGATTTTGAACCGACCCGAAACATCTGACCTGAAATCAACCTGATGACCCGAATGAACACCTCTAGAACCTAGGACTAAAAATAATAGATGTAATGTTGACAAATCACCTTTATGTGAATGAATTTGATGGGTTAGGGTTTTACAATTCTAATTTATCTTTTTTATTTTAGTTACTTTAATTTATTTGTATTTGTTTTGTCTTTTTCTTAGTGATTTACAAATCCCGGTGCTTGATTAAAAATTTTTGCCTCTTCTTCACTTAAGACTAGTCTCACGTACGGATTCAAAAAGAACGCACAATTAATTTGATATCTACCCAATTGTGTAATTGAATCTGACTTTGCCCCTATTTTAAATTGAATTTATAATTATGAGAAATTCAATTTGAACACAAGAGCTGATTTCGAACCAACCTGAAACACTTGAGTCTTGATTTGAAACAGATCCAATAACTCCAATGAACATCTCCACTTCTCTAGTCCCACCCTTATTCTTCAGTGCTCCATCATGTTACTTGTCGTTCTTTAATTTCATCTTCTACTTCTCCTTGTCGTGACTATCTAATTCGATTGTACCTTGTATCAATACCATTTTTAGTATATTAGATAGTAATTAAATTTATCGAAAAACAAAATAAAACATATATATATTAAAATGGAATATCATTTTCCTATCGTCACTATAAAATAGGAGTAAATAAAAAACGTTACGAGTAGACGCTATTATATCAATTTTAATAACATATTCTTTTAAGTTAGTATAGTGGTCGGAGACTTTTGCTTTTACTTTTGTAATAGGAGTTTAAATTGATTCATATCACCTACAAAAGCGAAATATTAATTAAAGTTTTTTTTATTTTTAACCTAATTCTGAATCAGTTGAAAAATAAAATTGATAATAAATTGGGGAATCATGAAAATGGAACATGATTTATGATAAGTTGTTTGAAATTGAACCTTTAAAATCATTGTCATGCAACGTTACAAAACAAATTGAAGCATATGATGAACATGGTCGTTACTCTTAATGAGATGGTTTGCCCCAATTTTTTGGGTTTCTGGGTCTTGAATGCAAGTCATGATAATGCCGGATACTTTTTAGGGATTTGGATAATTTTATCTTTAATTTTAATTAATATGTCTTCCCTTTAGAAATTAGAAGTTTTTCCTTGGATTCCAATCTTTTAAGGTAAAATTGAATATAATTCTATTATGCCGTGATAATTCGTCACATAATCTCACCGTGGCCCACTCGTGTAGACACGGGAAATCCGTGGGCTCGGGCCCACAAACCCACGGGTCAAGAGCGTTGACTTGCAAGTACACTAGGTGAGGTTCAATAATTCCCAAAACCATATGGTAGTAGGAAGATTAGCTCACCCACTATATGCAAGTCAACAACCAGCTATTTTATCGATGTGGGATTTTGTCTCGCATGTGAGTATTTCCAACAGATTCCTCTCATAAAATATTATATATTTCAATAAAAATATAATATGATTTTCCTAAATTTGCTATATATTTAGAAAGATATTATTGCTACAATTTATTATACAAACATACGCTCTCACATTTTCTAATTCAGGATCCTACATTTTTTTTTGGAAATTACATTTTCACTTCATCTTATCCATGTAAATTCATCGACATGTGGTTTTTAAATTTAAATATCTTACCTTTAAATTAATTTGATCAGTAAAAATGACTTGACTTAAAAATAGTTAGACTAATGAGCACAAAAACTTGGACTAGATGGTCTAGACTCTAGACCGTCAACTTAGCGTGTAACAACATTTCAATATTCTAGGCATTTAATTTTGATTTTAAAAGTATCAATTTTGAAATTTGATACCTTTAAAGTCAAAATTGATATCTTTAATATCAAAATCGAAAAATGCCCATAAAATGAAAAAATATACCCAAATAACCATTTTTATTATGAGGCCGTCTCGTCCAAGACCAGCCGACTAGTGAGAGGTCTAGTAAACAGTCAAAGTGTCTTATCCAATAGGAGTATTAACAATATGATGTTGTTTGGTTTAACAAGGGCTCATGGCTGATCACAAATCCCAAAGTTGTTGAAAGAAGACATAGAATAGTGGTGGGTGGTGGGTTGTAGGAAATTGGTACCCTCATAGGGTGCTACTTGGAGTGGGCTTTAATCAACCATTTCTTCCTCTTTGTTTTTAGTGTGTTTCATAGTCACATCTCAAAATCCAATATCAATTGGACTCTATTGCCTAGAGTCTCCCCAATCCCTATTCCCTACTTGAGTTGTAGTATAGCTATATATTTAAAATTAATCCGATTAACTGAACTAGAGTATGGTTTGATCTAACTCGACTCGAAATAATCTATATATTAAAATTAAAATTAGATTGTCCAGATATTAACATATACTTAATTTTGTAGTTTAGAATGAAACTTTGTTTTCTCTCTATTGGAGAGTTGATGTACCCATGCATAGGTCTTTTCTATTTATTTATTGGATTTTTAAGACTTCCTATGTAAGTGTTTAGGGTGACGGTTTTAATTTTATGGATGAAGATAATACATTGATGAAGATCTTTGCGGCGTTAGGAATCGTAAATATGGAAATTGCAGCAAATCTAAAGACTTTCTTGTTGAAAGTCGTTGAATAAAACAACGATTTGGAATAGGACGATATGCAAAAGTGTTAGACTTTCCTTATTTGATTGTTATTTGATCTCAAAATTTATGCGGTTGCTAATTATTGTTAATTAAGATAGATGTTGTATGACTTTTATTATCAATAAATATTATGTTAGTCCAATTAAAAAAAAATATATTTTACTAAAAATTTTTATTTGTCTCCCTGAAATTGCCTAACTTTCCAATTTAGTTCATAAAGAAATATTGACATTATATCGACTTTTGTGAGATTAAAAATTTATGTATTATAACTAGTAGTTATAGCATTATATAAAATAAATAAAAATAAGTGAATAAAATAATATTGTTACCCTAGCAAGACAGAAAAATAGTTCCCCAAGATATAGGAATAAAAGCTAGTATATTCTTGAATCTTGGCATCAAGTGATCTAACAAACACATATTTATTCAATTATAAAAACAAAAAAAAATATTAATTGGCAACAATCGAGTATAGGCGTGCAAGAGAAATACAAATATGTGTAGTAGAAGCGTGTGAGGAAGGCAAAGTAAGCGTGCCAAAAGGGTTGTGGTCAATCACGTGCACCCACCAACTCATTTATATATACGCATGTACAACAAACCACCACAAACTCAAACCACCCAACATATCAAAATTGTCTCTTTAGCGGCTTATAATACTTTACTGTCCGCTGAATCAACTCGCACTTTTTAACTCCTCTTCTTATATTTAAGATTGGTGTATGCTATTATAGTAGCGTTTACACTTTTTAACCTGTACTGCTTATGTTTAAGATTAGTGCGTGTTATTTTAGTAACGGAATGTCTTTAAGTAGTTTCTAAGGAAGAAAAGAGAAAAGTGATTTTGTACTTCTTATAAGCTTTTTGCATTGTTGATTGTTGTGTGACACACAATATAAAAGAGTAGTGACAACAAAGTGGGACAGAAAGGGAGATTCCTTTGTACAAGTATATGTGATCATCCCTAAATTTGTTGATCAAAAAGCCAAAAAGGAGGGAAAAAAAAGGCAAGAAAAAAAAAATAAAAAAAATTAGCAAAGTTTAAGGAAAAAATGGAGGGAAATGTTGAGATGAAGTCATCAAAGTTTAAGAGAATATGTGTGTTTTGTGGGAGTAGTCAAGGCAAGAAGATTAGCTACCAAGAAGCTGCCATTGAGCTTGGCAAAGAATTGGTATTCATGGGTTTTTTCTTTCTTTTTTTCCCTTACTTTCATTATATTCATTTTCATGCTTTCTTTTATTAATGCTCGGATAAGGTTAGAGAATCTCTATACGTTAACGAGAATCCTCTTATCACTAAGTCAGTCCATAATATGACCACTAAGTCAACCCATAATCGCTTTATTGACCAGTTTAATTGATTGATTGATTAAAAATGGAGTTGATGGGAAAAATTGTGAAATGTAGGTGTCAAGGAACATTGACTTGGTATATGGAGGAGGAAGTATAGGGTTGATGGGTTTAGTCTCTCAAGCTGTTCATAGTGGAGGTCGGCATGTTATAGGGTAAGTGCTTTCATCTTGTAAATTGTACATAATCATTTTTTCCTCTTAAGCTTTTCCCCTTTTCTTACCTTTATAATCATTTGTACACTTAATTATACTTTTATTAAGAAAGTATAATATCAAATTGAGCAACATGTAACACAAAAATTTAGTAATCGAGTTGATTCAGTACACATGCAAAAAAAATCTACCCGGCCCCTCGGACGCTGGTATCTACTCATGGAGACTATAGATTGGCCCCACAGACCAACACGAGTCTTTCCAGCGCACTTTGGCCTCACTCGTGCGCACCAGGGAAAACTTCCCAGAAGGTCACCCATCCTAAGTTGCTCCCCGTCAAGCACGCTTAAATGTGGAGTTCTTAGCAAATGGGCTTCCATGAAAAAAGATGCGCATTGTTGATATGAATAGTCTATCAATCCTTTTTTAAGCTAAATCTGGGGTATTACAATTCGACCCTGAAAGAAAAACATGATGATGGAAGAAAGCATGCTTTTTTGTTAGTTAATGAAAAGACTAATTGATTGAATTTATGAAGTAACATTGTTATTGTCATGTTTGTGTCTGTGTTTGCAGAGTGATTCCCAAGACTCTCATGCCTCGAGAGGTATGTCTCATCATCATCATACCTAGTTTATTTCGTTTATAGATAAACTATAGTCAGGGTCTGGAAAGGGAAGACCTTTCTGTACAAAAAGTCTTCCACCTTTTTCATTCTTACACTACAGTGCATAAACTTGCCTTTTTATTACTTGTAACTGCCTTATCTTAGTGCTTAATTCTTTCTGTTCTTCCAAGTCACTGCTTTCTGTTCATTTGTTTGTTACCAACACTCGTCTCTAAACGTGTACAGAAACTAACTACACTATCATTCTTATCTATTATATTGCACGATTCAATATTAATAAGATTTTATCAGAATAGACCCAACAAGAACTAGGCAGATCCGAGCCTAAATTCCTCTTGCTGGTAACCTTATCCATAACACATTAAGACCACTTGTTTGATGGAGAATTACAGTTTTGATACACAAAGGTTGATAGTGTTCTTCTTGTTTCCTTTCTTTGTGTTTTATCTTCATGTGTCTTTTTTTTGCTTGGCTTATTCTATAATGGCAACTTTTTGTATTCATTCTAATTGTAAGGGAATCAATTAGTGGACAGGGAATAGCTCAATGTAAGATATCTTTTTTTTCCTTGGCTTATTCAAAAAATTTACTTGATAAATCGAAATATGGTCAGGGTCTGAGGAGGAAACGATGGCGTCAACTCATACCCATAAAAGAGAGCACGGCCAAAGAGTCACCATAGAAATTAAATCAGATTGTTATTATATTTATTTTCGAACCAACATTAAAATTAACTCGACTCGTATTAGGATATGATATTCAAAACCGTACCCGAGACTCATGATTGGCTGGTTTATTAAAAAATGAAGGGCCTAAAAAGGTATTTTGTTTGTTTCTTAGGTTTTGAATGATGGTTTTACAGATAACAGGTGAAACTGTAGGGGAAGTCAAGGCTGTGGCGGATATGCATCAAAGGAAAGCTGAGATGGCTCGCCATTCTGATGCCTTTATTGCTTTACCAGGTCTTATTCAATTTTCTATTATCTTTTACTCTTGTTTTTATTAATTAATACAGGAGATATGTTCATTTGAGTCATCTGATCAGTTTTGAGTTAAATGTTTTCGCTCAGTGTGAATTTAGGTTTTGTATACATATTCCCTTTAACAAATTACAGCCATTTTCAAAGTCGGGTTAAGGTTATGTTCGATTATAATGATAAATGGATGTGGGATCGTTGAGTCTTTTTTATACCCCACAATTCAACACACATACAGACAAGTGTTCGATCCACTTAATACTAGTATCCAAATTCAACCCGACTACCAAAAACTTAGATAAAGAAATAATAGAATACATATAATAGAATACATGTTATTATTTAAGTAGTTATGACTTATGACCATTAACTTAAACTTTGAGGTACAAACAGTTGTTTTTTGTGATGGTGTTTCCTATATAAATAAAGTAAAGTTGTTTATGGGTGGGCTGCCCACTAGGCTCGAAAAACGGGCGGGTGTGGACAACGTTTTTCAAAAAAGTTTAAAGTTTGGACGGGTAATACCCGCCCGCCAAGATAAATGGGCGGGTTAATGACTCCAAAACAATACCCGCGGGCGGGCTTTTGAATATTTGAGCCCGCAGATAGACTTTTTAAGTACTACCCAATTCGCTACACGTCCAAGCCTGCCCATAAAGATCTCTAAAAAGAAAGGAGTAACATACTGGCAGACCATCGATAGGATAAAGCACTAAACAGGTTACCATTCAATGAGATGCCTACCTCCCTTTATTTGAGTCATATACAACCTAATTTAACCTATAATATGTTGCATCACATAAAACAGGTGTCAAATAATCCAAATTTTTAATAGGAAATTTAAAATGAGTCACAATCATTTAGGCAATTACAGTCTTCTTTTTCAAATTAATTATGGTTTGAGAAATAATTTAATTAGATACATCTCATGTAGCTACAATCCAGAATTTTATTTCCTAAAAGCCAAAATTAGAGAGCTAAACGTTTAAGGCATTGTCCTTTACTTGACTGATCAAAATGATTCATTGTATCGGTTTTAAATCGGTTACATTTAACTTATTATCATCATCATCCTACTCACTGTATCCCACTCTATGAACAGGGTCTAAAAAGGGAAGAATGACGGCAACTCATACCCATTAAAAAAATTTGTTAGACTATTCAACATGTTGGTCTAGTAATTATAATAGTCATCAGATGATGGAATATCCAGCTTTCAAAGTCAATATGTACTCCAGTCTCCAGAGCATGTTACAATGTGATAATGTTGTCTCACCCTTAAATGGTAAAAAACATTAGGTAAAGCAGTAGCTATTTTTACCATGATTCCTCACTAGTTATGCATTCAATTATTCTCCCACTTTTCCCAAATACTTTTCATGAATATGTTGCATGATTTGTCCTATACTGATAAGATAAATTAAAGATAATAAGTACGATTTATAAGTCATCGAAACCCTTCTCTCTATTGTCATATGACTTTGGGATTAGTATCTTATGAAATGTGTGTATTTCGTATTTTTTCAATTATATGATAACATTAACAATAAGTCCAACACGATCAATCTCTAATTAAACTCATCATTTCAATGGGAGGACCCTAATAGGGTTGGGATAATGACATGTATGTCTAGCTTGGAATCAAATATTGGTGGTTGGTTGCTTTTCATTAATCTTTTTGATGGGTATCATATGCAGGTGGTTATGGAACTCTAGAGGAGCTACTAGAGGTGATTACTTGGGCTCAACTCGGCATTCATGACAAACCGGTATAATACCTTACAGATCTTTTTCGAGTTGAGGGTCTCACTAGTAGCAACCTCCTTATCTCCTTTGATAAGGGTATGGTATGCCCCTGTCTTCCAACCCTCCCTAGACCGTGATCTTAGCTTCTATGTGCGGGATATACTAAGTATGCTGATAATGAATGTTGCAAATTTGTAGGTGGGTTTACTTAATGTGGATGGATACTATAATTCATTTCTCACTTTCATTGATCAAGCAGTGGAAGAAGGGTTTATCAGTCCTAATGCACGTCACATTATCGTTTCTGCTCCAACAGCTGCAGAATTGGTCAAGAAATTGGAGGTAACATAATTTATTTGTTGGGTTTATAAGTCAACGAGAATGATTTTCTACTAAAATTACACTAATTTTTATTATTATTTTCACTATTTAATATGATTATTAAATGGGTCAAAAGTGCTTAGCATATAGCTAAATCAGGTGATCATTTGAGTAGTCATTAGCAATTTTCAACTACTTAGTGACCAATCTCGTGGTCGATACGACCCACTCAACGACTTTCCATTGTCGGTCGCAAATGCTGACCAATTTCGACTAAATTATACTCCTATTAGCCACCGTTCTAAACCCCTCCACTTAAAGTAGTCGGTAACTGATTACCGACTACTAATACTTTGGGTGGTCGTGTCTCCGTCATTATTTCGAGTGATCCTAACTTAGGGTTCAATTACCAACTTAAAAGTTAGAATTTTTGGTTGAGATTAGCGACCAAGGAAAGGGGTGGGTAATAGTCCCCTCAACATTTGAAAATTTCTTTTTACGTTGCAACTGAGATACAATCAAGATGGCAACGGGTTGGATTTGAATTGGGTTCAGATATTATGGATCCTGATCTGGTTAATAAAGGACCCAATTTCGGATCCACGGGTCCAAATTTTCAAGACCCTTATCCGTTTCTTAGATCTTATAAATTCAAGATCAAATTTGAGTCCAAAACGGGTCCAAGCTAGTTATCAAACAAAGCTTTCAAATTAACACTTAAAATACAATCAGCACTTATCACCAAATTAAACCCCAAAAAAATCAATTACTTAAGCAAGAAAAAAAAAAATCAAAAAGCCCCAACATTTTATCCCTAAAAATCGAAAATCAAAAATCATGAAAAATCAAAGTAAACCCATTATATCAAAATCATCAAAAATACTATAGAGAAGAGAGAAAAACCGTAAAATTTAAATTCCACAATAAGCAAGAAAAAAAAATGACAAGAGAAGAGTATTGACCGGCGGCAGTGAGAATGAGACAGAGAAGTGCAGCGAGAACAATAAACCTACCTGTATTGATTGGGAGCAGTGAGACAGAGAGGAGCAGTGAACCAACGAAAGCATCGAACCACCAAGATAGCACGAATTCTTGTGAGATACCGTCTTTCTGGCTCATTAATGAAAATATAGAGTGAATATAAATATTAGGTTTTAATTGATTGTGCCTGATAGACGTCGTAAGAAAGATGGTAAAATTTAACCTACAATAGTCTTATATATTGATTAACCAGGAATAATAACTTTGAGTATTTGCATAGAGTAAACTTGGGTAATTCGATAACCTGCTATGGTGGGTAATTCACCAAAATGGTAAACTAAAAATTAATTTAAAATCAAAGAAACATTTTGAAATTTTAATTCAAAAATTCTAAATGATAAGAAAAATCATAAATTTTTTTGACTATTCTTATAATATTTTTTTTGCGACATTATATTTTTCTTTTTTTTAAATAAAACTTTCGGTCAACAGGTTTACTCTAAGAAAATACCTCTCAAAGTTTGGGATTTTATTAATAGATGGGATTATTGTAGGAAAATCACAATAGATTGAATTACTCTACATATTTTTATGAGATCCAGACTTGAATTCGTTAAATTATATAGATTTGGATTTGATCCAGATCCAACGAATCCAAAAAATTAGACTCAGACCTGTCAAACCAGATCCGGATTAGGTTTTGGATCCATCGTCATCTCTAAATACAACTATGCTCATCTGATGGCTCGTCCTTCCATTAAATCTGATTTCGCAACTAGTTGAGATGGTCAGTTGACATGGTATGACGTTGAATTTGTGTAACAGGAATATAAGCCTAGCCATGAAGGAGTGAAATTGAAAATGTGCTGGGAGGTGGAGCAGCTAGAGTACAACAAACAAAGTGATATTTCAAGATGATATTCATCAGAATCATAGGATCTAAAGGCTTACTAGTAATTTTATTGACTTATTAAAAATCTCTTAAATGAGATTTTCTTTTTTTTTTTGTAAATTATCATTTCAGACAATTTGCTGTTATTCAATGAAATTGTAACTATCAAATCTAGTAGAAAATCTCCTCTAATTTTGTCATATTACATGTAAAATGAATTACTATTTAGCATATTTTTCTTCTGTTTCTTTGAACACAAATTTTTGTAAGAGACCAACTCTAATTTGGCCAGCCCGTTATTAATTTTTAGTTTAATTAAACTTTAATAGGTTGATCCTTGCCATGAAATTTTATATGGTCTCTTCTCTTTTGTTGCAATGGTTGGGCTTGGTTTGGACACTTCTAAGAAAACATAATTGTTAAAACTTGATCCAACGGTCCCAACACATATTGGGCCCAATTTAAATGAAGGTTGTTGGTGTTGTGATGGATCCGACTTGAGAAAGATAAGCAGAAAAAATGGTGAACCATCATTTTTAAATCACAGATTCTTGTGAACCAAATTATTATATTTTTAGAAATATTGTACGTAGACACTAAAAATAATATGAGTAAATATTTAAGATATGATAAGTAGATATTAAGGATATGATAAGTACACCCTTTCAAAAAAAGGATATGATAAGTACACATTAAGGATCATGTAAATAAATAAAAATACAGTAAGTGGACATTAAATTTTAATGGGTTGGACTTGAGATATGTCTCTTGCAGAGCGGTCTTGACTAGCTATTTTTTAAATTGAAATATGACTCCTTAATAAATTACGAATTCTTTATTGAGGCTATCTCATTGTAAGATAATTTCAATTTGGTCATTTCAAATTATTTTAAAAAAAATGCTTTCTGTATAATTGTGAAATCAAATTTCATTATTTTTTTATTTTTTACTATTAGGCCTTTTGTACGAACTCATCTCACGTGAGACGTCTCATACAAGATTTGTTGTATTAAAAAAATCTAATACCAAATCGCAAGGCATCAAAATTGAAATGGAGTCCAACGGGCAATGGGTTGTACTGTTGTAGAGTCCAATGGAATGTTGTGAATTTCAACTACAAGTTTGAGCCTTTGTGGAAAATTGAAGTCGAGAGAAAACCAAAAAACTTTCGTTTTTTTTTTATATAAATTATTGACGTATGCGGAATATTGAGTTATCGATAACAATGATATATTTATTATATTAACGACTTTCAGCGGATAAAAAATCAATGATATTATTATAGCTTGTTGGGATACCACGCAAATAAATTTGAACTGAATATTAATTATTAACTTTACGTGAATAGTATATGACTATTTGTGGGTAAAATCTTAAAATTAACTGAAAGAATAGAAAATTTTCACTTGACATCCTAAATAAGTTTTCCATATAAAATGACCATATTGGTTAATTGTATTAACAATGCATTAATGTGGGACAATCTATTTAGGTCATTAAATAATTTTTATTCTACAATCAACAAAAAAAATAAACATTTCTTTAATAAGAGATTAATTTCTTAATTTAAAAAAGGAAGTTTTTGTTAACAATACGTTATTTTTAATCTAAATGATATTTTTTCACAAAAACAAACGTTGTGATTACCCTGATTAACCACACATTTTGAAATCCAGTCAAGATAAGTACTAAATTTACCAAAAAAAAATTAAACATTTTATCTAGCACATGGAAAAATTTGATGCTCTAGACACGTATTTTAAAAAAAATTTGCAAAAAATGCAAAAACTGAAAATCAATGCATAGAATTTCTCTACTCCCTCCGTCCCATTTAATTTGCAACATTTTTCATTTTAGTCCGTCTCATTTAATTTGCATCATTTTTATTTTTGGACTATGGCCCATCACTTCCTTCTATTCTCATCCATACATTTTAACTATTTCTTAATTTCAACCACATAATTCATTCACTCGCTTTATTTATTATCATTATCTACCTTTTTCTTAAAGAACAACTACTTTCTTTTTGCTTCAAATTATAAGATACAGCCACAGGGTAGTATATTTTGTAAAGACAGCTCTTAAAAGCTCAATTCAATTCTAAACATATATTGTTATAACTCTAAATATAAATTTAAGCTGAACTTTTGAGAGTCATCTCTATAAAAGACAGTCTCTCAAGAGAGCACATGGAAAGAAAAAAAAAAAAGCTAGTAAAAGGATCTGATTTTATTAAAATAAAAATACTCCTCTAACTCCTAAGTTAACCAAAAGGGACAAAAAAAAAAGAAAAAAAAAAGTTTTTTTATACAACTGTGCTGAGTGTTGGTGCAGCTATTTGGACCCTTTTGTTGTTCTGTCTTCCTTTTTCCATGATCCAAAGCTTCCATTTCAATGAATCTTCCCAAGTTCTAGAGAGAGAAAATATCCATATTTAGAGAGAGAAATTAGTGAGATAAACTTAAGATTTTTGTAAAGAAGAAACAGTCAGTGTTACACTTCCATTTCTAGGGATGTCGGTAGAAAGAGAAAACTGAAACACTCCTATAATCCTTTGCTATTTCTATTGCCTTCATTATTTTCACCCAATTTTAGAAACTTATTTTTGTTTTAATGGTGTTTTTCTCTGTTTTTCCCCATTAATGTTCTTGTAAGAACACAAACTATGTGCAGATCTTGCTCTTTTTCCTGCTCAAAACTCAAAATAATGTTTATTTATTCCTCTTATTTCATGAAAGTTTCAACCTTTTGTGTTTGAATTTTGATTTTTACTTTACCCAATAAACAATTTTACCCTATTATTGTTTTTTATGGTGTTAAAAATGAGATATAACATTTCTATTTTATAAATTTTGGAACAATTATTGGTAATATTTGTCAGCAATGCTAAATTTTTTGGTGGGTTTTGAGTTTTTTTTAGTTTTTGGGGTTTTTGTTTGTGGGGAAGTTTTTTTTATTGAAGCCTGAAACTAGAAATCAAGAGAAGAAATATTTTACAGCAAAGTCTGAATCTTTTTGGAATTTTCCATTGATGACAAGCTTATTAAGGTAAGAAAATTATTAATTGTAAAAATATATAGTATTAATTAATTTATCTGATTTTTATTTATTTTTTTCAGATATTTTTCATTTGTGGCATATTATGACCAGATGTTTATATATTCATTCATTTTTTTTTTGTTTTGTTTTGACAGATTTTTTTTGATTAAGAAGTTTGTTGTGGGGTGGTTTTGTGGGTTAAAATAAGCTTAAATAGTGTAGCTTTTCTTGGGTTATTTACAATTACAATGATTACCTTTATGGATACAAAAGATAAAATAAAGGAAACTGATAATTGTTTAGATTCTCAATTATGGCATGCTTGTGCTGGTGGGATGGTTCAAATGCCAACAATTGATACTAAAGTTTATTACTTTGTCCAAGGTCATATTGAACATGCTAATGGAAATGTTGATTTTAGGAATTTCCCTAGAATTTCTCCTTATGTATTGTGTAGAGTTGAGGGTATAAGATACTTAGCTGACCAGGAAACCGATGAGGTTTATGCGAAAATTCGATTGATTCCTGTGGCTAATGATCTTGATTATAGTGATGAAGATAGTAGTGTTAATGGTGAGGTACAAGAGAATAAGCCTGCTTCATTTGCTAAGACTTTGACTCAGTCTGATGCAAACAATGGGGGAGGTTTTTCGGTCCCTCGTTATTGTGCAGAAACTATATTTCCGCGGTTGGATTACTCGGCTGATCCACCTGTTCAGAACATTCTTGCAAAGGATGTTCATGGGGAACCATGGAAGTTTAGGCATATATATAGAGGGACTCCTAGGAGACATTTATTGACTACTGGTTGGAGTACATTTGTGAATGCTAAGAAGCTTATTGCTGGAGATTCTATTGTGTTTTTAAGGACCGAAAACGGGGATTTGTGTGTTGGGATTCGGAGGGCAAAGAGGGGAATCGGAGGAGGGCTTGATACAACTTCTGGGTGGAATCCCGGATCCAATGTTTTGAACTATGGTGCTTTTTCGGCTTTTCTTAGAGAGGACGAGAATAGGGTTATGAGAAATGGTAATGGGGTTGGTGGTAATGTTTCGGTTAAGGGGAAAGTGAAGATGGAGTCTGTTATTGAGGCTGCAACTCGTGCTGCGAAAGGGCAGCCTTTTGAAGTTGTTTATTACCCTCGTGCTGGTACTCCCGAGTTTGTTGTGAAGGCTGGACTTGTTAGAGCGGCACTCCAAGTTCGTTGGTGTTCGGGAATGAGATTTAAGATGCCGTTTGAAACTGAAGACTCTTCTAGGATAAGTTGGTTCATGGGCACGACTTCCTCTGTTCAGGTTGCTGATCCTGTGCACTGGCCTGATTCACCTTGGAGGCTACTTCAGGTATAATCTTCTTTTTTCGTCAGTGTCGTTATTCTTACTTCTACGATGTTTTTAACTCGAAACAAAGATACACTTTACGTCCTTTGCATATGTGAATTGCGATGTTTATGCATTTCAAAAAGTGAATTAGTTGGCGAATTATGTTACACTGGTTAGGAGAAAGTGTTTCAGTTCTTTCTTGAGCCGAGAGACTCTTTGACCGCACTCTACTTTTTGGGTTTGATGACGATGATGATGACTCATATCAGAGATTTGTGGAATAGAAAACCTGGTCGAATAGACCAGTGTAACTTGATTTGCTAATCTCCTTGCAAAGCGCGATTCGAAAAACGCGAATTACGGTATGTTTTGGGCTATTCTTGGAAAATTTTGAGCAAATCGCAAATTCAAAAACCAAATTAGCAGAGAATCATGTTACACCGTAATAAACCGACTTAAACGGGCATAAACAAGTCGAATAGAACCTTTGTCTTGTGTTTGTAAAGTTGCCTTGTGCAAGTGAAGTTCAGGACTGAATCTTGCTTCATAACCTATCCAGCTGGAAGTCTTTTGCCTAATAAATGTCATCAATGATAATTAAAATTCAAATGGGAATTTCTTACCAATAAATTATTCCCTTCAACATCATGTTTGAGCTGGAAGTCTGATTTATTTCTTAATCTGCTTTGTTTTATTTGATGATGTACATGTTTTTGTTGACTTTACAATAATTGACTTGGCTAACAACCTGCTCTTTGTTGAGTACTAGGGCAGTTTGGTGTCTTTCATTGGGAATATTATACTTCAATCCTAAATAAACATCCAAAAATATGAGATATATTATGACGAATCCGATCAAGTTGAAGTTTCCTTGTAGATTTGGACAATCATTGTTGTTATACCTTACAATATTCTTATGTTTCTTATGTAATCCTGATGTTTGACTTAGCACATCTGTGTCTATGTTACTCGGACTCTTCATTTTGCTTCACGTACCTGTGTCAGATCCTTGATCCTCGGATATTGGTATGGCACTTAGAAACTTCTTTTTAGGTGTAAAGTTGAATATTTAGACGTAACCAACACTTGGGCACGTACCAGTATCCAACGTCAATATCGGAGTCGAATTGGATATAACCACTTTCCCTTGATTGAGATTCTTTCGTTCCTTTTCGGAATCGTCTTTGTTTATCTTTGTATTATGTTTCCTGGTGTTCAGTAGATGCTTAGATCCTTGGTTTTGCAGGTGACATGGGATGAGCCAGATTTACTGCAAAATGTAAAACGGGTTAGTCCATGGCTAGTGGAATTGGTATCGAATATGCCAGCTATACATCTGTCTCGCTACTCGCCACCCAGGAAGAAATTCCGACTTCCCCATCATCCGGATTTTCCGATGGATGGCCAACTTCTGGTCCCCACATTTCCCGGAAATTTCTTAGGGCCAAGCAACCCTTTCGGATGTTTACCCGACATTTCTCCTGCTGGCATGCAGGGAGCCAGGCATGCTCAATTCGGTCTTCCACTGTCCGATCTTCATATGAGTAAATTACAGTCGGGTTACTTTTCAGGTGGCTTCTCAGCACTTGATCCAACGACCACACTGCCCAATCGACCGTCTAGTTCTCTAAATTTTCAGAAACCCAGCACCAACGATAATATATCGTGCCTGCTCACGATGGGAAACCTAAACCAATCAAGCAAGAAATCCGATGAGAGTAAGCCACATCAATTTGTGCTTTTTGGGAAACCGATATTGACAGAGCAACAAATGTCTCTAAGTCGTTCGGGTGACACTGTCTCACCCGCTCCTACGGGTAATAGTTCATCGGAAGGGAATGTCGATAAGGCAGGTAATGTTTCGGATGGTTCTGGTTCAGCACTTCACCAGGATCATTGCTCTACAGAACGACTTTCTTCTCTCAAGGAAACTCGTCTAGAATTAGACATGGAACTAGAGACGGGTCACTGTAAAGTTTTCATGGAATCGGAGGATGTTGGGCGTACTCTTGAGCTAACATTGCTTAATTCCTACGAAGAACTTTGCAGCCGGCTAGCAAACATGTTTGATATAGAATGTTCCGACATACTCAACCGTGTAGTCTATAGAGACGGGAAAGGTTCATCGAAGCAAATTGGAGACGAACCTTTTGGGTAAGAATTTTCGATGAATTTTGTATACTTCAATATGTTATATGCTTTTCTAACGCTAATATCCTATTTGCACCCGATTTTAATGTCCTACAGAGAATTCGCAAAAAGGGCAAAGAGATTGACGATCTTGATGGATTCAAGCAGCGATAACATAGGAGCGTAGAAAGTAGAGACGTTATAGACACACCGGAAAACAAGTGTAATTGTACAGGTAGATCGTCTTATGGCTGTTTCTAGCTTCACTAGGATTGATGCCGATGTTAAAGAAAGCATATTCGAGCCAATTTTGATCCTCGATTGTTAATCTTCAAATACGATTTCCTTACCTACAAATTTTCGTATGGATTACGTTTCAATGTACACTAGAATTGTTTCCCATTTCGTAATTTCCTTCGTTTCATCAAGCTTTCACATCGATTTACGTAATGTAAGAGCATAATTATTGTTACTTGTCAATATACCTTGTAAGAGTTCCCATTATTTGGGAATGTCAAATGTGAAGAATGAAAAGTTAAAAACACCTTTTCCATACTTTATGTCAATACTGATTTTGAGAAACAAAAATATTCTACTACTGTAATCTGTTTTTGTTTTGAACTTACGTGTGGTACTCCTTTCGTTCTTTAATATTCTTTTCATTTGGAATATTTCATCCCAATGAGAGAGAAATTTGTTTATTTTTTTGACACATATTTAAAAGATAAAATATATCCATGTGAAATCTCGTTAGATTTGTCTTAATGTATACTTTTTATTATGTATTTTCATAATTTTTTTTATCATGTGTATTAAGAGATATTGAAGTTTAAAATCTGCTTTAAAAACTGAAAAAAGTATACAGTAAGAACAAATAGAAATGAAGGGAGTACATGAATTTATAAGGTTTTTGGATAATTTTGAGTTCAAACGAAATGAATGTGTTTGTTCACAAAAATAAATTTTAATCAATGGATTTTTTTATGACGTTTGTTCTAACTAAGACAGGTTTCAATACTCATAGGAAAAAAATGTAGATGAAAAATAATAATTAAAATAATGAAAATGATGTGTTGAAATAATATTGTGGCTTTGCAAATTTTTATTTTATTTTATTTTTTTAATTGTGGGGTTGTTAATAGGAATATAAAATGCAAGGAATTTGGTGGTGTTGAAAAAAGAACAAAAAAGAACAAGTGTTTAGGAGTATTTTTTGGCTGTTAGGAGTGGAAAAGGGTGTGTGGATTAGACAGATTGTAGTGTACTAAAAAGACAAAACTGTAAGAGGACAAAGAATAACTATGTTTTTACAACATTTCATTATTTTATTTTTCTAATTTTTGTAACAACTTTATTTTCTTCAAATTAATCAATATTATGAATAAACAAATTTAATTTTTTTTTACAAAAAGTGTATAAGCTAATGCTATTGTCATTAGTATCAATCTTACTTTGTTAATTGCTCAATCATCTCTTTGAATTTGCTACATACTCTCCGTTTCATTAAATTTGCATTATTTTTTATTTTGGTTTGTCCTACTTAATTTGCATTATTTCTATTTTTGGATGATGACCACCACTTTTTTAATCTCATTTATACATTTTTACTTTTTCTTAATTTCATCCATACAATTTATTTTTTACTCTATTAATTACCACTTTCTTAAAACTTACACACTTTTATTCTGATGCAATTCAAAGAGGACATATAAGTAACATTTAAAATACTCCCTTCTAATTTGCGTTATATAGCAAATTCAAAAGAAATAAATGATTATCCATTACTATCCCCTAAATTACTAGATTGTTCTTTTATAATGGTAGTTTAGTAGAATTAAAATTAAAATTAATAGAGAAGAAATAATTGAGTGTGTCTCAATTACAACAATCATTATTTTTTTCAAGTAAAATCTTAACTATACTTCCTTCATATACTATTTCGAATCATTTTTCCCCAAGTAAAATCTTATGTGCAATTTTTAGTGGAATATAATCTTGACCCCATGATAAAGAAAATTAAAAAATAAGAAAAAATTTGTAAAAAGTAAATCATATTTGCTCGATCCACTAAAAATAATTTCATTAATAATTATTTTAATTAAATTCACCTATTCGGTATAATTATCGAAAAAATTATATTTTTTTTGAACAGATCAAGTAAAAAGTATTTCCTCCTATTGATAGAGAATGAGACATTTGGGTTTTGCACCAAAACCAAGAATGAGTGGAAAACCACTTTAAAATGAGTGGAAAACCCTTTTTTCACAAAGGGTATTGATATTTATGTGTTGTTGTAGAAAGTATAAAAGAGTAATAAAGAATGACAAAAATAAAAATGAAATATTTTCAATGAATTGACCAAATAAGAAAATGTCTCGTTGTTTATAAATTGAAGTACGTAATGTAGTAACAACAATTTACCATAGAGAGTAGTAAAGAGTAAAGGAGACGTAAAAAAAGGTAGGGCAGTGAAAGTTCACAGAAGAAGCGTGACGAGCCTAACATTAGCTGACACATACTATGTTGTGATTTCAACATCATGTCGTTGGTTTGTTTCCCACCCTATTCGCAAATATTCCTGTCCTCCCACTTTTATTTGCAATTTCTTATCTATTTTTTCTTTAATTATTCCCTTTTTGATTTTTTTATATGAATAGAAGTATTATGGATTGAGATAAATAACAATCATTGTTGCTTGAAATTTCAAAATTGAGTTCTTTCAAAAAAAAAAAATCCAAAATTGAGTAAATTTATATTAAAAAATAAAGTAATACTCCCTCCTATTCACAAGTTTTGTCCACTTTACATTTTGCACACATGCCGAGGCAACATTTTAATCTTTAATATCTTTAATTGTGTATAATTAAAAATTATAAAAATTTGATATTAATAATCTTTGCATTGAGACGAACAAAATAAGATCCCACATGACTATATATTACTTTATAGATTAAGAGAAAAATACAAATTAAGAGTGATTAGTGAATAGTAACCAAAAATCAAAGTGGACAAAACAAAAGAATAGGAGGGAGTAATGATTGAAGGAGTAATTAAACAAATTTCATGGGTTTTCCTCAAAAAAAAAAAAAAAAAAATTCATGGGTTAGAAAAGTAAATTTACACTACAAAAAAGTGTTCAATTGTGACGTATTATATTTGATACTTTATTAAAATATCACCATTCTTAAAGTATTATCCTAATACTTTAATATTAATTTATGACACTTTCTATAAATGTCACTAAATGACATAATATGATATCTTAAATGTCGCAAATAGCACTATTTTTTGTAGTGTTATAATTTTTAAAAGGATGAATTTACTAACAAAAAAAAAGGATGAATTTGAGTGGCAAAAGGCAAATGTGGTATAGAATAGAAAACATACAGAAAGTAGTTATTTATTTTCCAAAAATTAATAGTATTGCAAAAAAATTCAAAACAATTAACATAGAAAATATACTCCCTTCGAATCATTTTAGATGTCCCATTTGAGTTTTCACGGTTATTAAGTGTGGTATGAGCTCTATTAAAAAGATGATAGTTGGGTATTTTTATTCATAAAATTAATTGTAAAGGTGGTAGTTGGGGTATTGAGAATTGGAAAAGTGGGATAAAGGTGGTAGTTGGGCATTGGAGTAATAAAAGTTGGAATATTTAGGTAAAAAAAGATAGACAAAAAAATGAAATAAATGATACCAAATACAAGAAAATAGAAAATCTAAATTGATTCGAAGGGAGTAACAAATATTAAAAAAAAAATTAGAGAAAGTGATTAAAATTAAAATTGTGGTAAGTTGAATGTAGAGAAGGTAGTCTAGTTATTAATCCTTATGATAAAATCTAGAAGTTGACTAAATTAGAAAAAATATGGGGATTTGGGACGATAAGAAAAAGAAGGAAGGATTTACAGAGAACAAACCGATGGACGACATGTGGATGTTTGTACGACAAATCTGACATAAAACATCTCTTCTTTCTTCTTCACTTTATAAGACAGCAGTCACGCCACATCACTTCTTTTCGTGTACTTCTAATCTACCCATTCATGTCTCCTTCTTTTTACTTTTTTTTTCAAACATGTTCCATTTTACTTGCAACACTAATTGTTTTTGGAAGTTTTATATTATTTGCAACATTATTATTTTTGGCAAGAATAATCTACTTATTTTATTCTCACTTTATTCCTAATACATATCACCATCAATCATACATCATCCTATTAATTATTTAATATACCCACACGTCACAACCACTATCTATTTATAATAATTATTTTATTTCTACCCCACATATCACCACTAATCATACATCATCTCTACTTTTATCATACTGGTTTGACAACCCTTAAATATTGTGCCAAATCCAATGGTACAACTAAAATGGAACGGAGGAAATAAAAAATAAATAGAAAAATATTATTATTTGTACTTTTATTTTATATAGATGCTTTTTTTTCTGTTTCTATACATATTTGTCTTTTTATTTATGCAATTGTTTCACTATCAATATTAATTAATTTTATAAAAAAATTGAAATTACAAAAAATAGTATCTATTACTCCTCGTATTTAAGCAAAAACTTTTAAAAAAATGTCTATGTGGAGATTCGCGCAACAAAGTAACACGGGTTCGGTTTATTTATCATAATTTTTTTGAACTTATGGCCCTTTATAATTAAAATAGAGATTTTCTTAAATGAGAATAAAAAGTCAATACAATTATATTTTAAGTAATATAACTATATAAAAAACTCAAAATTTCTAACTACTTTAGTACTAACTTTATATTTTTAAGTATTAACTTTATAAAATAACTTAAATTATTTGTTCAAATTAAATTTTCATCTTATATGTTAAGAAGGAAGAGAAAAAAAGTAAAGGGATGATGAAAAATTATTGAATTAGTTGGGATGACTCAATAAAAAATTCATTTATACTTTTTGATCCGATTAATAACCGAACAGACCAACACAAGAAAATAAGTGAAAAATAAAAATTTTTTATTTTGCTTTTATAGATACACATCGAGAATAAACAAAATCAAACCCTAAATAGAGCGGTTTGAAAATAATTCGAATTAATAATTAGATGACAGACCGTAAGTATAGTGAATAGGCACTAAAAACTGAGCACAAAAATAGGGAAGTCATAATAGTAGTATCAGAAGAGTATTAATGAAGGAGAGGCACATAATTATGGTATTAATTAAGATATCGGGATTGCAACATTTTTATTTTTATAAGGAGCAGCTCCAAACACAAGGTCAAGGATAGTTATGAAAGCAAAGGGAACCCATTTATTTTTAATTATTTTTGGGTTGAAATTTGTGTAAAACATCTAGTAATAATAAGATTATTAATTAAGTAGAGAAAAATAAAAATAAAAATAAAACACATTCTCTAAAATCAAAATCAGCCACACGTGAGAGTGAGAGACCCCATGGCCCACATGGAGTATTCAACAATTATGAATTCACGTGTGGATGACGTCATTGTAAGAAAACAGGTTGAGCATTTTGCGGCGTTTTGAGGATCGAGCTGTTTAATGTTCCTTTCTTCCCCATGTTTTGACCGTTTTTACCCCATTCATCTTGAATTACACACGCTTTCGTTAATGATACTAAACTGTGGTAATGAAAATAAATTATAGTGTAAATTAATTAAAAGTTTTATATCATTTCTATGATAATGATACTGTGTCACCATAAGACGAACTAATGTATAAATAGTTTGATTTTATAATTAAATACTTAAATTGTGAAAAGAAAAATTAACAAAAAAAAATAAAGTTTGAAGATGAAATTAAAAAAATTAAATATATAAATGAAAGTAAAAAAAATAAGGAATTATCTTTAAAAATAAAACAAAATAAATAAAATTGTTCAAAATAATAAATAATGTTATTTTCTTATCAATCTTTTTTTATAAAATTTATAGGAATAATAAAATGAGATTATTTTGAATTTAATGAGATTTTACATTGTGATTTCTTATATTCATCAATAGTTTTCTAAAATTTAGATTGTACATATGAACGTAGTAATTTACTACTATGTTTCGGTTTGTTTATTACTCTTATGACTAAAAGTTTTCATTTGTTACTCTTATGACTAAAAGTTTTCATTGTAGATTCAAATGAAAGGAGTAAATGAAACTATTGTAGTGTTGCTTAATTTACCGAAGTAATCCCTCGGTTTCTTTAATTCTTTTCCTTCTTCCCATTCACTTTTTGCATTGTTTTCAATGTAAATTTTTAACCTTAATATTTCTAAATACATATAATAAAAAAATTATAAAAAATATATGATAAAAATAATACATTAAAATGAATCTAATGAAATCTCACATGAATATATTTTATCTTCAAAATATGTGTCAAAAACATTAATTAAATTTGTTTTTACTTATGATAAAATATCCCAAATCGAAAAAACATTAGGAAACGGAGGGAGTACAAGTTTAGGGGGATTATGAGATACAGGAAAAAAGGAAGAGACAGAGATGATTCCAATTTCCAACTTACAAACTACAAAGCATTGTTTTAATGTTTACTATTTTTGACTTGTTTTCAGCGCCTAAATTGTTGTGTTTGCTATGAGGTTAGAGTTTGACTGAATCTCAATATCTAGAGTATATTTTCGTCGTCATCATCATCAACCTCATATCTCGTTCGAAAACATGGTCTAGATGTGGAAAGGTGACGGACAATCCATGTCCGTACTCCCTTGAGAGGAAGTGCTAGAGAAAAGCGGTATTTAACCCCAAAAGGTGAGAACCCTGCATAAAGAGAAATTTGATTGACATCATTCTCACACAAGAGCAAAACAACAAAACAACATTAGCCAAAACAAGGGTTGAGACAGACTACATAACGGACTTGCTGAGTAAAACAGGACAAAAAACGGCGAATAAAAGGCAACTAGACATCAGAGTAGAAAGACAACTAAAGAAACTATTAATAATGTAGAATGCGAATTTAGCGTCTCCAACTTTTCCTATCTAGAGTATATATTATATTCATAAAAAATACATATGTGAAGTACTTCTACTTCTATAAAAGAGTCCTAGAAACAATAATAATTAAAAAAAGTTTGCTTAAAAAAGAATCGAATGGCAATGGCATAGAAATAGTAGTAAATTGTAATCCCAATGAAGAGGGAGAGAAGACCAAACACATGAAATTTGGGGACTGACTTTGAGAGATCCGAGTCACGCAAAAGAAGGATGTCCACCCACAACCACAACTACATCCGTGCAAATCTATCCCCTCTTCATTTGGTTTTTCTTGTTTTTCCTATCTTGCTTTTTTTTATTATTAAAAAGTAAATACAATTTCCTATTACCAAGTTCTTCAACAAAAAAAAAAAAATTTAATTCATATTTTAAGTGGTAAAAAGCAAACGCGTATTCAAAAACAATAACTCATTTTACTACACATGATATTTTAATTCGTTTCCTGAAGTTTGCTATATTATCTTCATAATAGCCCTCTAAATTTACTTCTATACTTAATTTCTCTCCATTAAATCATCATCGTCATCATCCCATCTATTGTATTCCGCTTATAGAAAACTATGGACAGGGTCTGAGAAGAGATAGACGGTGGCAACTCATACACATAAAGGAGAGCGTGGCCAAAAGAAGTCTCCCGACTCGAGAAAGATGAAGATACGATCCTACCACGTGAGAGATTTCTCTCCGTTAAATCAATACCTATAATTATTTAGACATCACCTACAATATCTACTAAAGACTCATTTTTTCACTCTTTGATTTTTGTGGAAATCCCTAAAATAGCAAACTCGAGAGAACATTGGAGTATATATTTTGGAATTACTTTTGATATTCAATAATTATTATAAGTCGAATTCACTATTAGATGATCTCATATTAAAGTTGCTCAACAAAAATGCACAATTGCATTACCCCAACCAATACCAAAGTCAAGTTGGGCTTCTTGATGAGATATTTAGGCCTCTTATGTTACAAGCACTTTCAAGTCGTTTTGTTGTTATATCTTTGTCAATCCCCCGTTTCTTGACTGCGTGCATTTCTCTTTACTCCTTCCTTAGAGGAACGAATATGATTTGTCCGCATATTTCAAGAAAAAGAAAAAACCCCCACCCGAACCCTGCCTTGTGCGGGATACTGGAAGTGTACTTTACCTTTACCTTAGGCACCAACATTATATTATCCTAATGTCATATGGTAGGAGTTTCGATGTCGGATATGCAAAACCTCGCCCAATCAAAAGAAACAGCAATCATACCGTGGAGTACTAATTTTGTCGAAGATTCAATACTCTAAATACTTTTGCAGTTACAGATTCAATATAAAAAAAATAAATAAAAGGTATTTACAATGGGCTGGAATTTGTAGAGTAGTTCATGACGATTGGGGGGAAAATTGGGGATAAACCATTAAATTAGCTACTATTTTCACACAAGGTCGCAGAAACATCAAGAAAAAGGCGGTAGTTTCTTACGTGTTTTTTTTTTCCTTTCTTGAAAACCAAATCGAGCAAATTACTCATTTGAAAGAGAATCCGCTTCCTTCAGGCACAATCTCATGATTTCAGCAAGCTTCCTGCTAGCATCCAGGCAGAGCTCCATTCCCTGTTTTAATGTATCAATTAGGAGTGCGAGGGAAGAAAATATTTGTCGTACTAGCAGAGTAGCATATGTGTAAAGCAATCTATTAATCCTCGGGACAACGCTTAGGTAGTATTAACACGTAAGCAACAGAAACATAAACACATAATTGTAGCAGACTCGACACAACAGCACAATGTTCAATATAATGTTTCGACTTGCCTTGTAATCTCACTAAGTCGATTAAGAATGTCAAAGTTCAGTTTGCAAAGAGCTATTTGCTCAACGGTTCATGAATAAAACCATATAAACATCCCCATAATATCTGAAATGACTCCTGTCCGAGGGTTCACACTTCATATTAGAGGTCTTCATTGATCTCGGGTTAGGTGTTCATGTCGGTTTGAAATCGGGTCAAATCGAATTTAGTTATGAAGCCAGGTGAAATTTGGGTTATCGGGTCTGTTCTGAACACCTCTACTTCACATGAGCACCACCATTATATTTGCGTGTAATAGAGAAGTGATTTGCATTATACTCTTATCTACAATGAATTGGCTGTCAACTACTTCACATCAAAAAGTTAGCAAACAGTCTAATTTGTGATTTCAATTCAAACCTATCACTATTGTCACATGCAAAAACTGATAACGGTGTTATACTTCACAGATAGGCAGGAAATATATCCAATATAGAGGAGAAAATGGACGGTTATACCTCGTGCAATTTGGGGGCTGTCCATTCTCCAGTCATAGTCAACTGTGTAACCTCTGACCGAGAAGGCATATAGGTAAGCATCAAGCTTCCATCTTCATAGCGTTCCTCTTCCAGAAGAGGATCAATGATGAGATTTTTCCCAAGAGAAGACTACAAAAGAAAGAATATATTGTTAGATAAAAATAGCAGTCTAAATCACTCGTAAGGTTTATTTGCTGCAGATTGTACACAACATACAAGGCTGCTTCACAGCTTACACAAACAGCAAATCTAGTCAGAGACACCCTAAAATTGGCAAGGTGGAAAATAGTAAAGAACGAAATATTGGAGAATCTAATTCATTTCCAATCATACCCCTCTTTTGGGAATCAGAATTACTATTAAATACAAAATAAAGTCATACAACCACACAAATGGAAATGATCATAAATACGCAAATGCAAATTCTGGGTCTCACATATGTGTAAAACTGCACCGAACTAAGAAGGGTTGTGAGGGAATTGTCTGAATACCAAACATATAAAGAGCATGCTACACTACCGAAAAACTTCTCAAACTGCACAGATTCTGGATAGCAAAAACATTCCAATACCAATATCATAAAGAGCATCCAATTGTTTAAGTCGGGTTGAACAGGGTTAATTTTCAATTGACATTAAGCTCCGTGGGTTGTCGATTTCGAGAAGTACTAGCTCAGGTCCAAAAACAGGTTCAGTTTATGGAAATTACATTGTTAGTCAAATAATGAAATGATGATGCAGTTTGGTTTGGTTTTCTTTGGATTTGATTGTTATGTTCTGATTATATGTTAAAAATATTTGTGACTTGTGAAATATTCAAGTACACTTTACGGATATGGGGCAATTCCTACCAAAATACTCTATTTAAAAAAAACCTCAAATAAGAGGGTACACATCTTTTTACATAAATATTGACAAATAACAAATTGCTAAAAAAATTTTAATACTCAAATAGTTAAAAGGGTTTATAAACACTCAAATCCAGGTTCGAAGCAGATTGCTTCTCAATTACCGTCAAGAATAATTTTGGTAAAATTCCCATCACAGACATCACATCATCAAACTGGTAATTGATCTCAGTAATTGTTCTTCCAAAATCTCCCTATTATTCTTTACAAAGGGAACCCAAAATATATTAATATTAATTGAACTCAACTACTCTTGTAAGAAACCATCTCTGAAAGAGACGACCTCAAAACAAGAAGCCCATATTCTTATTTTCCTTTAATTAATATTAATTGGGTTATTTAGCCCATATAACTAATGGGTCTATCGGAGAGACCGTCTCTCACAACAATTTGTGATACTAATATAGTCACATTTTAACCCTCCCATAAAAAACAATGCTGCTGTGATGTATTGAAATATTGTAAGAGGGAAATAGGTAAGAAACAAAAGAGGGAGAGAAGTTTAAGAGGTAGAACTGAATATGGGAAAGAGAAAAGAGAAGAGGAAAGTTGGAAGTTGATTGTAATTACAGCTGTCCACATCTTAATTACAGCCCAAAGATACCATGATAGTATCATATTGCAAAAACACAAAAGAAAGCTTCAATATAATCAAGTACCTTTTGAGTTAATGATATACTACCATGTAAAGCGCTGTTATGATGGCTAAGAAGCTTTGAAGCCCGAAGCCACACTAAGCAGAGTGAGCCATACAAAAATCAACAAAGTTTGGGGTGTCCAAGAAAAAAAATCAAATTTTGGAGAGTAATTGGCTCCTACACATACCATGGGGCAAGTATAATAAATAAGGAATCATTATGTTCGAACGGGAATAAACTTCAAGCAAGTACCTAAGGGGTACCCTACATAAAAATATAAAAATCAAGAAAAAGGGGGAAGTAAATTGTTCTTACACGCACATATCACAAAATGGCTGACAAGCTCTCAAGTGTCAAAGTTACACGAAGTCACCAATTTATAAACAACATGTTATTACCCCAACGACATCATGTGGATCCAACCTAGGTGGGGTTTGTAGAGACTAGGATCAGAGGTTGTTTCGGATAAACCCTCGGGCAAACATCATTTGCAACTTCACATAAAGTAAAAAGTGCACATGATTTAATGAGCCTTTTTTATGTAGTCCAATAAGTTTTTGAACGAAAACAACTATAAAAGTAAATTAAAAAAGATACGTATATATAAAAATCATATAACCCACCAACGACAAATGAACCTTCTCTCATCCACCTTCTTACACCGCAATCTGGTCTCATAAATCACTTCTCCATTGGTTATACTCTTAAGAAAACCAAGGTAAATAAGAGACAGACCATAGATGACACACCTAGCCATGTAGCACTAAAGAAGAAAGCATGTCCAAGAGAACCATGACAATACGCTCAACAACAATCCTAGTCAAATTCATAAACAAAACACTTTAGCGAAATTCTATCTATTCAAAATTAATATAGGAAATTTCCACCATGACATATCCTAACACTTGAGAAATTTTTATATATTTCAGTGCTAAAAGCTGACTGCTGAATATAATCCAAGACATCTCGGCCACAAGTCTACCAATTCAAAAAGAGCTCGAGATAACAGTTTGAAATAATTCATTTCTTACAAATCCAAACAATGTTCAAAAAGACTTCGATAAAGACATCTAGATGAGAAGACATTTTTTGTAAGTGGTTTTCAGAATACAGGAACTTGTTCTGGTGGATAATATTCTGTACCTAAAACTCTAGTACCTTTCATTTTGGTATGAGGCAATCTCAAGATTCTAAGTTAAAAAATTGTATCGCAGCAGTGGTCAATACTCATAAGCCTGAGTTTTGATATTCGCGTAGATTTCTTCTGAATAAACCAAAATGACGCTCAGATTACAAGAAGAGCTGGGTTAAGACTTGAAAGCCATGCTAGTCTTTACAATTCAAAAGGTTAGTCAGCAAGAAAAATAAAGACAGAGATGCATACCAGAGAGACTGCTGCAACCAAATCATACATCAAGATCCCTGCATCAGCTAGAGCAAGACTCGCACACGATACAATGACAGGAAGCTCGCCTGCCGAAATGAAAGACAGAATCAAAAAAGAGAAAGAAGGGAATCCATTTTAATGACACTACATATTTTGCCAAGAGACCAACATCTGGCACGTCATACAACAGTTCTATTTTCAGGCATGTATACATCGCAAGTTATTGGTTGATTAGATCCACAGATGAAACGGTTCAGATAGTAAAGGCAAGGAGACTCTTCCATGATTTGTCTGATAGGGTGCTATAATGTTCTGTTGATGTTCGTCTTACCGAGAAAACCAGGGAGACAATAGTAAGATGGTGAGCAGGGGGAAGTGATGGGGCACACGACTGTTATCAGACAATCAGAAAATATTGTTGGAGTTTAAATTCATTTTCTTATCCAAGGAAACACGCCCATTTAAGCCGTCTGATTCTTGATTTATCCGCACAAATGGTTCATAAAGAGTCAAAACAAATTGAAGTCAAAAACATCCCATGCAATCAAACCGTCTCATTAAACCAACCCTATAACTAATAAGGATTCAGCACATTTAACATGATTTAGAATCTTTGCATCCTCCTGAATCCTGAGTCTTCTGGCCATCATTGCTAAAAAGGTATTATCTTGAGAAATCTAGTCATGGTATCCAATGCTACTATTGTTCTCAAAAATGTGTTACTTGCTTTGTTCCTCTTCAAAAATGTGACAGTTCTTTAAAGTAGGTTGCATAGTTTTATAAACTTTACTTCTAGTCTCCTAAGGAGCAGCCGATACAGAAAACATGACCAAGCATAGCAAATATATGAAAGCATAAGCTGAGAAGATCTCACTTTTTAGAGTCATTCTCAATCACCAAATTACTGTGTAGGATAAAGACATTTGCTTTTCAAAAGGAACCTGATACTTACTTCCACCAGATTCTGTAACTAACGCAAAAACATCAACTGTTGTCTTGGGAAAGGATTCCAATATTATTGCACCCTCTAAAGCTTTGTGAAGCACTGAAGAAAACTCTTTGTGTTCAGAAACCTGAAGAATAGTTTATATTAATAAATAATAAAGAGCTCGTCATGAGCATCAAAAAGAACATTAACAAAAATACACCATCCATTAAAGTTCAAGTTAAATCTTTACCTGTCCACGAACATGGGTAGCAAAAGGTGTATAGCTGACACTGCAGTTCAGTCGGCCAACATTACTGTACATCATTGCCTTCTTACTTTCTCTCGGTCCATATCTGAAGCGACAAAAATGTGTTTTCTTAAAAGGACATTTCGAAAAACATAATTCGAAAAAGGAAAATGAAATAATAATTGAACGCTTATGCTGTCAGTTGCAAAGGTATACATTTCAAAGACACTTATTTAATGTTAAAAATACAGATTATACATACTATATCAATCAAATGAAATAATAATCGATGTTATCTTTGTACTCCCTCTTCTTAAAATCTCTCCAGAATTTCACTTGCCAATCTAGTGTTATTGTACATGCCCAAACCAACATAAATCTCTCCAGAATTCCACTTGTCAATCTAGTGAGTGTTCTTGCACATGGACAAACCAACATTTCCTGTTCTCCTATCCTCGATTTTGCTACTCAAAGATCTCTTATATCCATTTTTGAATTGTCTCTCATTGTATGCTCACACAGCCACCTTAGATTATGCATCTCAACTATCTCTACCTTCTTACTATTATCCCTCTTAGAATAGGCCAGATGCTGAAACTATTTATATCGGCCAAACTGCACAAATTGTAGGAACATTGACAAGGAGCCGCAGTCACTAATATTATCTAAGGGGAATATATAAAGCAAATACAGATTAGATGATGGCAAATTGGCAACAAAGGAGTAAGCCTGAAAATAACAGAAGCACCACCAAATAGTGATGTTCAGTAGTTTATCTCAATGCCTTCAATAGTCAAAAAGGCAACTATACAGGATAATCCATGTATTCTCTAGCCATTAGTCTTTCAAGAAAATTTCCTGAGAGCACTTCCAGAAACTTCCAAATACAACGCATAAATTGATATTGGGCAGGGTAATTTATGCTCACGATTCATGACTATGCTCCTTGTAAAAAGTGTGTTGCAACTTATTAGATGGGCTTTCAAAATAATGGAAGAAAAAAATACGTGTATGAGCTTGCTTATGACTCCAAGTTTCCCCAAAAAATTTAAATTGTGATTCCTACTAATTGCTACCTCAAGTTTGAGTCAAGTTAGCATCATAATAACCCAAACTCCAACCTGCTGTTGGCTTCTAGCTGAAGCTTGGAAGACAGCCACTCCCCCAAAAGATCCAAAAGAACCCATTTATTACTCTTACTAGTTTCTATAAAAAAAAGGAACGTCTTTCTTGGAGTAAGAAACCTTGACCAAGGATGAAGCCATTAGGGATTCCATTATATCTAACTCATCATTTACATGCAGTGAAGCCATTAGGTTACATAAAAGTCATGAATGTTGGGAATTTGGGATACACAACAGGTAAGAATAACATACATTACACTTGACCAAATAAATGGAACAAAAATTTGAGGATTCCAAACCAGAAGCAAGGCATAAATCATAATTCAGAAAGAAAATGTAGTCTTTTTCCAGAAAGCAATGTACTCACACAGACACTATAACCTTGGTGTTGCCAAATTCAGCACACGCAGAACCAGCAGCAGCACTAACGACACCGGTTTTCAAGTCTGCAAAGAAAGAAAGAGAATAATGAATAAATAATAATGTGATCACATAATCAAGTCAATACAAGAAAATGTATGTTCCTCAGCGGAATTCAATTAGTCACCCCGACTACTATATGATAGACTTGACTAAATTTCATATTCTGTAATCTGTATTACTTATTCATTGCTGGGTAGCAGAAATGCATACCATGCTTTTGTCATTAAACCTATGTACTTGCACAAACAAAGCTGCAAACCCCTTCCCCAAAGTGGGAAACTCCTCGGAGATGCTAGGTCAAAAGTGAGTTTTAGTTTCAACCAGTTCTACATAAGCTCACTAGATGAACTGTGGTCAACAAAGGTCAAACTAAATCAAATAAAACCAGGAATCACATACCCCCTGAACAACTCAATAATAAGACACAACTATCTGATAAATGGCCTATCATACACTAATTTCATTACGGATGATTTCCGGTGAGTAATATACATAACGAGTATTAGATGATCAACAAAATTTTACCCATACAAAAAAGTAAGTGAACAAGTGTAGAGAAATAGAAGGCAAAACAAAAGAACCAGTGGAGACGAAAGACTTGAGGAGAGATGAATATGAAAAATCTACCGGAGTTATTAACAGAGGAATCAGGTGAGCAATATAGCAAGTTAAAAATTCAGCTTGAATTTCATACTTACTTTTGAAAGGTATCAAGTCAAAGCGACCCATCAAAGAGGAAACCAAGTCCTTAACTTGAGGAAAAGTGAAGAGCTAATTAAGGCTTTATTATGGACTTTAGATCAATAGAAACACAAAAACCTAAATGCCTAATTTCTTAAATTCTTTTATTCTTTTTATCCACCATGAAGCTTAGATGAATGTCTCGATTATACTACCATGAATGTCTCAACTTTGGACTCTCTTAATTTAGGTTAGCCAATGTAAAGGCCAGAAGCAAGTAACAACGCATTTCAAAGTTACAACTAACTACTATCATTTTAGAATTTAGAACCACGAGGTCCAGCAAGAAGCTATTGAAACAAGAGAGAGAAAATTGCTCGAAATGCTATCAGAAATAGCAAGCTAGTTCACTAAAATCATCTACTTTCAAAGTCAAAATATATTGAGTTTTTGCCTATAATACCTGCAATAAAGTTGGTAAATGCCTAATGAATCGTTTATCATCAATAGTGAAACATAGATACATAGAGAAATGGCTTTGAGTATTCCGTAGGTCAGTACTCAATACTCTTGCCTTTAGGTTAAATAAAGCTTTGATCACTAAGATTTGAAAGTGTTGAAGTGCCCATATGTTACCCACATGTGAGTAGTCCCACATTGGAGAAAGAGAAGAGTATGTATCACTTTATAAACTCAAGGAGTAACTCCTACTATCACCAATTAGTTTTAATAGTGAAACCTTCTTTGGGTTTATGTGTGGACTATTTCTTCACCTCCTTGTTTGGGTTGCCCAGGCTCATTTTCTAAATTTTATTACGGTATCAGAGCCCGGTTTGTGTTGGGCCTTATATTGGACATTTAATCTTACCACTGGTTAAGGGGCCTTTAATTGGATGCTCATTCCCAATAGGTTTGTAACCCTTCTGGTGGGCTAAAATTCTAAGGACACTCACATGTGAGGGGGAGTGTTGAAGTGTCCATATGTAACCCACATATGAGTTGTCCCACATTGGAGAAAAAGAAGAGTATGTATCACTTTATAAACTCAAGGAATAACTCCTACTATCACCAATTGATTTTAGTAGTGAACCTTCTTTGGGTTTACGAGTGAACTACTTCTTTTCCTCCTCCTTATTTGGGTTGCCCAGGTTTATTTTCTAAATTCTATCAAAAAGAAATATACACGGTATTGAACGAACGGTAGAGGAGACATTGTGCTTTATTGTACAAGAAACTACAGAAACTGTCTCCAATGTCAACAAAAATGTGGCTGAACATGCATTTACTCTTCTTTCCTACAATGAATCAGCTTGTGGCCATCGAGTTTTAGATAAACCTTCATTCCAAATTAAGTCTAGTAAATTATCCTAATGAAAACCACTGTGCTCTATGGGAAATCACAAGAGAGAATGAGAGTATGGGAAGAACAAAAACGAGACTTTCAAGAAATCAATCAGAGTTACGTGCCATCAGTATGACATATTTCTCTCTTTCTCTCCCCCTCTTTTTTGCATTCTATCCCTATGAGCTGAGAGAACACCAATGCATGTACTTTAACATGGTGTACAGGGAAAAAATATACAGTGATTGGTATCTTCTTGAAAATAGTTCAGTGAGATTGTGAGAGTCCTTCCCCTTCCTAACCCACACTCTATTATGATTATGTCATTGCCTACCCCAATGCCGAACATGGAGGCACATTTGTTCAACCACTGCACCTACAAACTGAACTTTCCATTCAAACTGTGTTACTCAGACACGGGCAAACGCGCCTGATACAAGAACATCCAATTGTTGGGCATGTGATATGTAAGGGCTTGATACAGTGAACACTACAGTACTCAAACTAGACAAGGATAAAGAGAAACACATCATTCATGAATCATGTTCCACTTTATGAACGTAGCGTTAAAACAAGGGTATCGCTGAAATCAACCAAAGCACCACACTGCAATACCCACATATGGATTCCAAAAGTAAATAGTAACCCAGAATCAATATGACCAGGAAAAAATCAAAACACGCATGAGGCATCCAGTATTAGCAAGATAAAAGCAACCCATGTTTCAAAAACGAAAACAATAAACAACCAAAGGCAAGAAATTAGACGAATATTAAAATCAATAACCCACAAACATCAGAAAATGCAGAAGAAAATGGAGACTTAAAAGGGTTTTAAAAGAGGAATGAGAAGGAAACATACAGGCAGGTCTACACTGGAAAAACCCACGGCCATCGGAACGGACTCCATTAGAGGAATTGAAAGCGGCGTTTTGAGGTTTCTTCTTTTGGGTAGAAGGGGAGTATGTTGGAGTTGTTCCTTGTTTAGTAGACATCTTCTGGGTGTGCAAATGCAGAATTTTTGTGGGTACTTGTACTTGATTTAGTAGTGAAAATCACTAATGGTTACTCCAATCAGCCTTGATTTTGTTTTCGTTCTCGGCCGTTGTTTGCTCGGTGGCCGGTGGTGTTCTTCGCGGCTTCCGAACTCTGCTATGGAAAAGTGGCGGTGAGCCGGAGAGTCTTAGGTTTATATTCTAAGTCAGGGCTGTTTTCCTAAAATGCCCTAATAAATTCAATTTTTTTACGATTTAAAGATAATTACTCCATAATTTAGAGATATAATGTAAAATAAATCATTATACAATCTAATAAAAAGAATGTACAATTTCACCGGCATTCATAGAATATATACTATATGAGTAGTATATCGGAATCAGATATGTTATTTTAAATTTTCTTGGAATATATATTTGCTTTTTTATGTTGAACTATTTACTAATTAATAATTTTTTTTCATAAAAATTATAATTTTTAAAATATTACATTAAGAAACGAATGATACATGGCAATCAAAAATATTTTTGAGAATGATAAGGAATTATTATAATAACGTTGTTGGAAGATTGTACGGATTGACTTAAAAAGTATTAGAATTTTTTTATACTTATATTTTATTTAAAGTAGTTTATATTAATTTCAGGAATCATTATAATAACGTTGTTGGAAGATTACACAGAACTGTCTTAAAAAGTATTAGAATTTTTTGATACTTATATTTTATTGAAAGTAGTTTATATTAATTCTAAAATTCATATTTATAGTACATTTATACTAACAACTTCGTGCATTGCACGAGAATCTATACTAGTAAATAAATAAAAGAGATAAACATTACTACATTAGGAGTATTTACTTATTTTCTTTGTATTATGAAAGTCCCGTGTAATTTTATAGATAATTTTTTCCATTATATTTGAATGTGAAAACATTAAATACCAGACTTTTAACGATTTTCTCATTGTAACGTTGCTGATTAACTTAAATTGCCTTAACAAAAAGATGTCGAACTACACTAGCATGCAAAGTACTAACCTATTTATTCAAAATATTAAAAACCATTAATTTCAATGAAATTCTTAGCTTAATAGGTCATATAACCAAATAAAGAAAAAGCAAATACAAAATTCTAGTTTTTATTTCAAACTTAAGGAAAAAAAATAAATTTGTATACATTAAAACCAAATAGGTGTTTCTTCAAAAAAGAAAAATAGGCATTATGTATTCATGTTAAGTTTTGGGAACTATATATTCGAGTATATCAGAAGCCAAATAAAAAGTAAAATGATAGCTAAAACATTAAATATGAAATATAGTAAATCATATAAAATTCACAATAATTCACTAACAGATTTTAAAAATTTTTAAGTGTTATTATTGATCATAAAAAGTTTCACCAAAACACAAATTTTTTTAAAATCAAAAGTCTCTCTCGTCTCAAAATATAATATGAGCATATTTTCTTGTACATCATATCTTTCTAGAAGACGAGGGATGACTAGCGCTTACTTTACAATTTTGCAAACATTTCCTACGATATTCGACATCCTAATAAAAGTTGAACACTCTTCAATCAGCAATTATGCACTAGTATGCTGGCTGAAAGCTTTTTTTTCGCTCTTAATAAAGTTTGATTTTCACCATCTACGCGATAGATTAGTTTCCCATCATTCTTCCTATAGGGTTCTCCAGTCTTACCCCGAAAAAAAATTGATGAAGAACTCCTTGTTGATTGATGATATATGGGTTGCACATTAAGCAAAAAAGTTCACAAAAGCATTCAATTAACACTTAATGGAACACAAAACATTTTTCTTACATCATCAATTTACCCACAAGGCCACAAACCATTCTTTACATTAGAGTGCTGCATCATGAATCAGTGTCTGTTCATCCTCACAAGTAGAGAAACATTCTATTGAAGGAAGCCCAATATGGAAGAGTTAAATTAAGCGTCCAACCTAGACTGCATAACGCATCGAAAATACATAATCGAAATACAAAGGATAAAAACATCCGGATCATATTCAAAACTTCTCTACGCGAGGACTATAAAAAACTACGTAGTTTTCGTGCACCTAAAGCACAAAATTCACCAAACGAAGCACAGTTTACTTTGTTGTTTTGTGCTACTAGTTGGATTCATCTGCAACATTTTCTCTAGCAATCTTACTAGAGAAAAGTTCAGCCTTGAGTTCCTCTTAAAATTGGCGCCTCGGTCTTGACTCTGCAGCAGACACACGGATAGATCTCCCGTTTAGATCCTGCATATGCAACCACGGGATTCATCAATCGAACAAAGGAGAAACCTTATAAGTCACATTGAGAACATTAAACCAGTGGTTTATAAACATTACTACCAGGGTTTTGTTAACAATTGTTACGATAATATTATGCAATTTCACACTCAAAAGCACTAGAAACTACAATGATAGATATCTTCAGCATGAAATCAAACCGAAGGATATTAAAAGATGCAACTTACCACACCATCCAAGGATTCAATTGCATTGTTGACCTCATCGGTAGAACTGTAAGTTACGAATCCAAACCCTTTGGAACGACCACTATCCCTGTCATAGATCACCTTTGCTTCTAATACATCTCCCATTTCACTAAACAGGGTCTTAAGGGCAGCATCATCAACTTTCCATGAAAGATTGCCAACATGAACCTTATTGGCGCTTTGAAAACTCGGTCCGCCTCTACCACCTCTGGGAGAAAAATCATCTCTTTTTGGTGGTGGAGGTCCTGCATTTACTCTTAAGGATCTCCCGTCAAGTTCCTACAATCATTATAACAATCTGTAAGGGAATGATTGTATATTGATCGAATCCACAAGCAGGGAAGGTTGTAAGCTATTCATTATGACTAGTATAAGGATTGAAGTAAGAAACAGCAATAGTGTTTCCAATTGACACAACACTTGCACAAAGCTGTAACAGTGCACTTTTGGCCTTTGAAGGCCACAACGCCCCGTACAATGCTATGGCAACTTATCATGGTATAAAGAGCGGAGAACAGAAGTACACACTCATCATTACTCGGGTATTGTTTTCAACACGTTCTTCTTTACAATAATAGGAAGGTACATATATCTTCAATACAGAATGATTTAGCAAATTCATCCACAAAGATTAGCAAAATTTACAAATTACACAATTGCAGACAATCTTCTTATTGCCTCTAACTTCCCTACTTGAAAGGACTATCCTTGAGAAATACATGCAAGTACATTTCTTAAGTTTTTTGAAACTCTTATCTCTAATTGCATCACAATTCACATTAGTAACATTTAGTAACCTTAAAAGGAATACTTTAAACATCAAATTATGTGCGAACTTACTTTAGATTAAGGAAAATAATCATTTAGAGGGAAACCAAAACACAAACATATTCAATCACAAAGGGACAAGCAATCCACATATTGTCTAAATTTTATGTTGAACAGATAAACTCCTCAACTTAACCAAGTATATTAGACCTTGTCTAACCTTATCCAAATCTAACCTTATCCAACATTACATTTGAACTCGTGACCTTTCATCATGTTGGCTTCTTACCATGTTAAATAACGGATAACCAACTCAACCAAAGATTTAAGCATATGATATTAGCCTCAGTATATCTTATATACTCAACAAAAAGATGTAAATTATGTTACAAGAAATGTATATTTCAGTTGGTGCACACAATATCAGAAAATTAAGTTCAAAAAGTAAAAGAATTTACATAGCCATTGAATTGTTGGGCAGCAGCTTCTACATCCTCAGCTGTGGACATAGTCACAAATCCAAACCCTCTGCTTCTTCCAGTTAATTTATCATATATAACCTGTATGTACAAACCCAACAAAAGTATTTTCTTAGGAGAATTACCCAACAGCCAAAAATGATAAATACCTAGAAATACCCAAAATCAAAAGTGGGTACTGATAAAAATTCACAAAATTTATTACCTCAACCATTTCAACAGTACCAGCAGACCCAAAAAGATCAGCAAGTTCAGCACTGTCAACATTAAAAGGAAGATTACCCACAAAGAGCTTAAGGTCAGGAGAAAACTGAGGCTGTTGTTCGTCTTCACTCAATACATCCTCTTCTTGTTCAAACTCAGATGAAACGGCGACGTTTTGCACAAAGCGAGCAGAAAGTGATTCATATCGTTTGAAAGAGGGAAATGCGACGGAATTGGGTGAAATTGTGGATGGTGAAGAAGAGAATAAGGAGAAGAAAGGGAAAGAAGAAGATGGGGGTTTAGAGAGGGTAAGAGTTTTAGGTGTAAGGGAAGCAATGAAGGATGTGGAAGCCATTGTTATCTGAGAATGAAGAAGAGATAAGGCTGCTGCTAATTGCAATGAGGGAGAGGAAAAGGGAAATGAGCGATAAGGTTTTCAAAGCAGCTGCGAGTTATCTGTATGTTGAGAAGATATTTATCCTCCCAAATCAAGCAACTTAAACTAGGAAGATAGATATTTTTCCATGATATTTTGATTTTTTTTTTTAAATCAACCTGGAGAATTAGCATAAATCAAGTTCAGCGAATGTTTGAAGACCTTGGGAGAAAGGATCTATATAAAGTTTTTTGTTAGCTGAGCGCGAAGCCCACCTAGCAAGTAAGTGGGCTAGAGTATTGCCTTTTCTATTAACATAGCTACAACAAAACCAAGCAACTGTAAGCTTAACTCAACTATATGATCATAAATAAGATGTATCAGAGATAGGCCCTCTATGGAATCCTCGATGGTTGTCACAACGTTCAAAGTGTCTCCTTCAAGATGGATGAAGTTGTACCCGAAGGGCACCGCCAATTTAATACCGAAGAGAGCAGCAGCAACTTCACACACTTTCGTGGCTTAGGTGTGGTTTTTCGTGATGAAAACGGGAAATTGATTCTGGATATTTTGATTCAATACAATCGGATTTTGTTAAGTTGTAGTATAAAATTACAAAAAATATCCTGAATAATTCGATTTATTGTCAATTTACTATGAATAATCCCTATCATTGACTATTTTTAAATAATTTGACTTTTGAAAGTTTTTTTTGCTAACAACACCATTTTCCACATTTTAACTAATTACTATAGCTACTTACCACCAAAAAGGAGTTGGGGTAGACCAACAAAGAAATATAAGGAGGAAGAAAAAGTGAAAGTAATGGTAATTAGGTACCTACAATTGCTGATTTAAAATGTTGTAAGGGTGTTGTCAGTAAAAAATATATAAAAATTGTATTTTTTAAAAAAATAATTAATACTTGGGATTATTCACAACAGATGTGTAATAGGTTGGATATTCATAACAAACTTTTCTATAAAATATTGTTTTATCCATATAAAGATATGGGTTTGATTTTTACTTGGTGTATTCTTCTTAAAAAAAAATATTCGATGTGCAAATGTAAAACATAGCTAATACATATGTCTGTCACTCTCATTTTCAAATTGCAATACTCTAAAAATTTAAATATACTGTTTATAAAGCGAATATATGTAGCAAATAATGATTATAAAGAAAATAATAAAGGGAAAATTAATTTAAGCTCCCAACTATTCGTGGTTTAAATAAAAAATTCCCAACTATTGATTATTATTCAAAACTCCTAATTTTAAGCCCATTTTAAATTTAAAGCACCGATACAATTTTATAACCTGTTTAACCGGTTATCATTTTGTTAAAATGGGAGGGTACGTGAAGGGTCGTGTAAGGTCAAAGGGGTGAGGTGATTGATAAATACAATTGGGTCCCATTACTTCTCAACTGAAACCAATTTATCCGGTTTATAAGTCATCTTGGACTTTAAATATAAAATGGGCCTAAAGTTGGGAGTTTTAAATAATAATCAATTGTTGGGAGTTTTATATTTAAACCGTGAATAGTTGGGAGTTTTTAATGTAATTTTCCCAATAATAAATCATGTTAAACTTAATAAAGACAATTAAGAGAAAAACTTGCCAAACCTTTACCATTCAACTCAAATATATAGGCATACATCATTAACAACTTATCAAAAAACTCCTAACAAGAAATTTACAAAATATTCACCAAAATCTACTCACTATATAAAGATATCCTAATATTCACCAAAATATATCTCACAATATAAAGATATTCTAACACTCCCCCTCAAGTTGGAGCATGTAAATCACGAATGCCCAACTTGTTAAAAAGAAAAACAAACTGTCGTTTTCCAAGTGCCTTCACTAAAATATCTACTAACTGATAACCTATAGGAACATACGCAGTAGCTAGATTACCATTCACCAATTCATCACGAACAAGGGGACAATCTACCTCTATATGCTTAGTATACGATCATGAAAAACAAGATTTTGAGCAATATGAAGAGCAGATAGACTGTCACAACACAACTTCATAGGCTTGGAATGCAAAATACCAAGAGAGGACAACAAAGATTTCAACCACTTTAACTCACAAGTTAATATTTGCACTTTTGTAGGTTATAATTGTTTATAAAGCTAGAATAGTAGGTGGTGATAAACTGTAATAATGTGAATAAAAAAATTGTGTAATTTTGGTTGAAAACTTCCTTGGCTATGGTCATGCTTTTCTAACTTCAATCTTCTCATTTTCTTCATAAAATTCATTCCAATGCGTTACTATTAGGAGAGGAGGTATTAGGTGGTAATGAAAATTTATAAAAAAAAATTTAGTGGTCAAAGTTTCATTACTATGGGAATGATATGAAGTTTTTGATGAAATTTTACACTAAAAATTATACCCATTACCACCATTTAATACCACTAATCAAATGGGTCGTTGCTATAGGATTGCAACAATTCGTTTTTGGTTCAATCCACAAAATTTGCTATGATTCAGTTTTGGACTATAATAACTTATATTTTTTAATTCTCATCTATATATGTACTTTATCTTTAAATTTCTTTTGCACATTTTTTAGTTCTCATCTATATATGTACTTTATCTTTAAACATTTTGGCCGAATATATTGGGTAGTCAAAAAGCTAAGTACTTTTTAGCTCAATACAAATCTTGTTATAGACCATCTATAGCATAGACTGGTGTAAATGGGTCAGCCCATAACTCAAAATAATTATCTGAATAGTTAATAGCAGTTACTCCTGCATTATATTTTCTTTTTTTACACTTTCTAAAAATAGAAAACTGATTTTGGTAATGGGTTGGGCTGCTGAGAATGTCGTCTATGCAATAGACAGTCTCCTGACTTCTGTTAACTCAATATATTGATAAGTTAAATTTTAGGTTATAATGAAAAACTATATTGCGTTGCTTTTTTATTGACTTTGGCTTATTGATTCTCTTATTCTTTAATAAATACCTAACCAACAATACCTAATTGGCATTTTTAACTAGCGTAAAATTTAAAAAAAAGAATCCAAAAAAATACTCTCAACTGTTTAAACAAACCACTTAAATCATCAACTAACCTTCAAGACTCCAATCACCCACAATCAAAAACCAATAGCCTAATAGCCGTTTAGAGTATTCCCAATGGTGAGAATAAAAAAAATTACATCACCAATCTCTCTCTATATTTTACCTCTCATCCACATCAGATTTTCATGAGAAAAATTTTGCCATTCAAGTTTATCCCATTTATGAGGAAAAAAAAGTTTTCTCACCACTCTCATATACTTTATATTATATCCCACCTAATTTCTTTCTCTACCCAAAAATATTATTAAGATAAACAAATTTCATAAATTGTTATTAAGACAAAATACTAATGCCACAAAAGAATCTAAAATAAAAGTATCAAATTAATAATTAAACATTAATCCACTTGAATAATAATTTTTTAAATCAAGAGATAAGAGAATTTTTGAAATGTGTCAAAATATAGAAATATAGATGTCTATTTATGGAGAATTTTTTTTAAGAATGTTGGTATATTTATTTTTTTTATTAAATCTTTAATATTTAGAAATTGTGTGTCAAAAATATGAAAATGAATGCATTTCTTTATATTAATGGCGGAGCTCACTATGAGAAAATCTTAAAAATTTCCTACCATTGAGATTTTTTTTAACAAACATTTGATTATTTTTCGGTGGGCATTCACTAATAGAGTACATTTTTACTCAAAAAAATTTCCACCCAAATAAAATTTCTTCACCATTGTGATAACTCTTATCATACACCCTCATATGATTCAACCACAACCACATTTCATTAACCAATACATGTATTCATACCCCAATATGATTAACAACTAAACAAACCCCTCTTGTACGACATTATCTCACTATGAAACGAGTCCATTTGAAAGACTTATTATTCTAAAAATCATACATTCTAATAAAATTATTGGGAAATGACAAATGTCAATGTAAAAGAAGATGTGCCATTTGTAATTTTTCTATTGGTTAAAAGCTAATAGATTTCTTTCTTCAATTAATACTGCCTAATCTGCATTGATGTTTCAATCTACAATACATTAATGCTTGCTTAATTTAAGAAATAATTTATTAGGATATTATAATTAATTTAAGGAATAATTTATTGGACCATAAATAATTTCTGAACTTATGGTATTTGAATTATTTTTGTATCAAATGACACAATTTTTAATTTGCCTAAAATGAATGCAGTCAAAGATAACAGATTATTTCTCACATGGAATAATCAAATTAATTAATTGCTATATTTATTAAACTAAATTAAAAAAATTAAGTAATCTAATAAATTGAGTATTTAATTTTGACCAATATCTCTACCATTAAATTATCTTTGACTATTTTTTATTTATGGCCAAATTGAGTAAATTATAAAAATATATATATCGCATAAATCGCATCATATATTCTAGACAATTTTTAATATTACAAATTTAATTTATACATATATTGTAAAAATTGAGTAATTTACGAGTACATAATATCTCAGGCTTTATTTTTTTTAATTAATATATTTATATGTCGATGCTAAAAAAACCGTGCATTGCACGGGATTCTATACTAGTATATATTATAAGGCTATTTAGGCCACGAGAAAGTCTTGGTAGATAATGGTTATTTATGAGGTTAACAAATAACTCTTATGTGGTAGGATTTGATAGGATGAGAGTTTTAAATTTTAATTTATTTTTTTTAGTTTTGTTTATTTTACTAGTATTGTTTTGTCTTTTTAAGGTGATTTACAAATCGCGGTTATTGATTAGAAATTTTTGTTTATGCCACATATAAAGCACGTCTCACGAGGTGACTGTCTCATTTAAGAATTTTTGACAACTTAAAATTGCCAAAATTGCACGCCACACGCCACACGCCACACGCACCGACGCACGCATGAGTGTTCATGTAGTTCCAGTTTCTGCCATAAAAATTTAGGTAGGAAATTGGCGTCCATTTCAAGGAATCTGGAAACTTTGGAGGATTCATTCTTCTACTCTTGATCTTGCTGTTTCACTGTCTCGATTCTGAAAACCCTTGAGGTATTATAGTCCATTCAAAATCTCATCCTTGTTAGTTGTTACAATTCTGTATTTTCATCAATTACACCCAATTCAAGCTCTTAATTCTTCCATTTCCATATTTTGATCAATTACATTACACCAACTCAAGCACTTATTTTGGGAAAAAGTTCAAATCAATTGTTAAGCATAGCTATAACTGCTTCTTTTTTGTGACATGCATAATGATGACTGACTGTTCTTTTTCCTGCGGTTAATTATCCAATAATTATAGTAGCTTGATCGAATGTGTTCTTTGTTCATTTGTTCGCCTTTATTCGATAATCCTTTCACTTTCTAGTGTAATACTGTTTTTTATTCTAGGGTTTCATCAACTTATCAGGCTAGAGAATTGAAGTTTTACTTCCTGTATTTTTATCCATTCATTTGATCATTTTTCATGAACTAAGAACACGTTAAAAATCGAAAATCATCGCTTGACTAATCTGCTTTGTATAGGTCTGCTAGAATGATTTGATTCCCAGTAAGTGGGTGAATTATTTGACAATTGATTAGAAAGTGAATCCTGTTCTGTCTAAGCCACTGTGACTAATTATGTTTGGCGGTGTTGCTGATAAAATTAAGCTGCTACTAGACTACAAGCTGTATTTCGCAGGCGGTACAATTTGGTCTTGTGTTATTTGATTATGGATGGGAGAAGTTAGCGGGAAAGAAAGGCAAGGGAAATGAAAGGATTATATTTTGTTTATTTGGATTCCGAGGGGAGGGAGGCGGTGGGAAAGGAGTTGGAGGAATGAGTTTTTTACACTTTGTATGAAACACATCCTTTTAACATTGGAAACTTTTGGAAGGAAAACACGTCAATCTTCCCCGATCCCTTCCCTCCCTTTTCTTTTCTTCTTAAAATGTTATCCAAACATACTATTAATGTTTGTCGATCTTTGAGGAAATTTCTATGCTGTGTGTCGTTTGGTGGCTGGCCGGTTCATCAATACTTCCTTGGACGCTGAGTGATTTTTAGTCATTTTCAGGTAATTGTTAGCAAAATCAAACAATAGATAGTGTTAGCTATTTCCACTACTCCTTATTCCCCATGGTTCCTTGACTCTTTTTATGGGTAGTGACACTATATTTGGAATTAATTTAAAATGGCTAATTCGGAAGACTAGATATGTACCCCTGTTTGAGATGAGTATTCTTGTTCGTCATACTTAACTCTTCTGCTATGGTTCTTGTCTTGTAAGAAACTGCTATTTTTTCATATCATAGCAATAACAGTCAACAATGCTAAACCTCAGTCCTTTAAAACGTAGTCTAATTCTGATAATCATCCGCATAATTCACCTCCTTATGCATATCTATCTATTGTCATATGGATATCTAGGTGTAGGTCTCTCATATCTTTCCTCAATCCTTCCATCTCTCTCTGGTTTAGGCCTTTGTTACACATCACTAAACCTACAAAGTTGATTTATCTTCATCTTATCCTCAGTGTTTGCAAGAAAATGAACTGACTTTAGATCAGACAACATCAAACCTGGAGTGTGCTGTTCTGTACATGTTTGATTGGCTTCTTAAGTTAGGATGGTAGTATTCATAGTACTAGTTGAGAAACTGTGTATTTTGTACTTTCTTTGTTTGGGTTTTCCACCCTCTTTTTCTTAGTCTTTCTATAGTTGGAGGATTCTCATTATGAGTGCCTTTCTTTAAAGGTGGCTTATCGATCATTGCTTGGACACTGAGTTCAGATAAAATAAAAGCTCCGCTACCATTTTGCGGAATGAAAATTTGTTCTAGAAAATAAACCTTGAGGTGGAATCCTTCTAGCAAGATCATAGATGGGTTAGCTGCTGGAACAAAGCTTACATAATAGAGACGTAAATGTAACTCGTAAGCATGAGTTGGAGTTATAATGACTTAATCATAGTGCACAATATCTCCCACATCACCGTATCACTAACATATTGTAGAAGTTTTTGAGCTTACCATGACTGAAAGACCATAACCTGCAGATACATCAGTTACAAGGAATGACTTGGTGTAACCACTTTGTTTTAACATTTACACCCCACACCTTTCAAGTTAACATCTATCTTATATTCCTTGCAGAACTTACATGAAACCTTGATCGAGCATTCCAAATCCGGATTAGTAGGATCAGGTAATCAAATAAACGAAGCAAAGATGGGGTTTGTCATAGTTATCTCGGTGCCATTGCTCTTACTACTCTTGATCATACTTCTAGCTGCTTATCTGTTTGTAAGGGCTCGGCGTCGTACTTTGGCGACACAGCATTTCGGCCCTCCTGCTCCACCACCATTTGTAGGCCCACCACCTCCACAGGTAAAATCATCACAGGTTTAATGTTTTTGAACTAGAAATAAAGTACATGTCTATTGAAGATGCTTGATAGTGTGTTCTACTCCAGTATGTCATACCTTTGCGAAGTGACTACAACAGCATTTCTTTGTGTATAGAGAATTGATTTATATATGTACGTTTGTATAGAGTTATGTGTGGCTGTAAAACTTCAGGATGCTCAAAAATGTTTTTTAAAAAAAATAAAAAACTGGGCAGTTAGTAGGCAGTGCTGGAGCTATGAACATGAGTAAATTAAAGCTATGAACATGTAATTAATGTGTATTTCTGTTTTCCGTTTATTTGGCGTCATTTTGAATTACGACGAATAATATGAGAGCTTTTTCATGTAAATGATGCCAAATAAGTAACACACAAACTTGGGTGAGAGTGAGACCGTCTCACTTATGAGACGCATCTTATTGGACCGATCCAATTGTATATAGATTTTTTAACCAATTTCACAAATTAAAATGTCAATTTTAAAAGTTAAAAAAGTCAATTTAAAGACTTAAAAGACAACTTTAAGGATTTGAAATTGACAGTTTTAAGTTTTAAAAGGTCAATTTCAATACTTAAAAAACCATTTTTAGACTTATAAAACCAATCACAGGACAAAAAATTCTCATTTTAACTTTAAAATAGGATGATTCAACTATTAAAGTTAATATGAAAACTTTAAAATTGACTTTTCAAGTTTTAAAATTAAATTTTTAAGTTTTGGAATTGTCCTTTAAAGTCTTAAAATTAATATGTCAAGATATTTTTAAAAAATAATTAGACTTGGGCCAATTGCATGACTAAGGCCGTCTCACAGGAGAGTAACTGAATAAGTAAAACAATGGAATATTATTATTTATGAGATGGAAGGATTCCGTGGGCATTAGTTCCAGGACTCCGTGGGCTTGGACTGATGGTTCTGTACATTTGGAATCACGTTATGGCTAATATACTTGGAACTTAGCCCAAAAAGTGGCTATCTCTTAGTTGGGTTGGGTTAACTATTATAATGAGTATTTTTGAATTTTGCTACAATTTTCATATATGAATATGAATTTACATTATTGCTCTGTATATCATAAAAACTAGATATTTACAGTTAAGAACGATGATATGTGAATCACAACAAAAAGACAAATAAAATATAAAAAAATAAAATAAAATCCTGATATTCCTCTCCAGTCAAATTATGCCACATAAGGATATTTATCAAGTTAATTTTTTTTTTTTTGATTTACCTAGACAAACTCTATCATAAAAAATCTTTAGCTTTATTTTTATCTAATCCACTCTTTTTTTCAATCACTTTTTTTTGTCATTTTTTTGCTTATTCTAAACCAAATTAAAAGCTTCTTCTATTTTATTATACTTGTTGTGTTTGACTTTTAAGCAATTCAATGCGTTCTTTGGATCCTTTAATCTTGAATTGTGTATACTTTAAAAATATAAAACTTTAATATTATGAAAGTATGTGATTAGACGATTTGAATAAAATTTCACTTCACTATATTTTTCTTACATATTAAGCAGTATATAAAATAATCTTCAATAATACATAGTATCATGATCATAATATATAATTAGTATTTCATAAACAAGAAAGTATATATAATAACAAATGTAACAAATTAACTATGATGGAATAAATATGCATAACCAATAGAAGTGGAAACTATGTGAACCACTTGCTAATGCACATGATAAGTATATTTCACATGGATGTATATAAAAGTTAGGTGCACTCAAATGCATTTTTGTTTATTTTTATACTTAATAATATTATTTTATTAATTTAAAAATGAAAATCATTTGTCATGAATCATAATAATAACAAACCAAACATTCACCTATATTTTAGATGCATCTAAGGAGTAAGGACTACTTCTCTCCCTTTGAATAAATAGCAAATAGAAAGTTATTTACTTATTTTTAAGAAAAAAAATAAATATTTGTTGAAAATAAATAAAGAGAAAGTTAAATGGTGTGAATATTACTCCCTCCATCCCTTTACTATTGTCCATTTTGTTGTGGGCACGCAAAATAAGGAAAAATAGTAGTGGAGTATTTTTAGTGATTATAATAATTGAAAAAGGTGGTAGTGGGGTATTTTAAGTGAATATAATAATTGAAAAGGTGGTAGTGGGGTATTTTAAGTGAATATAATAATTGAAAAGGTGGTAGGTGGGGTATTATTAAATAATATAAGTTGGGATAGTTTGGGGTATTTAGGTAAAAAGTTTTGCCAAAAAAGGAAAGTGAACAATTAAAGATGGATTACCCAAAATGGAAATGTGGACAATAATAAAGGGACGGAGGGAGTATTAAAAAGAGCACAAAAAAATATAGATGGAACTTAAAAAAAATAGCAGATTTATTTATAAAAATAAAAATAATATAAAATAAGACAAAGAATTCAAAATAGTAAAAAATAACCATAAATGACCAACTATTTGTAGTTAATTCGGAGGTGTGATTGAAACGTACAAAGCACCTTATGTTGTGAGGTTATGATGAAAATTGATGGCAACTACTAAAAGGCAATCAATTAACTCATATGGGTACATATGGTTTAGGGCAAAAAAATTTAAAGTGTACAAGTGGGTTTGATCATGGGTACTCCCTCCGTGTTATTTAATTTGCAATATTTTCTATTTTAGTATGTCTCACATAATTAACATCATTTTTATTTTTAGATTATGGCTCACCACTATTTTTTTTTGGAAATCACCACTTTTTTAATATAATAATCCATACGTTAATTCTCTTTTAATTTTATTCACACAATTTATTCTCATTTTTTATTTATTATCGTTATTTACTTTTTTTAAAAAAATAACAATTTTCTCTTATCCAAATTATAGAAGTACAAGACAGAACTAGTATACAGTACACACAATACATAGACCTAAAAAAACAATAGCAAGAATATGGCAACAAAAATGAATAAGCAGGAACTGAAGGAGATTGAAGATTAAAGATAGATAGTGGTGAAGTCCTCTTTATGTTAGATCAGAAATCCGAATTCAGAATTCAGAACTGGGCAAGTGGCAATAGTAAACAATACTAGTAAATTCTAATGAATAACGGTGATTTGTAAATAACCACAAAAAGACAATAATAATAATAATAATAATAATAATAATAATAATAATAATAGTAATAAAATTAAAAAAGTTAAATTAAATTCATAAAACTCTTACTCTATCAAATTTCACCACATATGAGTGTTTTGTTAATTTTACAAATAACTGTTATTTACTAAGACTTCCATGTACAGAAATTCCAGATAAATTAATACTGTGATTTATAAAAGTCCCACACTATTAAATTTTTCATATAAGAGTGTTTTGCCAAACCAAAATTACTAATTACCGTTATTTACTCTGCTATGGCCTATGAGCTATCTATTACTTCTATTTGGAGTCGGGGGACTCCTTTGGCTGCGCTCTTCTTTATGGGTATGAGTTGACGTCGTTCTTTTCTTTTATACTAATTCTATCCATAATTTTTTATGAGTTAAATACACCGATTAGGATGATAATAATATCTGCTACTTCTATTTTACATGAATTTCTGAGACAAATCCAGAAACATTCAAAAGGATGACAAGTTATTAAGACTCCATACTTAAGTGGTCAGTAGTCATTGGTCATTGGTCAGTGGTCAGTGGTCAGTGCCTCAGTGGTTAGTGGTCACTACTACTTCCTCCGTTCTTTTTTAGTTGCAATATTGTTGACTTCGTTACTATTCATTAAGCAAATTAACTTATATTATCGGTAATCTAAAAGTTAAAACATAGTCATATGAGATCTTGTTTGAATCGTCTCGATTCAAAGTTTATTAATTTTGAGTTTTTATAATTTTTCGATATGTATAATTAGAGATATTAATAATTTAATTCGTACATCGGGAAGTATGAAAAAGCAAATGGTGCAACTAATATGGAACGGATGAACTACTTACTTCCTCGGTGACTACTTTTTTTCCCACTTCAGATTTTAATGTTGGGGATAAATGGAATTATCAATAATTACACTATTTTGGATGCTGATATTAAAGGGTGTTAATTAAAGGAATAATTTATAATTATAATAGGAAAAATTATTTATAATAATTTAATTTGTTACTGAGTTGCCTACAATAATCTCAACTTTTACTAGAAAGGGTGGTGCAGGGTCGGAGCAAAATTGATATTCTTTGAAGGTCATGTGCAATTTTTAAAAATTATGATATTGTTTAGAGAATAGGGGGTATTTAGGTAAAAAAAATCATTGCTAAAAATTGAAAGGGACATTTTGTGTGAATTGACCCAAAATAGAAATGACCCATTTTGTGTGAATAGGAGGGAGTATGTCATATAATTAAATTACCTTGTGTAAAATTATGACATTTGACCAAACTTAAGAAAAACTTATTTGTCATTTTACGATTTTTTTTCCCCTCAATTTTACAATTATGATGATGCTTTCTAAATGATACTCCCCGTTTCTTTTTGTTTGTCCACTTTAAGGAAGAGAAATTTAAATTAGATTTTAAAGTATATATTGAAGAAAAAATATATTCATGTGAGATCTTGTTAGTTTTGTCTTGATGTAAATTTTTTAATATAAATTTTTTATAATTTTTATGATGCGTACTAAAGATATTAAGGCTTAAAATTTGCTAAAAAATGCGTGCTAGAGTAGTAATATAGGAGTACTTATTTGTTCCAATGAAATTACACATTTCATTCTAATACTAGATATTTGAATGAAAACATTATTATTTGACTAAAATTAAAATTATACATCATTAATATACTTATTTGTTCCAATCAAATTACACTTTTCATTCTAATACAAGATATTTGAATGAAAACAATATTGTTTGACTAAAAGAAAATTATACATCCATATGGTCTTTCATTTTTCAAGAAAAAGTTATTTATTGGCCGTATTATTTGTAAGAAAAAATTATAAAATACTAAATTAGAAAAAATATATGTTCCTTCTAATCTCTTAGTAAAGACAACATTATTATTTTATGCATTTTTAATAAATTAATACTTTGAGCTTGTAGAATCATTCACAAAATTAAATCCTAATATTGACTATTATATTTATTTTTCTAAATAAAATTGACCTAATATTAAAAAAATTTAGTCAATGTTGAGGTGCTCGTCTTATACAAATAATAAATATATTTTCATCAATAATGTGTTATTGGAAATACGTGATGTAATTTAGCTGTCTAATGTCTTGTACATTGCTTGGCCACATGAACCTACATGTGGTTGATGTGATAAAGCCACATAAATTTTTCTGTCTTACTTGATTACTATTAATAACTAATGATGATTAATATTCTTAAACAAAATATAATTACTTAATAATACTTTTTAATTTAATAGATGCAACACTTCTTCTTTAAACACGATCGAATTAATTCTAATACACAAATTGATCATAATTAGGGAAAATTACCCTGAATTATAAAACTTTTTGTTAATTTTTCTACAATAATACCAATTATTAATTAACCCATGAATAATATCAACTTAGAGGGGTATTTTCCTAGAACAATACCAACTTTAGTTTATTAACTAATTTACCAATGTTTTTGTCTTAAAATCACCTATATATTTGATTTTTAACATGTTAGAAATTTTCTCGGAAAACACCCCTTTAAGTTGGTATTATTCGTGATTAATTTATAGTTGATATTATTGTAGGAAAATTAACAAAAAGTTATATTATTCACGGTAATTTTTCCTTATAATCATTAATTATTAAATATGATCAATTAATTTTGTTGGCCATAATTTAGAATTGATCCCAATATTTATTGACATTGATCACCTATTTGATAATCAGTCAAATATTATATGTATATTTGGATATTTGGAATTAATAGTATAGTTGGATCTAGAAATAATTTTGATCGTAAGGAAACATAGAAAGAAATATCACTGAAAATTTAATGAAAATGACTACGAGTCAATGAACACTACCGATGACTAAGAATTAAAATGAATAATTTTTTTAATTTCATTATCGCAACTTATTTTCTCTTTTATAAAAGTATTTTAATTTGACCAATAATTTTCTTATTTAGTTTTACTTTGACTTTCTAATTTATAATACAGAAAAAAAAAAACAGACAAAATTTTAAAACAAAAATGTTAAAAGTTAGATGATCTTAATTAACATGTCATTGTATGGCATTATTAGAACTTAGATCAAGTGTACACACTATATCGTTATTTTATTCATTATTATTTGCTTCTTATAAATAAACCAACAACTTAATTTGATTATTGCGATAATAAATACTCCCTCGTTCTCTAATATTATTTCTATTTAGAATATTCTATTGTAAGAAACTAAGAAGAGAGAAATTTGATTAATGTTTTTAACATATATTTACAAGATAAAATATATCCATGTGAGATCTTGTTAGACTCGTCTTAATGTATATTTTTTTATTATGTATTTTTTATTATATGTAATTAATGTTTTTAACATATATATATATATATATATATATATATATATATATATATATATATATATATATATATATATATATATATATTCAATAATTTTTTGAATAATTTTTTTTTTTAGAAATCAATAATATTCAAAAAATTATTGATTTCTTGAACTATTTGATGATCAGTCAAATATTACATACTTTGTGCATATTTGGAATAATTATTGAAAAATAATCTTTATAGTTAGGAAATTTAAAATAAAAAAATCAGTGGAAATTTAATGCCAATGACTATGACTCAACGAACACAAACTGATAAGTGATCATTAATATGAATAATAATAATAAATAAATTATTAGTTCTTAATTTCAAGGCACCTTACCTGCTCTTATATATTTTTATTTGACCACTTTTCTTTTAGATATATTGACTTTCTTATTAATAATGAAGAAGAAAAAAATTAAGCAATAACAAAGAGAAAGAAATGAAATGGAGTATTTCTGAGGAAACTAATCATAAATTAAGAGTGATAAATGAATAGTATATTTTACTTGATGTTGCAACTAATATGAAACTGTGAAATTAAAAATTAATCTGGACAAAGAGAAAGAAAAAATTAATCTACTATAGATTTCCCTTCAACGGAATTCAAATTTGCTTAGATTACTGTTAGGTTTGAATTTTAAGTTAGGTGCATGTTAAACACAAATTAAATGGGCTAGTTATTACTCCCTCCGTTCTTTTTTGTTCTTCCCATTTACTTTTTGCACAGTTTTCAAAGCAACTTTCGAGCCTAAATATCTCTAAATACGCAATATAAAAAATTATAAAAAATATATGATAAAAAAGTATACATTAAGACGAATCTAAGGAGATCTCATATGGATATATTTTATCATCTATAAATATCTTAAAAATCTTAATCAAATTTCTCTCTTCAAAAATGGAATATTCTAAATGGAAAGAACAAAAAAGAACGGAGAGAGTAGTTTACAAATTAAACTAGGATTAGGAACTAGCTCTCATAACTGGTTAAAAGATAATATCACACGCGTTGTAAAATCATAGTAGTCATAATCTTCTTTTTTTCAAATTGTTAATAATCATCATTTGTTTGATGGATGAAAATAAATTTATTATTTAATTTAAAAAATCATCTAATAGATATATTTGCTGAAAAAACTCATCTGGACTCTCTAACCGCATTATCCTAATAGATATGAGTTGTCGTCTATCTTCCCTCTCTAAACCCTAAGCATAGTCTGTCTATGAGCGGGATACATGCACTGGGTATGATGATGATGTTGAAAAAAACTCATCTATTGGCTATAACATTTTCAAAAGATTATTTAATTTGTAAGACAATCAAATAAAAATAAATAGAAGAATGTTTGTTCAGCAATTATACCTAATAGTTAAGTTTTAAATTTATTTTTAGTATATCGTGTAAACATCGATTAATTATTGATATTTTTTATATATATTTATTATTCTTGCGTTGTGAATGAACTTTGAGTAAACATATCTAACTCAAAAAATTGAAGTATATTACTTCCTCCGTTTTCATATGTTCTTTTCACTTTTTTCATTTGGAAATTTTTAACAGTTCTTTCCATTAAAAATCTTTCTATTTTGGTAACCAATAAATTAGAAGGAAATTATTACACTTACACTCTAATCTATAGAAATTATTTTACATTTTAATTCTCAATGCATTTACTTTAATTACATGCACCCAATGAAATTTAATGATGTTATTACCTTACACTTTAATCAATAGAATCTTTATTTTTTATATTATTTTACTCAACTCTCATAGTATTTATTGTAATTATAATTTATCTTGATTTCTTCCTATATTCCAAATAGAAAAAACAATAAAAACAAAAAAAAGTAGCAAATTAAAATATTTATAAGAAAATTAGTGAATCATTCGAGTAAACTTCATATGTAAACATCAAGTAAATATCCTTTGAAGCATACTAGCTAGTATTTAATTTCTAGGTGAGAAGTCCTACAAGCTACAAAGTGTAGTCAATAAATAAAAAACAAATACTATCGACCACTTTTGGCAACTTAATTATCGTTGAATGATCCATTTAACCTATTGCTTCAACTATTCTGAGTTTTGATTATAGCTTTTTAGTTGGGCGAATACTTAAAAAATATTATTTTTATATAATTCATATTTTTTTGCTAAAAATAAAAAATCAATCAATAATTGATTTTTACCAAATACTATCAATTGATATAAATAGTTGGTTTATCAGCTAATATTTTCAGTTGGTCAAACCAGCTAATATTTTCAGTTGGTCAAACCAACTAACAACTTCAATAAACAATAATTTATTAAACATATACTTGTGTCTGTCTATGTTATGACTCAAGTTATTTGATTACAAACTTTATTAATGATAAATTAAGCAATAAATAACACAAAAATCAACTAAAAATGAGTATTTGACCTATCCTATTGCACATAAGATAAACATGAAACATGGAACATGAGAGTATGCATAATGCACATAAGCTCTAGTAAAATTTATGTGTGAGCTTGTCTAGATCATGACATGGCTTAGGGTCATTTAATCAATAAATCTATTAATATTAAATTGTATTAAAAAAATGATAATAAAGTATACACAAATTCTTACTTGAGACCGTCTTTTGTAAAAACGGCTCTCAAAAACCCAGTCCAATTCTAAATATATATTGTTATAACTCTAAATATAGATGTGGACTGAACTTTTGAGAGTCGTTTTTACAAAAGACAGTCTCTCAAGAGAACATCTGTAAAGTATATATATTCTATATCCATATAGAGATAACTGATAAGTGTTTCGTCCAATCTATTTAAGCGTTTGGTCCAGTAGACATATCACTATCAGTTGCAATTATTTCAAACCGAAAATAATTCTTGATATCTAATAATAGAAACATGAAACGTGGAACACATAATACACATAAGAGACAGTCCTTTAATGAGTTGAATTTTCAAAGACATATTTTAGGTTCAGACTGGGTGGGCTTGTGGATAAGCCTGTAATCATAATGTTTTTTTTACTGAAATTTCCATCTTTAAGTGGTGTTTGGTGCCATCTTAAAAAAAATGTGTGGAAAATGTAATATACAAATGGTATACACACACCAAAAAGAAGGAAGATGAACCACATAAAACTGAGCTGAAACTTCCCCTACAGAAAAGTTGTGGGTCCAATAACACCCATTTTATTAATGCTTAAATCATATTTGGTCATGTACTTTACCAAACAATTTACTCTCAAATATTTTTCAGAAACTCTCATGTGAGACCGTCTTATTCGTTCAACCGGTTCAAGTCTAATAAGTTTTTTTTGAATATTCTGACATACTTATTTTAAGACTTAAAAGGACAATTTTAAGACTTAAAAATCCAATTTTGAGACTTAAAAGGTCAATTTCCAAGTTTTTAATATCAATATTAATGTTTGAATCTCCTACTTTAAAGTTGAAATGAGAATTTCAAGTCTAGCAATTAGTCTTTTAAGTCTTAAATAAAATTGATTTTTTAAGTATTGAAATTAAACTTTTAAGTCTTGAAATTGTCAAATTCCATGATTTAAAATGTCAATTTTGAATCCTTAAAATTGTTCTTTTAAGTTTTCAAATTGGTCTTTTAACTCTTAAAATCGAGAATTTAATTTGTAAAATTGGTAAAAAAAAAAATATATATACAAATTGGGCCAGCCCAATAAGACGCGTTTCATAAGTCATAAGTAAGACGGTCTCACCTAAATTTTTGGTTTCTTGACTGCGCGCATCTCTTTTTACTTCCTCCTTGGGGGTATGGGTATGATTTGTCCGCATCTTTCACAAAAAAAAACCCTCACTCGGACCCTGCCTTGTGCGAGATACCGAGAAGGTCCCTTACCCTTACCTTACCATACCTAAGTTTTTGTAAATATTTTTTCCTTAAAAATTTCTCACCTACCAAACCCAACCCAAGCCTAGTGGGCTCAGGCGGGCCCCTTGTTCAATCTATTTACAATTGAGTAAGCAAATGACTCGTCTTTGTTTGACTAAAAAAAAGTGAAGGAAATCACATATAAGTCATACTTCAACAACCCTTCAATCCCACTTACTTACCCCTTCATTTCCTAGTAGTGTGTATGGGCTCCATTTTTCATTCTTTTCATTTTCCACCCTACGATGATCTAACCCACTTATCAACGGTCATCCTTTGATCCAACCAACCCCTCTATAGTTCATTCTCTATTGTTTTTTTTAATAAAATAAGCTGTTTGACGGCGACTGTATTTGATAGCTGATTAACATGGCTAATTAACCCAATTAATTGAGCAATTGATTCGAATAATAGATTTGAACACGTTGGTGTGGAAATATATTGGGTCAACCTTAAAATTATGTATAAAAGAGTTTCACCGTGTAACGCACTTCATACATAGGTTAAATAGTTCAATTAATACAAATTATTAGCATATGAACTTCTTATTTTGAACTTATCTCACTGACATGTGATTTCTAAGAAGAGTAGCTCTACTTCTTACCGTTTCAAATATCAACCTAAACCTTTAGGCTTTAATTGAGTTCACTTTGACATAGTATTAGAATTCTAGATTAAAAATAAATAATCATTGATAACTCAAAAAAATACTAGTGTGATGCAATTTCTTAATTGGTTGTGGCATTGTTTGATCCTTAACATATAGTTTGAAGGTGATCACCTAATTTACTAAATTAAGTGTTTTTTTTTTTAATTTTCTATTGCAATACTATTAGATTTTGGTAATTTTTTAAGTGTCATTAAATAATTGCCTACCCGAACTATCCGTTAAAATTTCCCCAACCAATATCAAACATGAGAATTAGTCTTTTGATTAATACATATTTTTTTTGTTTTGAAAATTTTTTGATTAATACATATATATTTCACCTTTATATCATTAATTCATCTAAAGTAATTTTTGGATAACTTTATTTGTTAAAATAAGTTATTGTGGCTCTCAATTGATGCATATACGTCGTGCAATAACAAAATGGAATTTAAATGTATCTATAAAGCTTAAAGAGGCAATGAAATAACAAAAGACCAAAAGTACTTCACATGAACAAATAATATAAAGTAAAAATATTTATATATTAATCAAAAATTGAAAATTTTTTATACCCTAACGGCCTGGTTAGTGGTACTAAATGGTGGTAATGGGAATGATTTATAGTGTAAAATTTCATCAAAACTTTTATGTCATTCCTATGGTAATGAAACTTTGATCACAAAAAAAATTTTTGTTCACAAATTTCCATTACCACCTAATACCACCTCTCCCATTGGTAATGCATTGGAATGAACTTTATTAATAAAATGAGATGATTGAAGGTTGTCAAGCATGACCATTAAAGTAGCCAACATATTTATCAACTAAAATTACATAAGTTTTTCATTTCTATTACCGCATTTTATTAACAGCTACCAAACGGACCGTAAATGTAAGATTTTCAAGTTTCAATTTTCCAATTATAAGAATTCTTAAAGTTTCAACCTTCCACAAAAATTCAAAAGTTTTAGTTGATGTGGTTTTTTAACAACTATTATTTATAATACAAGAATTTTTTTTTATCCAAATGAAAAATAAAAAAATAAAAAAAAAAAAGAAAATATGATTGGAGGCCTTGTTGTGTAATCAGCCCACCACTCTCCTTACCTACCACACCCAACAGGCCAACACCTTCATCTTCCAATTCTATTTAAAGCCCAACCTCCTTTCTCTCTCCTCCTCAGCTAAACCAACAAATTAATCTTTCCACTTAACCAAACAATAAACTCTTCCCCTCAATTTCCCCCATTTCTCTTTCCATTCCTCCATTAAAACAACCTTAAATCTTCACACAATCAACAATGGAGAACTACCAAAATGGATCATCCGAAGCCGGTATTTGCATCGCCAAACGCACCAAATACGACGATCCATTAAACTGGGGGAAAGCAGCCGAGTCAGTCACCGGTAGCCATCTCGATGAGGTCAAGAAAATGATCGAGGAATACCGTAAGCCGGCTATTCGGCTCGGCGGGGAGAGTTTGACTGTAGCTCAAGTAGCCGCTGTTGCTGGCGCCGATAATGCTTCGGTAGAACTTGCCGAATCGGCTCGCGCCGGAGTGAAAGCTAGCAGCGATTGGGTGATGGAAAGTATGAACAAAGGAACTGATAGTTATGGTGTTACCACTGGTTTTGGCGCTACTTCTCATCGGAGAACTAAACAAGGCGGTGCACTTCAAAATGAGCTTATTAGGTAAACAAACTTTCCTTAATTACATATTTCCATCTCTAATTTTAAGGTCATATAATTATTGTGTGTTAATTTTAAATCATTTCTTAATTTCCGTATATTAAGTTGACGATTATTGTAGCCTCAATATACATAAGATGAGTACAATATGTTACACATGTAAAAACACACTCTTAATCTTACATGAAATTTGAATTAAATTACAATTTAGTTAATTAAACATAACGTTAAAAAAATGTAGCAATTTTTAGTAGTATAGGATTTCGATCAGGTAGCACGGATTAATGATACTGCCTCCGATTCTTTTTAAGTTTTCAATTTTCTTATTCGATAAATTTATATTAATTATCTCATTTTCTTTTTATTAAAAATTTTTTTACTAAATATCTTATGTTTATACAAATAATGACTAAAATATTTCTATTTTTACTACTTACAATAAGAAACTACCACTTTTATAATTAATTTAATTAATTAAATTCCCTAATTATCACTTTTTGACTCTTAATATTCGTGTTCAATTAAATGGAACAATTAAAAGGGATTGGAGGGATTATTCAATAGGAAAGTTGTGGGACCCAATATTCTAACATGGATCATGCAAAAACGGTGAATTTTTAGGAATTTTAGTTTTTTATGACTTTATTTATGAATTTAAAGTTCCATTTATCGAGAAGATGAAAAGTGTTGCATTAATTACTCAAAACTAATTATTTATATTGAAGAAATAAATTAGACATGAAATACAGAAGGATAATGTATTAATGGATGATTAAGTGTTATTACCCACCTGTCCGTACTAATAAATTCATTTTTTAAGACATTTTTAATTTTTTATATCTATTGTTTATTTCTAAATAAATTCACCACTTTAATCCACGAAATTCAATACCTTAATCTCTATGCAAAAAATCGGACAAATTCATTGGCGCGCAGTTGTACGATATATGAGATTAGAGTAAAATAGTTAATTAGTTGAACCATCATTTTCAAGAAGAATAGTAGATCCAAATTACATGAATAATAAAACACATTTATACCATTCAAATTACGAAAAAGACTAAAAATACTCCATCAGAGCACAAATTGAGGAAGACGTGAGTTGTAGTATCCAATAATTTATCAAAAATATTACTAATAATGCATGTCTAAATTAAAATAATAATATATTTCTCTAATTTCATCGTTACATTCTCTCTAAAATTGACCTGATTAATTCAAATTCAATCATATTTACGTCATAATCAAAATTATTGATCATTTATTAGTATTTAAATGATCTATTAGTATAAATAATGAAACAAGATTATAGAATGATTTGATGAACGCGTCGTATAATGAACTGTAAGAAACCATGTGCCAGTTATAGTTCGATTATGGCGTTGACATAGTTTGTTAATCATGCTGAGGAATCTCTTCATTGTGCGGTGCCACCGCTTTTTTTTTCCTTAGTGCTTAACCTCGAAATTAGACTAAGCCTAAATATAAATATTTTTTAACAAAATAAAAAAATCTAAATATAAATATCTAGGATAGTCGGATGTACAAGGCGAGTATTAATAGTTAAATAGTATTTAAGAAGTTTTAAAATAATTAGATGGTACATATTAATCAGCATGATAATCAAATTAGTAATTAAGAAATTATTATAAAGAATATTGAAAGAGTCTTATTTTTGGTGAATTTATAGGTGTGGACAAAAATTGTGGAATTTATTTGGAAATGTATATCATTTGATAGTTAGCTCAAAATGGTATTTCTATTAGATTAGATTAACATCAAATTTGTAAATGACTTTTCATAATTATATTTGAAAGTTAGCTGAAGATCCTAATAGTAGGTTGTTTAGCTAAATATTAGCTTAAAATGGCATGGCTCAAAATGTTTAATAAGAACTTGCACAAATTTATGCATATGGGATGTCCCCTCAAAGTTTGGAAAAACCAAAACCTCAAAAAGTGTGAATTATAACCAACTTTTTTTCCCTACCAATTAGGCACTAAAATATATGGGTATTAAATGGAAATACAAATTTATCAATTATACGTTTTGTTTTGAAATACTCCTAACTCAAAATATTTTCAAGAAATATTTGGCTATATATTGTAAAGTATATTTTTAATGCAAAATATATAAATTTGGTATTAAATTTAGAAAATTTTATTTGAGTATGACTGATGAATTTAGGAGTATTAGATATTGATGCGTAATATAGTCCTTACAATTTTCACCAAACTTGTAGAGAAAAAATCTAGTGATTTGGGTGTAGTGAGGTGTACCTACTTCAAGGCAGACAATATTGCCACTCTTGGGGAGAAGTTGTTGACAAAAACTTTTGGTGAACCATCCCTTTTATAGTATAGATAGGAGTATAAAACTTGCCTACTAGGATTACTAGACTTGTTGGAATAATCAAGTGGGTCAGTTTATATCTAGGTCGAGTTTTAAACAAAACAGATAAATGATTCATTTTTATCTTATTTGTATTACTATAAAATATAAAAAAAAATATCGCAACTTTTTAAATATTTTTAGATTAATTCTTATATATTAGTGAGACTAAAGAGTTTTTAAGTTTTAGTTGTAGAATATTAATCCAAAACCCAAAAAAAACATGAAAAAATAATTAGTGTTAACCCAAAAATTAAAGATTTATCAAAATCTAAAAATGGACTGAATTGATCAGGTCTCAATATGATGGAACTTAGTCGGATCAAAATTGACATGTCTACACTAAACCACTTAGAGGAGGCTGAAATTGACCAAATAGATTTCATTGTCATGGACAACTTGGCACTTTGTTATCGTGCAAAGTTGTCTCTACTCTTCAATTGGATAGGGACTTTGTCTTATTATAAATTTAACCTTTTATCTTTAATTGGTTGTGTGTTTATCAACTAATTCTCCACCGACGCTAAACCAAGGAAATGGGTTGGTGGCCTCTTCAATGAGCTCTATTATCATCCACATAGTTGGGGTAGTTAGAATTTTAACAATTACACTTTTTCTTAGTTAATTAGATGTTAAATTTCATGATCATCTATGACTATTTAAAGTTTGAATCTGTTTTCGATTTTAATTATTGATAACAAATAACGAATATAACAACAATGATACTAATTGGTAATTAATTGCCATTGAAACAGGTTTTTGAATGCTGGAATTTTCGGCAATGGAACTGAATCAAGCCACTCATTGCCTCACACTGCAACTAGGGCAGCCATGCTTGTGAGAATCAACACCCTGCTCCAAGGTTACTCGGGCATCCGCTTTGAAATCTTGGAAGCCATCACCAACTTACTCAACCACAATGTCACTCCTTGCCTTCCCCTTCGCGGAACTATCACCGCCTCCGGGGATCTTGTCCCTCTTTCCTACATTGCTGGGCTACTAACAGGCCGACCAAACTCCAAGGCCGTCGGCCCTAATGGAGAAGTCCTTAACGCTGAACAAGCATTTAAGTCTGCCCAAATCAGCTCGGGCTTCTTTGAACTTCAACCCAAGGAAGGTCTTGCCCTTGTTAATGGTACTGCTGTAGGGTCAGGGATGGCATCCATGGTCTTGTTCGAAGCGAACATTCTGGCTGTTCTATCAGAGGTAATATCAGCTATTTTTGCCGAAGTGATGAATGGAAAACCCGAGTTTACAGATCACTTGACCCACAAATTGAAGCATCACCCTGGACAAATTGAGGCTGCTGCCATCATGGAGCACATCTTAGATGGTAGCTCATACATGAAGGCTGCTAAGGCTTTACATGAGATGGACCCACTACAGAAGCCTAAGCAAGACAGATATGCTCTTAGGACATCACCCCAATGGTTGGGCCCACAAATTGAAGTCATCCGTTGGGCCACAAAGTCCATCGAGCGTGAGATCAACTCTGTTAATGACAACCCTCTTATTGATGTGTCCCGTAACAAGGCATTGCACGGTGGAAACTTCCAGGGTACTCCTATTGGTGTGTCGATGGACAATGCAAGATTGGCTATTGCAGCTATTGGTAAATTGTTGTTTGCTCAATTCTCAGAATTGGTTAATGACTTCTACAACAATGGGCTTCCCTCAAACCTTACAGCAAGCAGGGACCCAAGCTTGGACTACGGTTTCAAGGGGGCCGAGATTGCAATGGCTTCTTACTGTTCCGAACTTCAGTTCTTGGGTAACCCTGTTACAACTCATGTCCAAAGTGCCGAGCAACACAACCAGGATGTTAACTCCCTCGGGCTCATTTCAGCTCGTAAGACTGCTGAAGCAGTGGACATCTTGAAGCTCATGTCTTCCACCTTCCTTGTGGCATTGTGCCAGGCTATTGATTTGAGACACCTAGAGGAAAACATCAAGCATTCAGTGAAGAACACCGTTAGCCAGGTATGCAGACGGGTATTGATCACAGGGGCCAACGGTGAACTTCACCCAGGAAGGTTCTGCGAGAAGGAACTCATCAGAGTAGTCGAGAGGGAACACGTGTTTGCTTATGCTGATGATCCTTGCAGCGGAACCTACCCCTTGATGCAAAAGCTCCGTCAAGTCCTGGTTGATCAGGCTTTGGCTAATGGTGACAGCGAGAAAAATGCCAGCACTTCAATCTTCCAAAAGATAGGAGCCTTCGAGGAGGAGCTCAAGGCACGGCTCCCTAAAGAAGTAGAGGCAGCAAGAGCAGCTTATGATAACGGTAACCCTGCTATCCCAAACAGGATTAAGGAATGCCGGTCTTATCCCTTATACAAGTTCGTTAGAGAGGAGCTTCAGACTTCTTTACTGACCGGTGAGAAAGTGAAGTCTCCCGGAGAAGAATGCGACAAAGTATTCACTGCACTATGCCAAGGAAAGATCATTGATCCTCTCTTGGATTGTCTCAAGGAGTGGAATGGAGCTCCTTTGCCTATCTGTTAATAAACCCCGCAAAAGGCGTCGCGTTTTCACTATCATGTTAATCATGTATCTGTTTCATTTTGTTAAAATCTAATGTTCAGAAATTTATTTTGTCTTGTGAGGATTATTAGGGTAAACAACTTTTTTTTCATCCCCTTCTTTTATGTAATGTCAATGTAATCATTATAACATATTAATTACTTATCCCTTAAGAACTTACAAATTGGGTTTATCCCAGGAAATAAAGATGTCAACTCTATTTTTTCCAATCATTTCTACAGAGTCCAGAATCTTTTGGAACTGTACTGCTTTCTGCTTTAACACTCCTAAGATTTGGGTACTTTGACATTCAAGCAATATTAATTGTACTTCTATATTCAAAATTACTAAAAAAATGTTGAGGAATAAGGAATGTTCATAAATCAAATCTCTTACTGTCTACAAATTCTTTAAAAATAGAGTTAAAGCTAAGTAAATTCATGTGGATATTAGAGCAAAAATAAGTTTACTTAAGTAAATTCAAGTATAGTTGGCAAAAAGTTTAGTTTAATAAACATAGTTTGATCAAGTAAAAAATTAGTTTACCAATTTTAACTCATTTTAATAAGATATATTCCGTTCAATAAAAATAAGTTTATTCGGCAAAATATGTTTAGCTCGACAAATATAAATTCAGCTAAGCAATACCAAGAGTAATGGAATATTTGTTCTCGCTTTTAATATCATTCACATATTTTACACTTTTTTTTATCTCTTATTCCTCCAACAAGTAACTTTTTTTTCTAATACCGTCTAGTGGCTCCCACCTAAGTAAGGTTTGAAAGGGTTGGATTTACGCAACCCGACTCTTGTTAATGATAAAAATAACAAAAAATTGTTCTAATTAATCCTAGTAGCAAATGTCATGTACAACTTCACATAAATAAAAAATGTACATGATTTAATAAATCATTTTGATTTGTCCATTATAATCTGAAACCAAAGAACGATAAATCGCCCAATAAGTAAACTACTCTCCTTAATATTTATACAAAAACCCTTTGTAGCCACTGAAGAGGACAAAGCAGTAAATGTGATTTTAATTGTTAGACCCATGCTCTTAAATATGGTCGAATCTAAAAAGGATTCTGGACCTCAAGCTCATAGTTGTACTCAGTCCGACTGTCCCAAGCACCACCACCAATCCATATATTTGTTGGTGAAATTTTAAGCCATGAACCATACTTCTATTCACTTTTAAGTGTTTGTTTGTTATGATGAGACATACATGCATTTATGATTTAGTGATTAATGACAGTTATTCTTGTTGGGTGGGGAATGAATCTAGTGGTTCAAAATTTTGCATCATTCATTCTCACAAATTTAAACTCAATTGACATGATCTATCAGTTATTGCAATTTTCCTTAGATCAGGCTTATTTATTGGTGCTACGTTATTTTGGATAACAAGGTAGGCTGAGAGGAAGAGATTACATGAGAATTAAAACCCATAACTTTATCTGAAGAAAGCGATACTTGCTCCAACTAGGGTAAAACCGTGGTGCATTACAGGTTTTCTTCAATCGGTGCAGGGCTTTATAGGAACAAATACTCTTTGCTAAATAATGTTTTCTTCGTACTTTAATATCGTTAAATCTTAATACCTAGAAGAGTGGTCAGAAGTGAGACGAATAAATATATTAAGGTAAGAATTAGTAAAAAAATTCAGTGGAAAAAACTTAATTTAGTAGTAGTATGGTAAATTCAAACATCAAAACAAAAGATGATTCTAATACTCTCATCATCAACCCATATATGTTAATGTTATTAACCCTCAAACCCTCAAGTGCAAATGATCATTTGATTAAAAATCCTATTAATTGGCATATCTAAGCTTAAATTTCCCCTGTTGTTAGTACTGCCTAACAAAAGATATTGCATCGTGTAATCAAGCTGATGTAAAGAGTCAAGCAGATTCCCCAGCAGATGGGAGCTGGACAATGATCCAGGTGGCCAAACAACAACCTCTGCTGAGACATTGAAGCTAAGCCATTCGATGTAGACACAAAAGTGACTGATCTAGGTGGACAGATGTGTGAGGCTTAAAAGTGAAAACCTTGCATGGGAATAAGCAAGGGCCAAGATGATTAGAAGATTTCATGCCTTATGTAATGTAGTAAACTTCCCTGGTCCGATATATGAAGCTTTTGGTTGGGTCGTTGGGATGATCCTTTGACATGTATCAAAAGCCAACAAGACTAAAGGACTTAGATTTGACTCAATAATTTTACTAGCAAGTTGTGTGTACCCACACTCCAAGTCTTTCTACACTTCTAGACTAATAGGCTATCGTGTGAGAAGGCATATTTGAAACATATTTTGGGTCGCCAACTATTAATTTAAGCTATTAGTTAAGTTGGTTATTGACATGATTATATCTATTAAGTAGGAGTTGATATAGATGGTGGACCTGAAAGGGATATGCTGCGGCTTCAGCACTTGCCACCAATATCCCATGGGCAGGCAAGTTGAACTGCTGCGAAGAAAGAAACGTAGGATTGCATTCAATAGATCTTCTGCAAGAACATACAAGTTTCATTCAGTACTTGTATCAAGCAAGAATATTGTAGAACTATAGTTCAAGAGGACAGTATGCATTTAAGTTGTCAGAGACAATACAAAGATACATCACTGATTTTGCAAGATATATTGCTAGACTGAACATTATATGAGAACACTAAAGACTAGAATTGCACACCTAATACACTCAGAAATACCATGCATAAGTTCAGCAAAAGGGAAGGAAACATGTGAACAACACCTCACTGAACAAACAGAAGTATGTCCACTGCACGGCCAACTAAACTCTAAAGGAAAATTCGAAACTGGAAAGTGTCTTTACATGTCATTTTTAAAAGGTTGTACTGTCAAGTACATTAACTCAAAAATAGAAATGGTTTCAAAAAAGCACCACAATCCAGATTTGGCTCGGCTTGGCTCAACTCGACTCTTCCAGAAATTAATTTATCAGCAAAGTTAGAACTCAGCATCACATGTTAATTGTTAAAAGAGTAGAATTTTTAAATTATTGAATTCAGCTCACAAGCTAGAAGATCAAAAATATTACACATTGTTCAAAATTTAGAGAGAACATGCAATTGTATGGGGCACTTTTGCGAGGGTTGCCCCAAAATCTTGAGTATAATATAATTAGAGAGAACTCTATGAGGGTAGAGAAAGTTGTTAGAGCACATGAAGTCTCAGATATGACACCTTTTACATAGCAATTTCAAACATGCAATTATATGGGGCACTTTTGCGAGGGTTGCCCCAAGAAGACCGGGATTTACCACCCATGTTATGCATGAGAATGTGATCTTAGGTGATAAGTGCAAAAAAGATTATATGGGGCACTTTTGCGAGGGTTGCCCCAAGAAGACCGGGATTTACCACCCATGTATGAGAATGTGATCTTAGGTCATAAGTGCAAAAAAGATATAATAACAAAGAGACAAGAAAAGTATTACCATTGAGCTGAATAGCACAGTTGGTAATTGGTAGCTTGTTTGAATATTGTTTAACAGGTTGAGCTCAAGTTCAGCTCGAAGGCTCGAACGCAGTATAAACTTCTCAAGCCAAGCATTAACAAGATATTCTAATTTTTTCCGAGTTTAAGCTCTAACGTAGTGACTACGAATCACACAAACCCTAGCCATGCTTAAGTTTGGCTTGAATCAGCTGACGGGCAGTCTATAAGCTTTTTGAGCCGTGCCTTTAAGAAAAAACAGGCTACTACTGCATATACTATAATAAACATACAAATCTCTTGATTTTCAATTCCGCAATTCATGCAAAGCCGAAAAGTAGTCAAATCTTATACTTTGTAACATCAAAAATGACCTCTGCTTCAGAATTCTGGCCTTCAAAGTTCAGAGTATCAGTCAATAACTTTTTTGCATGAGCTTTATTAAGATGTAATAACAATTCTAGTTTCATTTGTATCAATAAACCCTCAGCTTCTCTAAGCAAGAAATCATCTTTCTTGTTAGCCTCTTCCATTTCGTAGGAAGAGTGCAGGTGTTTCGTTTGTTCATAAGATGTAAAAAGATAAATTAAGGATTTCAAGGCAAAAATAGAGTTTTAAGAAAACTTAAGAATCATATACCTTATCCTTGTGAATCTAAACAACTTCTACCTCTTCTTTTAGTCTCATTAGTTCATTTTGAAATGGAATAGCACCAAGAAATGGAAGCAATCTATATGTCAAAGTTGAGGTGTGGCCATTCTTTATTGCTTTGGGGCTCCCCTTGGTGTTTAGGGGAGTGTGCTTGTTTAGCCTTTGGTTGTATCAAGCTTTTTTTTGGAGATAATAATATCCCACATTTTCCAAAAAGAAAAAGTTAAGGTCAGACAATATAAGCTCTCTGTGGTTAGAACAACAGTGGGAAGAACACAAAATCAGTAATAACGAGCTCAATCCATGAAGAAATAACCTAAGTTGGGAAGGTGAGCAATAGAGAGTCTTGGCTGCCTGTCGGTCTACTCAATAATCTTTATCTAGTGGTCAGATAATTTGAGTTTCAAGGAACATTCATATTCCAACATGTGCAATTGTGCATGAGTTAGAAGTTAATAGATCCAAAAAAAAAAGAGTGAGCTTCAAGGGAGACTAATAGTTAGATTAGACGCACATCACACACCAGAGTGCATGAAAGAAGGCCCTCCAGACTGCGACAAGCGAAACGCATTCTGAAAATTATTTTAAATAGAGCCCAGTGAGCTCGTTTGAACGATCCTCAAATTATGTTTACAGCCTTGTACCATGCATTTCTCTCTAGCGACACTCTTTAGATGAAAGGAAATGAAGGGAAAGGAAAGAGAGGGATTTGGAAGGAGAAAAAATCTCTTGTTTGGATAGCAAAATGGAAGGGAACGGATTTGTTGGGAAGTTTATTGGAAGGATTTGATGGATATTTTTCGTTAAGGTTCCAATATCTCTAAAGTTGGAAAGATTTGAAGAGAAAACTCTCATCTCTCTTTCTTCGCCTTTCATTCCATCCCCTAAAATAAAGTTATTTCCCTTCTATTTCTCTTCCCTTCTTTCCCCTTTCCTCCCTTCCTTTTCTCTCCAAAATTGTATCCAAACATAGTGTCAGTCTCATCATAAATATACTAATTCAAAAACAATTGTGACAAGTGTCACTATTTTAAAATCACTTTGCCAAATATCACTCTAATAGTGTTATATTGTTGTTTTGGAACTCAATTTATTCATCATGCAATCTAAATTGTCAATGAAGAGTTTTATTTAAAGTGGTTTTATTGACAGACTCTACAAACTCATATTCATACTAATATTAATAATGTTATTTTTAGGTTTATTAGAATTATCATTATCATGCCTTATCATGCAATGGTGAAAGATTTCATATGAGGATGTCGTTAAATTTTGTAAAAGGTCATACATGTTATTAGCCAAAACAATTTATAAAACTATAAGTAAACTTACAACGTGCATTGCACGGGTATAATCCTAGTAAAATATAATCACGAATCTCATTCACTCCTGAGTTGTGGTTGAGTTGGATTTCTGACAAGGCCAACTTATAAAGATAATGAACGTTTGGCAAAGGAATTCCTTTCCTTTACTCTATCTTATACAAAAATCTACCAGCACAACTACGCTCAAAACATTCTTTTTGGGTAGAACCTCAATCATAAACTCAATTCATCCTCTAAAATCAACTTATAGTCAAACTGCAACTGGACTTGCATAAATTCAAACACCACAGCGGGTATGGCATTTAACTGAACTCCTAATCTATTTCGATTCTCTACTTCTACTACTGTTAATCGGATTATTATTTGGAGTTTGGCTCATTGTTGTTACATATAATTTGCAATCACGTTATTATTGCTTACATATGTAGGAAAATTTGGATAGAAAAGGATGTGAATTGATTTGGGAGAGGATGGTGGGTGAATATGTAAAATGATTATTCTTATTCATTGTCCAAAGATGATAACATCAATGGTATTTTTAGTGATCAAGCTTACTAAACTATTTTAGATATTTTAATTTTTTTAATTACATTTTCTCGGACCTTCTAATATATTATCTTAAATATTTTTAATTTTTAATTCTTTAGTTTAAATATTTTGTAGGGAGTATAAATTATACAAAATGTTAGATACGTAACTAGATTTTTTACAATTTCTTTTTTTGATAAAAGATTGTTAAAAAAAAGATCACCAACGAATCATACAATAATCAATACAGAATAAAAGCAAAGGCATCATAATCATAATCTAAAAAGACTACCGCATAAGCAATTGAATAAAACGATAACCAAAATGACGATAGAAAACCTAATTTGAGCGTTCAAGGAAAAAAAATTCGAAGTGGATGTTTAGGACAGAAAATTATCCCAAATTGTCATAAGCAATACAATGAACAGAATTGAAGACATTTGAAGACAATGGAAGACGTAGGGATTTACCTACATATGAAGAACGAACGAGTAAAACAACACAGACTATGCAATGGCAAGAGCACCCCGCTACCCAGGATCAACGAACAACTTGCAACGAGCAAAGAACTGCGGAAGGGAGCAGCGCAGGGAAGGGTGAGAGTTAGTATTTGATTCGAAGAAAGGACGGGGGAAGAGAAATGGATGCATTGTTTAGATGGAAAATTGGGGGGAAAGTTGGGATGAATTTTGGTTAGAAATCGATAAAAATACAAATTAGGTTTTGTATCTTTGCAAAACTTTGTCTGGATTATCTAGAATAATCTAACTTATATATTAACCATGAATAATCTCAATAATTCTAACTTGAGTATTTGACTATAGTAAATTTAGATGACCCGATGACTTGTTATAGTTAGTATTTCACTAAAAAAATAGATTGAATATTAATTTATAATTAGAGAAAAATTTTAAAAATTTATATAAAGAATTCTAAAAATAAAAAAAAATATAAATCTTTTATGAATATTTTTTTCGACATTTTATTTTAATTTATCTTTTTTTTAAAAACATAAAACTTGCTATGGCAAGCAATCCGGTTACAGGGTTTACTCTGAGAAAATACCCTTCAAAGTTGGAATTATCCATGGTTAATCAATAGGTGAGATTATTGTAGGAAAATTTAAAATAGGTTTGATTATTCTAGGTAATTTTATATTTTGTCTTCAACCTTTTACGACTTCACACACACACATATGTGTGTGTGTATGTGATAATTATCATTTATCAATTAAGGATCAGCAAATTTATACTAAATGCAATCATATCATAATATATAGAGTGCTAATAATATTATCACGAGTCGTTATGACTAAATATCAGCAAATTTATACTAAATGCAATCATATCATAATAATATGTGAGTCACGACGATATACTTTAATAGATGTTATGACTAAATATTCTGTCTTAAATTGGATGCTATAATTAAATCTCAAAAAGGAATACTGAAATTAACGAACTCGTATGTTCCTAATAACCATTGAAAGTAGTAGTAGAAAAATCTTCGATCGTACCATAAAATGTTGTTTCATGTATGTTTGTTTGTGTAATACTTTTATTTAATTAGTCTCACTTTTATTAAAATTACATTGTAAGTGTAACACTTGGCACAATATACTTATAAAATGCATTGTAATAGAGACACTTGACATAAGGCGCGTATGAATTAGTAGATTATATATATATGATGATATGATTATGATGATGATTGTATACTTCCTTCATCCGATAATACATACGCCACATTTTCATTTCACAATACTTTAAAGTTATTTTTATACTTTTATCAATAATATTGAGTTTACATACTTTTATATAGAACTTAATCTTCCATTATTGTGATAAGGATCAGTTTCTCATAATTCATAAAGAAAAATTAATTATAACTTCCTTTTTACTTGGCTACTAGTAAGCCCTACCCAAGTCAAAATCTATATAATTTTTTAAAAATAATAATGATATTTTACTATTAAAAAATCAATTTCATAATACTCGTGTCAAATTAGAGAAATGCCACTAAATTTAAGGGCAAGTTTAGCATTTGGGAAAAAACTCACTATGATATGCTGGACTTGATACTCTAGCTAGTCTCCTACAAACAATGACAATTGAGTCATTGACATTAGTAAAAAATTCTTACTTAATAACCATGATTTGTAAATCATCATAAAAAGAGTAAAAAATAATACTCCCTCCAATTTACTTGTGTTGTCCCATTTAGCTGGGCATGATTTTTAAGAGTAAAATGGTGGGGTATTTTAATTGATTAAATTAATTGTAAAGGTGGTAGTTAGGTATTGGAAATTGGAAAAGTGGGGTTTTAATTTGATTAAATTAATTGTAAATGTGGTAGTGGGATATTGGAAATTGGAAAAGTAGGGGTATTTAGGTAAAAAAAGATAGACAAAAAAGAAAATGAGACAATTGATAAGAATTTGCCAAATAAAGAAATGAGACAACACAAGTGAATCGGAGGGAGTATTAAAATATACAAAATTAAAAAAGATAAATTAAAACAACAAAATTTTCACCCTATTACATCCTACCACATAAGGGTGATTTATTAACCTTATAAATAACCGTTATTTAGCCTTTGGTTTCTATCCTACAAAGGCTACAAGGCTACAACTCTATACTAGTCTAGTCTATAGTCATACTCGATGAAATCCCCTCCTCACTCGCTTTCCTTTTCCTAACTAAACCAACAACCAAACACAATCGCAAACAACACCAAATCTCATCTACCAAGTTCAAGAAATGAACGTCAATGGCGGCAATCCCCCCAACAATCCATCTTCTCCGACCAGATGGGATCACCGTTCGACATCCGGAATCCTCAAATCAACCGCCGTTATCTTCTTCTCTCTCTTCCCTTCTTTCTTCTTTCTATCTCTCCTTCTATTCTCCTTCCGTACCCTCCTTGAGAACGGCACTGTTTATGTCACTTCCTTCATCGACAGTGACCCATCTGTTAAATCCCTTCTTTCCCGCGTCGATATCGCAGCCAATAATCAAAATATCAATAACCCATCTTCAGATTCTTTTTCCCCTTCTTCTGTTCGTCACCGTCGTCACAACCCTTTTCTACATCTTACTCGTGTTGGAACCCTAGATGATGATTTCTTTTCTGGTGATGATGATGATGATCACCGATCCCTTTTCTTTAATTTACGAAATTTGTATTCCAATTATACTTCTGTCACTCTTCAAGATTTCAATTTCCTATGTAGGGTTTCCAAGATTGAATTGGAAGAGAATTTGAACAAGAAAAAGGGTTATAATAGTACCAGTAATTTGAGGCAGGATGATATTCAGGAGGAGGGGAGAGAATATATTCTTGATTTACGATTCTTTATGGCGGGTTTAGAATTAGGTCGTCGTGATGCTGCTGCGTTATTATTTCTTGTAAGTGTTCTTTCTGCTGCTTATGGGTGGATTATTTTGGGGTTTGTCATAACTTATTCATGGGCATTTGGTATTGTTTTCATTTCTGTTGTGAATGATTTGTTAGGAAGGTATACTTCTTTTTTTGATTCAGTTTTGAGTGGGTCTAAATTGGGGGTTAAGAAGCTTTCTGGATTTATTCTTATGAGATGGGCTGTTAGGGATGCATTGACTCAGATTCTAGGGTTGTTGTTTTTCGGTGAAATTCACGATCAGTACTCATTTTTTAAGCTGTTTTTGAGGTTAAAATTGATGCCTTTTTCGGTTAGTTCACCATGGGTGCCAGGTTATGATAGGGAGGTTTCAGGGTTTCTGTTTGCTTGGTACTTGATGGATACAATTGTGTCGTTCGTGTTTGCTGTCGATTCATGGGTGACGATTGCAAACACGAGGCGAGGTGGAGGTGGTGGTCGTGACATCATTAAAGAAGGGTGTTATTTGTTGGCAACAATGATTCATCAATCAATTCAGCTCAAGTGTTTGGAGTTGATCTTGTGTGGGGCTTTTATGAGATGGGTTATAGCTGGATTATTTGGGAGATCATTTGCTGTTCTTTTTCAGGCTTTGGTTGAGGTTTATTTCATGGTGGCTTGGTTGATTTATTACTTTTCGGCGAGGTCTAAAGATGCTAATTTCAATGGGAGAACATTTGGGAACAGTGATATAGAAGGGTTAATTGAGGGCCTTAGATAATGCTAAGTATTGTCCAGGTGAAAAATTCACCTGTTGGATTCAGTCTATGTTTGGATCGAAGGGTCGTGCTGATCTTTGGACTCGTTTTGTCAAGTGTGATCCTGCTCCGCGGATGTTGTAAGAGTGCATGACTTGGTGCCGCCTCGAGCAATTCGTTGTATGTACTACATACCAAGGCAAAATATTGCTTGTGTACATTTTTGAGAGACCTGCTCCATGTGTATATTTCTTGCCATAATTTTTTAGCCCTATTTTTGAATTTCTAATTGCATTGATGCCATATATAGCAGGTTGCTGATCTTGTTCAGTATGATAGGAACTTGTTACCCATTGTATTGGTTCTTAGTGGGAGTCTGTTGAACAAATAGGGTTAGTCTTTGCAGCTCCTCAATTGAAAACTTAGTTTGTACGAAAGGAATGAAACATGAATATATCCAGGCATGAATTGAAATTTGCTTGCATTTCAATGTGACCTTATTCTCACATTCTTTTGCTGATTTGCTCAACGTCGCCCTAAACTATCTTCACAATATGTGAAGTTGTGAACCAATATTTGTTACTTTACCTGGATTATAGAAGTATGTCAAATTGCCAAACTGCTTTAGTTCATAGCGAATTATCTTCTTTCGCGCGTAATTTGGCATAAGCTGTTAGGTTATTTGGTTGAGCTAGCTGATTATGTACAGTTCAACATTTTCATTTATATCTTTTCAAATTGCTTTACCCCTGTTTTGTGGTTGTTTGTTTTGAACAATGTTGTGGGTTTGAGGACTAGTGGTTGAATTGTTCCTGAGTTTTGCAAACCTTCTAGAAGATATTGTATAATAGCTGTATATTTGTTCATACACATTGTGACCTGGGATGAGGTTTGAGATTATAGCTCGGTTCTTGCACTCTTGATTGCTATTTTGTCGGGGTGGCTCTTTTGTTCATACACATTGTGATGGATATATTCCTCTTTTTTTTGTTGTTTCTTATGCTTGGCTCTATTTAGTTGAGGGGCTCCCTTTGATCGTGACCTTCTCATGATGAGGGTATTGGTCTACCTTCTTTCCCACCCTTCTCAGAACCTGCCCAACATAGGGCAGGACTCATCGGGATGATAAGGTTGAGGATGAGGATGCTTCGCTGTATTTGAAAAATGGAGTTGCCTTCATTCTACCTTAGAGGTGACTGATCTTTTGATTTATGGTCAATGTGCTCTTTGGAAGGTTCTTCTTGAGATTTTGGACAAGAACACATCTTTACATGTCTTGCATCAGCTTCTCGAAGCAGCAGTCGCAATCGTTAGTAGTTATTTATCTTGGAGGTGTCTCTACTTCTTTCCTAAATGTATTTCTAATGATTGCTTAGTGCTCATGTTGTGTGGCCAACAGTTGTAGAGACTAAGTTGAATGAGGAATCTTGTTTGTTATAGCCTTTTGTCGGAGGTGCTGGAGGAAGAATCGCTCCGTTAGACAACTTGGGTTTTAGCCCGGTGTACTCGTAGGTAAGGTTTGGTGTTGATAGTAGGCAAGTATGAGGGATTCACTTGATAGGTTTTCTTACAACATCATGTGCTTTGGGACTCCTAAACTTTGTTCCCTTTCCAAGAGCTCTCAGCCAAACCCATGGAAATGTCTCGTAGAGGTCGTTTTTGTTTCTGTGTTTCATGATAGGTATTGGGGTCCGAGTAAAGTCGAGATTGAGAACATCGATCTTTGTTTCATATTAGTTCATCATGCTTTTTCATGGTAGGGATTGATCTTTTTTTCTCCTGTAGGATACAAATAAAGATCAGAAATGGGTAGAAACATAGAAGAAAGTTATTTCCGATTGTTTTACGTTATAGTTTTGGTAGATTGGAGCCTTGGCGGGTGCTTATTTGTTTTGCTTTTATTGGTGCAAAAAGAGCCATGCACAAGGGCTACGAGTAACGACGTTGACGTATTTGATCCCAAGCCACGATTATGATCAGTACTAGACGATTTTAGCTCATTTGCCAACAATGGTACTTAAAGTGGTCTATTTTTGGCGTTGATTTTGTAAAACGACAATTGTAGCTGGGTTATGGCTATTTTGTTCGAGTAACAAGGTCAAATATGGTTCATTCAATCGTTTGCGTTTGATCTGGGTTCGAACGATGGGCAACTACATTCCCTCGTCATTTTAATGCTCAAAGTTTTGTCGAACTTCTACATGTTTGAAATGTATTTAGATTTTGTATACATAGAAATAAATTACACTATCAAAGTAATAACATTATAATGTTTGATTACGATAATTGTTCATGTTGGGCTATAAAATCATTATTAAAAAACTCATTAGTAATCTAGCTATATTTGCATCATTAAGAAACTCATCAACTTGCTGTTATTTGCATCATAAGGACTTTTTTTTGAACAAACTCATTTACTATCAATGTGTTAAAATGATCACTTATAATTTTTAAGTGATCAGTTAAGAAAATAAACTAATCATACTGACTCATCTCATAGTGAAATGGTCTCAAAGAAGACAAATCGTTAAGTAATAACTAATAAGTATTAATAACTGCTCAAAAGTAAAAACCCATTTCCTCTTATGACCAAGTTTTCATAAAAATGTCTTAGAACATCTAACAAGAGTGTCTTTTATCATACAACTTGAAACATATTTTAAAAAGATAAAAATAGAAATGAAATGATCCTATTTACTTGTATAAATAAAATACAACTGGTCTCATAAGAAATTGTCTCTTTGAGAGATATCTTTCGTGCCCAGTTTCTTTTAATATTTACTCTTAATCTACATTTTTCTTTATAGGCTGAGCCAATTCATAGTCTAACATAGACTAATTTGCATAATGTTTATTATTATGCATCATTTGTCAATCACTTAATCATATCCTACGGTACACCCTTCACTCTCCATTCCACTTTCACACTTTTCAACCCATCTCTAGTGTAAAATTAGTGCATGCATGCCTACTGTTTGCACTAAGTCCATATAAGACCAACTCTTATTCCGATACAAATAACAAAGAAATGAACCTATATACTTCACTTGTACTCCAATAATCAAGGGCATTAATCACCATTATATGCCAAGAATATGAACACCTAAAGACAAACAAGAAGGGATAATGTTTTGAGAAGCTTGGTGAAGAACATCAATGAAAATAGTTTCATGACAAGGGATCCAAAGCTTGATTGGTGTAGGAGAATCATCAATATATTTATCTCTTGATAATTCTAATAAATTTACAAACAAAGGATGGTTTACTACCCCTATTTTTACTACAAATCTTTTCATATTCTCCCCTACATACACAACTGTATGACCCTTTGGAACGTCTTTAGGGATGAAGGGTTTTCGGGTTTTCCCATTTTTGTTGGGTTTTTTATCCCAAAATCTCCATGGAAAACGACAACAACAAGAATCGTCGTTTTGATGCAAATGTTTTGGTAGTAGTAATTTTTTGCTTAGTTTTCTCCATTGGTGTATTGTAAACAACATATTAAACCTTATTGGTATTTTAGTGTTTTTCATGGTTGAGAAAAATTAAAAAAAAGAATTTTTATAATTGTATTTGAAAAAAGAATAAGTGAGATTATGAGAATATTATAGAATGAGAGAAAAAAATGGAAGGATTAGGTTATTTATAGTAGGATTAGGTTCTAGAATATAAAAGCAAACAACATATGGGATTTCTATAAGGTGGCTAGCTAGTAGTGTTACTCTTATGACTGACTAGCGACTACTTAGACCAATGTTTACCTTTATCAATCACTACCTTGTTATTGTGCATTATATTATTCTTTTCTTAATTATTAATATTACCTTATTTCAATTAAATGACCCATTTGATAGTGCATCGATTTTTAAGGATTATGGGAGATGAATCACATGACAGGGCAGGGCCGGCCCTAAGTAAGGGTAAAACGTGCCTACGTCCAGGCTGCCTCATAAATTTTAGTTTACAATTAGTGCTAAGGTTTGAACTTTTTCTATGTATACAATAGTTCAGGGGTTCATAAATAATTTTTCGCCCCAAGCCCCTAAAAACTTAGGGTCGGCCCTGTGACAGGGGTGAGTAAGCAAAAAAAATAAGTTAACAGTAAATTTTATATGATACCATCTCATCATGATCTTAATTTATTTTTTCATTGATAACCTAAATAATGTAAGTGATTATTTTAAAATTATAATAATTTTTTTTTGCTATATTTAAGTTTTTTTGCTAAAATGTGTAATTGTTTTTTTGACTTGTTTCTTCTCCTAATTTATCTTTATTTTTCTAAATGAAGTGGACGGATGATTGGTTTTTGATGTGTGTGATTAACTTTTGACTAATTAAGTCATATGCACGTTACATTTGTGACAAAGGGCCCAATTTATAATTTTTAATATATGAATATATGATATACTCTCTTCGTTTCTTAAAAAAGTTCTCATCTGTTATTTTGGGTGTTTTAATTGTTGTAATTATAAGGATTCTTTACATTTATATCAAAATTTTGGACAAAAATTACATTAGTCATCCTCATTTTAATACTTTTTATATTCCCTACATTTTTTTTTGAGTTAATATTCCCTACATATTTCCCCATAACTTTGTAATAATATTTTTTATTAGTTGCGTTTCTTATATTTTTTTCTACTAACTTTTTAAATATTTTTGTTAATGTTTATAGTATTCAGTTTTCGGCTTCCATCAATTATTGAATAAAATAATATATCTATTATTTAAAGTATTCTATTTTTTCTTAACTCATCTGAATATTTTTTATAGAAACTTTATTAGAGAAAAGAGGGAGTAGCAATGCAATTAGCAATTCATGTAGATGTAGTTTATCCTTACAAATCATAATTAATAGTCAGCTAATAAAGACCAGCCGTCATTAGCTAAACACGTGATATAATTTGGACCAATATAATAATATATAGTGTGCTTAAATTAATATAAGCATAATAGAATTAAGCACTAAGGAGTAAGGAGTATGACTTAATTCATTCTTCATTAGTGGTTGGTAATCAATCTTATGTCAATTTAATTTACAAATCCAGTTGGTTATTACTAACGGTAAGTAGCCGCGCCGGCGATCAAAATGGGTTTACTTGGCATAATATTCATATCTTTGAACGAATGCTGCAAAGTGGAGCCCACCAAAAACATTTGATTTTACTCCCACGTTTTAGTTAACTCATCCCATTTGACTTTTCACGGATATTAAGGGTTAAGTGGGGTCCATTAAAAAGGTGATAGTTGGGTATTTTAATTGATTAAATTAATTGTAAAGGTGATAATGGAGTATTGAGAATTGAAAAAGTGGAGGTATTTAGGTAAAAAAGGATAGCCAAAAAAAGAAATAGAACAAGTAGTATGATAATGATTTTATCTACTTTATAATGTTAAAATAGCTTTGTTACTTTCTAGTTTCTAGTATCAATCAAATTGGGCATACTAGAAGGTTCATTGAACAATTAAACTTTATATCAACTTTTTTTTTTTATGAGTTGAATATATCGAGTATGATTATGATGATGACGATGACATAACAACTATAATTGTAAGCGATCGTGTTGTGTAGTAATCACGACAAATTTGGGTGTTTTACAATTGTTTTAAATCAAATTATTTTTAAATATTTTTAGTTGTGAAATTAACAATGTAGTAGCAAGGAGCCAAGGAGAGAGCATTGCATTTTGCATTTGGCATTTGCTCATAGACAAGATGGTCTACATTCCATGATGCATTTTGGGCGCCCACAAACAAGAAAGTTTTACGTCATACTTCATATATAATGAGAAGTAGATCTCCACTCATTCTTTGTTAATTGAAAAGTTAGAATAATTAATTAAGAATATTCCTTTTCAATTTCAGAGTTTGTTCTAGAAATTGATAGGACAGTGCAGGTTGCCCTAAAAGAAAAATATAGCAAACTCAAAACAAAAATAAAAGTATAAAACTTGAGGATGGATGAAGTAAACTATGACAGTAAACATATTTTTAAGGGTCCTTATTATGAGGAAAAGAAAATACTGATTAATCAAAGCTTATATATACCTGGCTTCCCCCCCTCTGCAACAATTTTAATACATTGAATCTTTGAGAGCATCTGTAATTAGGTTGGTCCATAAAGGAAAATATAGAGTAAAAATAATATTAAACTTTAAAGGGTTGGCCTAAGAGGCGTCTCTTAGAGAAGCGGTCTCAGGAGACCGTCTCTCACAAGAATTTGTGACTGTTTATTTATATACGTTCACCTTATCAAAGAAATACATATGTATATTAGGGCGTGACAATTCGTCACATAATCTCACTATGGCCCACTCGTGGGGTCACGGGACACCCGTGGGATCGGGCCCACAAACCCTTTTTATTTGTGAGTCCTGTTTACACTAATTTTTCATTCTCATTACTACGGTTTGTTACCACTTACCAAACGGGCCGTTATATCTCTTTATGTAATCCCTTTTTATTTCATTTTTCATACCAATACTTTATGTAGCATGGTAATAGAACTTAGATTTGGAAATAAATTGAACTAAGGACTTAATCAAGTTAGCTATCGCATTCCCTCTCATTGATCCACCTAAGATTTGCTTCAACATTTTAATTGTGAAGCATTTTACGAGATTAATCCATTTTGGTGGGGTTAAATTTCAAATTAGTTAATTAATTGTCTAAGTTGTGACAACTTTATCATTTCTCGTAGTCTATTGATTGTCTTTAAAGTTCATATTTATTCGACAATATGTATGTCAGCTAGTCTCCTGAGAGACCGTCTATCTAAAAGAAGTCTTTCAGACTCAACCCATTAAAGTTTAATATATACTTTTACTCAACATTTTCTTTATAGGCCAGTTCAAATAGAATTGGTCTTTCATAAAAACCGTCTCTCACAGAAATTTGTATATGTACATTGGACTATTTTGCGTGGACCTTTGACGCCATGAGTTCATGACCAATCACTTGAATCGAAGCATACGTGTCAGTTATCTAATGTAGTATCTAAGATTTTATAATATACTTGTGTAGTTGTGTTGCTTGTGAATTGCTAATACAATAAATTAGTTAGTTGAATTATATATTGATAAATTAATGAAGATTTTAAATTGATACATAAAAGACAACTCAATAAATAATAAATAAAAATAGAAATACTTTATTAAAAGACACATCACATTCATAATATATGCACAATCCTCGCTTTATAACACATTGAAATTCATATATATAGTTTTTTTTGTTTTTTATACATACATTTAACTAATTCTACAAACACTTAAAATTTTTGATCAAACAGAATAAACAATTAAAAAAAGTATGTATTGTATAAGTAATTAGTTACAATAACCTTGAAACATAAAATTTAGTCACATAATACTCCTATGTTTCTTCGAATTTGCCCAATTTTATAATTTTATGTGAGATTTTTCTGTTAAACAAGGAAAATTCTAAGTAACAGTGAAAGTGACATTCAACGATTCATCAGTTGACGGTAAAAATTAATTCTATCTTGTTTATCATGAGGTAGCTTGAAGGTAGTTTGGTCTTCATTGTGAAGCCAACCAAACTTTTCCATGAAAGGGCTAACCAAACTTGTAGGAGGGTAATTTTGAATACAATCCTCCCATACATTGTCCTCATCCCCATTTAAGTCCCTCATCACCTCCCACAAACAACTATTACACTTAAACCCCGACCCAAACGCAAGCATCAAAACCCTATCTCCTCTCTTAAGCCTCTTTTTAGCCTCCATATAGGCTAACTCATACCATAAACTACAAGCTGACGTGTTCCCAAACCGGTGGAGAGTCATCCTTGCCGGTTCAAGATCATACTCATCTAACTTAAGATTTTCACCTATACCATTAATAACAGCTTTACCACCAGTATGCAAACAAAAATGATCAACCCCAGTTTTAAAATCAATAAACGGTTTAGATTTATTACTCTTTTCACCAACATAAAATCTCCTTACCATAACAGCGACCACAAACTGAGCCAATTCCCTAATCGGTAAAATCTTAGGGGCTAATTCTTTTAAATTATCAACCAAACATCGAGTCGCCGCTTTCGGAATATTCTTACTCAGGAAAAACCCTAATCTCCCCAAAGAATCCTCAACTTGCATACCACTACCATATGATTCATCCTTAGCCCCATGATGTGTTCTTACCAAACATTTAAGTTTAAACATAGCCTTCTTCCTTAAACACCATTTATTAGTCAATAAAACAGCACACCCACCAGATCTAAACAAAGAATTGGTTAAAATCATGGATTTATCATTACCTGTATACCAATTTGGGGCTAAAGATTCAGATGTCACAACCAAAGCAAATCGACCCTTTTCATTTCTAAAAATGTTTTGAACGACATTTATAGAAATCATACTAGCACTACACCCCATTCCACTAAGATTATACACCTTAATATCATCCCTCATCTTGTAATGATTCACGATTCTTGACGCTAATGAAGGGGACGGTGAAAATAGCGACACATTCACGACTAAAACGTCGATATCTTGCGGAGAAATGTCGGATTTAGCGAACAGATTTTCGACGCATTTATCCCGGAAAAACTCGTCCATTTCGTCTAATCCGTCTTGAAGCGTCGGATTTTCTTCACGACCCATGAGAATACTTCTCGGAGCGTATGTATCTTCCCCGATTCCAGATCCGACTACGGCTTTTAGAAGAAACTGAAATTCTTTAAGACCCAGATGCTGATTTCTCATTAAAATTTCCCCGGAAAATTCTATGCTAACTTTTCGATCATTACTGGGTTTAAAGCATTCATACCCAAGAATGTAGCAATCTTGGTGTCGTTTTATACAAACCCATTTTAGGAATTCGAAAAGGAAATAAAGGGTAGGAAAGAAAATTACTAAAATGAATAAAATCCCCATTTTTTGAAATTTTTTTTTGGTGTGGGATTGGGTTTTATTATTTAGGTAAATTAGCAAGATGATGAAGTTTATTTATATATATATGTGAAGATTAGAAAAGTTTGATGAGTAATAAATGTGGGAAGAAAAGCCAACTTCTAACAACTAAATATAATGTGATTGGAGGAAGATTTAGCTTATAAGGTTGGACATGTGAGTGTTGGAAGAAGAAGCTATCAATCCAGACTGTTTTTTATTGGGTCGGGTTTATTTGGGTTTGGGACCATATTGCATTGATGAGAAAAAGGTCGTATCAGAAGGGAGGAGTTGGGGAGATGGGATTGACATTTTAGTGTTCATGAGAAATGCTTAAGGTTGGAACTTTCTAAAATTAAAAGATGGACATGGTAGAAGTTTCCTTATTTGTTCATTGAGTAGGGGAGCTCATACTTTTGAGGTTGCATCACCGTATTGCGAGTAGGGGTGTTTAAAATCGGGTACCGGGTTGACCCGGATTCGGAAATGCGGATAACCGTTTTTTTGAGTATATAAAATTGTATCTTTTTCACTTTGACGGAGATATTAGTAGGCAAAGTCTGAATACAATGACCTTCCTTTAAAATTTGTGAAAATGTAATATGTATAGGATATTTGACGTACAAATAATTTTGGTTTAATTTTGAATCACAATACTTAATGTTTACTTACAAAATTTTTGAAATACTTAAGCTCGTTGCAAGTTTTGATCCCCTCACCCTTTTTTATGTTGATACCCCAATCAACTATAAAGGCTAGATCTTCTATCTGGTTAGTAGTAACAATATAATCCCTTATAAATATATGTCGTCAATTAGAGGTAATACTTATTTGAGTTGAAAACAAAGTACATATAAACTGAATCGAATTGACTATATGTAGTTGAAATAAATTATACTTAATAGAACTTGACTGATATAAATAAAAAAGTGAATGCATAATTAAATATAAAAGTAAAAAATAATATTAAATTAAACTGAAAGCCGAAAATGAATAGAGTTGAAATAAAAAGCTAAATATGAACTTATTTTATCTAATTAGGATGATATTTTCTCTTGATCAAAAGATCCACCACATATCATTAGCCAATAACAATGACAAAGGTCATTGTTCACAATGTCCTAATACCTTTATCTTTACTCCAACCACCTAAGTCAAATGATACACCAATATAGAAAAGCAAAGATTTCAAAATCACTAATTTGTTCAAAAGTAAGCATGGTCCAAATTACTCTTTCAATCAATCAAATATGGGTCATTAAAGTTAGAGGAAAAAACAATTAAAAAGACATGACATATAGTATAGATTACATAAATAAATATATAAGTTAGAATCAAAAAAAAAAAAAAAAACAAAGTAAAAGTGTGAAAAAATATCAAGTTATGAAAAAATTAAGAGGGAAACAAAGAGTAGAAGTTTAGCTAACATTATTATATCGGTTGTTTAGACGTAAAATGATCGATATAAATTTTATAGCGATTATTTTATGACTATTTTGTTGGCCGAAGTTCATATATAACCAATTCAGTTAGTTTTCTTAAAATTCTAAATTTATGTAATTTAATATTAATAAATATTTAATTAAATAAATCAAATTTTCTAATAATCTAATACTCGTCTGTGCTCCTTGATTTGCATCAAAGAAAAAATAAGTAAGATTTAAAAAATGATAATAAATGAAAAGATAGAATGAATTGTGTGAATGAAATTAAAAAAAAAAAGTTGAAATGTATGGATGAGATTAAATGAAAGTGGTGGGCCATAGTCCAAAAATAAAAATGATGCAAATTAAATGACACAGACTAAAATGAAAAATATTGCAAATTAAATAGGACGGGGAGAGTAAAGTTGATATAGTCAACTAAAAGGTAAAATTAATTAGATGAGGATTAAATATAAGGGCAGAATGCAGTGATCTACTATTGTACACGAATGTAAGTTACTTTAATGTCAGTTCATCTGCACAGCATAGTGCATATCCATGATAAACAGTACACACAGCTACAAGGACGCATACGTTTAACAACTTTCAGGGCCTTTATCATCAATCTCTCCAACCATCTAACAGTTGTTTTATTGAGACCGTCTCGCTTTGAAATAATTTTAAATCAAAAGGTTTATATTTTCTTAGTTAGCAACGTGTCAACTGTCAAGTCAATTTCGAGTCATTTATTTCAAATTGATTTAAAATCGGGTCTTGAGTCCACATTAATTTAACATAATCGCAATTTAATTCATATTTAAATCGGAACAAAGAAGAAATCGATTAAAAGACGGTGAATGTTAAATTGTTGGTTCTATTTTAAACACCTATACTCATAATTTACATTAACTCTCGTTCAAACTGGGCTATTTAACTCTTGACGTGGTCTCTTAAAAGACCGTCTTTTGTAAAGACGACTCTCAAAAGTCCAGTCCAAATCTATATTTTGAATTGTAACAATATATTTAGAATTAGACAGAGTTTTTGAAAGTTGTTAGAGTATATAACATATCCTGGGGCCTCAACCATCAGCTTTTGGTTGAGTTGGTTCCTTGATATGGTATCAGAGCCAGTGTGACAAGAGGTCACAGGTTCGAATCTTAACCACCCCTCATTTAAAAGTAGAATATTTAGCACCATGTATGAGAAGGGCCTGTGTTGCATCCATACTTTTCTGGGCCTCAACTATCAGCTTAAGCTTTTGGTTGAGTTGGTTCCTTGATATGGTATCAGAGCTGTTTTTAAAAATATTGTTTTTACAAAAGACCGTCTCAAGTAAGAATTTGTGTTTACTCTTATATAGAGATATCTGGCGGTACATAAAACCGTCACATGAATTTATAACCACTTACTATTAACAAGTTGGCAAGCATCAACCCGGCCCATTCAATTTATTGTGTCTTCGAGTTAAATGTTTGGAGTATGTTTTGTTCTGGGCCCGGTGTTGACTCGATTCAGAGAATAAATTAACAAGCATACAAAATCAATACGTACGTGGAAAAAAAATCTCTTTGTCAATGAAAAATTTTCCATTTGGTTTCAAACATATCTTTATTTTTTTGCTCTAGTCAAGAAACATATCTTTATTTTTGAAATAAAATAAATTTAATAAGTTGATTATATGATAACCTTAACTTATTATAATTGGATTAAACTTTTTATTGTTTTATTCATTCAGGATTAAAAATCCGCAACCATAATACTATTCCATGGTACTTAATTGAATTTATTCAGTGAGCTAATTTATTTTTGTGAATTTACGTTTTATTTCTAGGAAAAATTACTTAGAATAATTCAACTAATTATGATTTTCCTACAATAAACTCATTTATTGATAATTATGAATAATCCCAACTTTGAGGGGTATTTTTCTATAGTAAACTTGGGTAACCCATTAACCTGCTATAGTAAAGTTAAGTGACTCTCAAAGCGACTTCCATCTAAGTAGAGTAAAAAATATACTCCTTCTATAATTGTTCTTTCTATTTAACTTTTTCGCAGATCTCAACGCAAATATTAAAATCAAATAATTTTAATCATGAGTTTTTAAAAATTCTGTAAATTTAATATATATTTAGAAAGTGTATATTGAGACGAATTTAACAAGATCCCCACATACATATATATTTTTATAGATCGATGACAATCGTAGTCAGAGTTTAACACTAAAATGTGTAAACTAATCTACACCAACAATAGTTTTTTTTTTTTTTTTTTAGATAACACCAACTATAGATTAATCACAAGATACGTTGCTTTTAATAAAAAAAAATGCAATAAAAGTTGACATAGTGTTTGGTGTAGATAGAGGCCTTAATTGCGATGAAAATCAAGAGCACAAATTCAACAAGAGTGGTTGTGGAAGTGGTTTAGCCTTAATTGCCCAATTGCCAACCAAACCCTATAATCATACCAAGTTCTCACCACATCTTGACTCATTTTATATGCAACTTGACAACTCCTACCTATAACCCAGATTTACTAAATCTCATTCATGACATACATTTTCACTAAATGTAAGAGCTTTTATCATTAAATATACTCCTGAGAGACCGTTTTTCTGAAAGACGTCTTTCTGGCCTAATCCATTAAAGTTATTTGGCTACATTTACTCTATATTTACCTTAATGGGCCAACTCAACGTTAGATGGTCTCTCACAATAATTTGTGTTTTATGTTTTTAACAGGATAAAGTAGTATTCACTAAAACTAACTACCCGTTAAATAGGTGGTAATAAATTGTGGTAATGAGAATGAAAAACTAGTGTAATTTTGGTTGAAAAATATCTTGGCGACCTTGACGGTTATGCTTGTTTAACTTTAATCATCTCATCTTCTTCATAAAATCCATTCCAAGACATTAAAATTGGGAGAGGAGATATTAGGTGGTAATGGAAATTTGTAAACAAAAAAGCTTTTTTGTGATCAAAGTTTCATTATCATGAGAAAGATATGGAACTTTTGATAAAATTTTACACTAAAAATCATTTCCATTGACACTATTTAATACCACTAATCAAACAGGTCGTAAGAGTTAAATGTCCCATTTTCTTTTTTGGATGCTATTTATTTTCACTTTTAATTTGTATTTAATTTTTAATTTATAATTTCAAACATAGTGAAGTTGGATAATATTTGATTCGTCTTATGTAAACACTACTAATATCAAATTTTATAATTTTTTATTATACATGATTAAAAATATTAAGAATTAAATCAATACATTGAACTGCGTAAAAACTCAAAAGGTGCAAATGTTTTAAAATGGAGGAAGTATTATGAATATGAATTAAATTATTGCATTGACAAACGTACAAAGAGCAGATACAACATTTAATTTTAAATTGGAGGAAGTATAAAATACAATCATACGACAGGATTTGTCTACTAGGAACTTTGAAGATACATCTTCAGAGGTTGGGAGTTGGGACTTCTAAAGCTTTGTGAAGTTCTCTTGCGTGAGGTTCACGATTTGTTGGATAGTCGTGAGGATCAGGATCACTACGACCATAAATGAGTCATCCTCATACAAGGAAGAAAAATAATTGTCTTTAGACTTTCATACTTAGATTTGTTGGAAATTGGTAAATTGTGCAACATTATGTAACTCCTTTTTGAGATAATTATATGATATGGACCATATGGTATCATAATTACTGTGATAAAGATGATAAAGGGTCACATATTAAAAATATTTCACCTCCCATTTTAGTTTACAGGTCTGAGGAAATGTCGTCCAAGATAACATGCGTGACATAGACAAAGCCATACTGCTAGGTAATTATAGCCTTATAGGAGTGGGGATCGAAAGGTTACAATATATTTATCAACGAATTATTTTTAATTTGCCAAACAATAAATTTGAGCCAATTGCATACTTCAAAAATTTGTGAATAATTTCTTTAAAAAAAATATAAATGTATAAGTTAAAAAAATAATTAAAAATAGATAATGCAAACTACTAGTACAAGTCTACAAGTAGTACATGTATTTGTTAGTCGGTTGTGACTTGTGATGAGTAGTTGATATTTAATAGTTCTATGATATAACACGCACCTTCTTTAAGTTGTAAACAGAGTTACAGAGGAATATATAATCGCTAAGAAATACTTCTACGAGACTACAAGTGGCCAATGGAGAGCTGCTTTGGTACATAAATTTCTAGGAAACTACAAGATGTTTTAGAATTACAATCATTATTATATTATTTTCTTTATATTTATATTGTATAGTAGGGGTGAAAGTGTGAAACTTATTCGGATTAAAACCGCAAATTGAATAACAAATATGATTTGGTGTTTTTTAAAATTTGGTTTGGAGTAGGTTTTAAAATTCAAAAACCGAAGTATTAAGGTATGGGATTTTCAAAAACTGAAAACCGAATGTATGACCATATGTATTCTTGCATTTTTCTTATTAAATTTTCTTATTATTATTAAACTACTCTTCTACTTCACCTACTATATGTATTTAGTTTTCACATTAATAATATTAACACTACAATTCGAAGTATTTCTCCCACTCCTTCCCATTAATTTTGATTTTTTTCCTTTTCACAATACAATATAACTATATTGATGATTAAAGCAAGTTTTATTTTTTTTTAAAAAAAAGATAAATTAAAATAAAATGTCGAAAACAATATTAAAAAAATATTCATAAAAAATGTAAGATTTTTTTATTATTTAGAATTTTTTGTGTAAATTTTCAAAAATATTTTCTAATTTTAAATTAATATTTAATTTATTTTTTTGGTGAATTACCTACTATAGCAGGTTACTGGGCTACCCAACTTTACCTAGGAAATTACCCCTTAAAGTTGGGATTTTTCATGGTTAATCAATAGATGGGATTATTGTAGGAAAATCATGAATAGTTTGAATTATTCTAGGTAATTTTTCCATAAAAATTTTAAACGAAAACCGTGCATAGCACGGGTATAATCCTAGTGGTTTTAGAAAATCATTTGTAAGTTGGTTACTTGGTTAGTAAAAAATAAAACCATAAATTTCATTAATGTGGATCAATATTCAAAAATAAAATCAATCAAAATAAAGAAAAGACAAATGAAGGAATTAAATAGTTATACAAGTCAGCGTTTAAGTTAAGTCACCCTTCAAATTAGAGGTCCCTAGAAAGTCTACTCAATTAATGAAATGTATTCATATAGAAAAATTAATAACTTAATGACATACTAACATTAGAATCTAGTCTCACATCATTAAGTTGGCAAGATTTGTACATCAAATCTATATGACTATATCTAATCAATAACTAATCCCAGGTCATAAGCTAAGATATCATCCAATAGTACGTTTATAATTAATAATTAATTAGATAAAACTGAGTCATTTAGATTTTGGATAATGGTCTCATAAAATTTGCGATATCTTTTTAAACAAGTTATTATCTAAAAAAGTCCTTTTAATTGTTAAAACAAACGTCTCTATTTCAAAATTAAAGTCAGGTATGTTCGTTGTTATAACAGCTAGCATACAAACATGTTTTAATTTTTTTGTCCTTTCGAACACTGTGACATTGTCTTCATTTTGTTCGTTGTTAGTAATAACGAACAAAGAATTTTGACTTTTTTTACTAGTTTCTTTGTTCGATGTTAGTAACTGCAAACATACCTGATCTTAGGCTCGTACACACTACACAAAAACGCTTATTACAGGAATTGATAATTTTCAAAATTTATTTTGGGAATTTTTTAATGGTAAGCTTATTTTTTCAATCTTTCTAGAATTTACAACATATCTTAAAAATGTTTGACGTGGAAAACCTAAATGTATATAGACAATGTCTTTATCGATATAAGGTTAAGGAAAGGCAAGCCCTCAAATTAGACTAAATGGTAGCCAATCAATTAAGAAATTTTCATCAAAATAGCCCTCAAAATTATTATTTAGCTTTCTAAAATATGCTTTAATAATCATTTAGTTTATGCTCCAATTAACTTTGATTTCCACACAAAATTATTCGCCATCGTCGGGACTTACTAATGTTTTTCATGAGCTATTAATTTAACTTTTTTTTGAAAAAAAATTAAATTGTTTGACGAAGTGTTATAAATTAATAAGAAATATAAAAACTTGAAACTTAAAAAGATTTAAAAATATCAAGAGAATAACTTTCCAATTCCCAGTAATGTTTTAAATTTATTTTTACAAATAAATTAGTACTAAACTAATGAGAAAAAAAAAACGTCAACTACAAAGAACTCCATAAAAGACACTAAAGAACATTACTGCATAAAAGTGAATTTCCAACAAACAAATTCAAAGTGCAAACAACTAGAAGCAAACAACCAAAATGGTTCAGAAGTAACCAAATCATTTCAAAATTTCACCGATGTCTCAAGTTTTGGGGCTGGTCCAATTTATAAATTAAAAAAAAAAACTAATTGGTGATTTAGTAAGTTAAAAGGGAGATATGAATTGGGCTCTTTGAGAGACGGTCTCTCAAGAGAGGGCCTGATTTTAGGTCATTTCCCCAAATATTTAACCCGTAAATGATTGCATTAAATCCAATCGTAAGACAAACCCAATCATTTTTAATTTTTTTAGATTTTGTCAAATTTATCAATTCCACATCTATCATTTTTAGCCGGGATCATTGTATTTTGAGTTTACGTTTCTTTGTTGAAGTTTTAAAATCGATATTAATGAGTCATTTTAAAATCGATATAAGGCTAATGCACGATCAAGTCTCGATTCTTCCTAAATTTCATACATAAAAGTCGGCGCACAAATTTTGCGTCTTCACCTTCACCATCAGTATTTTCACTTCTACATTTACCCCATTTTTCCTACGGCTACAGCAAATAACATCAATGTCCTACAACATGCATGGATTATAATAACAAGAGATACCTCACCGAAATTCCCAGCCTAAGGTCATCCACAGCTTCATTGATGTGCTTTAGAACCAGCATTATCCAACAAGCCTCGTATCTTGACATCATAGTAAACCTCTTCCACTCTTTTCAAGTCATACTTCATACCTGCGATGAGGTGGACTATGCTTATAAAACTGGGTTGTACTAGCAACTTGCATATAAGGTGGTAATGAACAATAGAAGGTGCTCAAAAAACAGATTAACACACCATCAAACTTTTTGCGTAAAAAGTCATTCCGAAGGTTTAGCATCCGAAAAGCTGCATGAAGTTCAGTCAAGAAGTTCAAAGCCTTTCTCGGAGAATCATAGTCTCCATATGTCACCCTATTGACCACATATCTAGGCTGCATAAAAGAGCTATGTCAATATTAATCACATTTATCTTAAAAAATCACCAGAAGCTGAAGTCACTGTTAATAGAAAAAATAAAAGCCTGAATTTCCACATAATAAGCCAACAGCCGTGCCTAGATTGCACAATTCATACAGACAAGATACAGCTAAAAAACACGTAGAACAAACTGAAATAGTCATTCAGTGAGCAAAATACCACCCATAAAGGCCACACTTCAGAAGACAACTAATTTCTGTACTCTGCTCTTCAAAATTGGCGATCCAAACCAATTCAACTACTACTTTTAAGACGTGAGTAAGCAAAACTTGCCAAGGAGATATAGAAAACTATAGCTTTAAAAACAAATTACCAGTTCATTGGACATGAAACAGATTCCTACAAAAGAAACAACCTTACATCAGTATTCAGTAGAAATACAATCAGCAAGCTGTTTCGAAAATAGTGTGCTTAAATAGTAAAGGCAAAAAATTAGAACAAAATCACTTAACATTATTCTCCTAAGAAAGGCTTTCTAACATTATTTTTTATATTTGAAAGAACCTTAAGCTTCATCTACAATAAATTTGATTCATTTGTATTGACGACAAAGTGTTGGTAAATATTAACATTCAAGTAAATTCGTAAGTGAAATTTCTAGTTAATATCCCAGATAATGTTCATTCTCTGAAATTTGTATTCCACATAAATTAGTAGGGGGCGCTTGTTTTCTGGAGAAACAAGTTTGTCAAATTGCTAGGGTGGTGCAATTCAATCATTGCCTATGACACTCTCAATTTGTAACTAGAGAATATGTCCACCAAAAAAGAAAATAAGCGCTCTATGGGTGAAACCGTACACTGTCAGTGAAAAATAAAGAGTCAACAGGTTGATTATGTTAATATCTTTTGCAAATCCCCATCTTCCTGTGTGCGTACATTCACACAAATAACATACATACATACATGAAGTAACAATACAACTGTAATTACTGCAGTCTATACTCCAGCATCAGGAATTGAGCAACAACAGCCAAGTGCTATATGACCATCAACATTTGAAGCTATAATATGCAAAACACAAGGGCAAAAACACAGTAACTTAAAGCAGTGGATGTTTTATGATTTTGTCCGGAGTTGGGAATGTTCTAAAAGCATATCTTTTAGGGTATTTTAATATTTTGTTGAAAAGTACACATACTAAGCAGTCTTAATTTCTCACCTACTAGATAGTCTTCGATGTCAAGACCAAAGTTCAGCTCATTTACTACAAGCAGAGGAAAAAAAAAGAGGCAATCAGCAATCAGCGTTGAGAGGCTACTCTGTGGTCAGTATCCCATAAACATAGCTGAGTTGGGAATATTCTAAAAGCATATCTTTTTACGGCTCGTTTGGTAGGTGGTAATAAAACGCGGTAATAGGAATGAAAAACTAAAGTAATTTTGGTTGAAAAATCTCTTGGCTACTTTAATGGCCATACTTGACAACCTTCAATCATCTCATTTTATTCATAAAATTCATTCCAATGCATTACCAATTAGAGAGGTGGTATTAGGTGGTAATGGAAATTTGTGAACAAAAAATTTTTTTTGTGATCAAAATTTTGATTACCATGGGAATGACATAAAAGTTTTGATTAAAATTTTACACTATAAATCATTCCCATTACCACCATTTAATACCACTAACCAAACGGGCCGTTAGAGTATTCTAATATTATGTGACCGAAGTGTACTCCTAAACGACCGTTAGACTAGCGCTACTATATGGATCAGAATTAACAACATTCTATTTCTAATACAACAAAAAATATGCATAAAATGATGATAAAATTAACCGCACATCCAAGTTTCTCTTGTACTTCAGCATGCAGAAGAAGATTTCCAGTCTCTAACCAATGCATAAACGCAAGCAGAGATACTGCAGTTTGCGTTTCACTCCTCCAATCATTATGGTATCTACATATCATACAAAAAAAACATCAAAAAATCATGTTGCACTCCTAAGTCCCATGTGGCACCAATCTGACAATCAAAGTAAGAAATCATCAGAATAATCTACTAGTTTCAGTCATCAAACCTGTAGTACTGACCAGGACACTCTTGAACGATCCCAGAAAGCTGATTATAATGCTCCTGAAGCACACTTATATGTGACTTGGCCTTCTCTAACACCTCTGTTTTTGCATTTAAAAGAACCCAAATCAATGACAACCGTAACAACTAGTTTGGTTTTTGGTATTATCTGGTTTACTAACTACTAAGTGATAATAAGCACAATGAGTTTTATTCTTAATTGTCAAAAAAATTATATATGTCATTACCATGCTAATGAAGTTATCATCATAAAAATTTTCCAGTATAATATTACATCTCAAAAAAAGTTCCATTACAATTATCACAATTTAAAGCCAAAACAAGCAAGCTGAAAATGTAGTTCGAAAAACTGAAGTTTATATACCAAATGCAAACTCCATAAGTTCATCATTCAAACAGTCCTACAGAAAACAAATTCATAACTCATCATATTTTCATCAAACAGGAAACCCAGAAAATGTGAAGAAAAGTGTACAAAATATATACATGTTCTATTTCAAATTTTAAACGACTTTGCATTTTAGTTAAAATAGATAAGACCCAGAAAAACAATGCAAAATTTGATACAAAATTTACCAGATATGGAACGAGGTTGATGAACAAGAAGAAGATTGGCGTGCATAATTCTAGTGACGGACTCAATTTGAAGGGCAATATTACGAATTCTATCCCGCAAGTTGCCGGATTCATCAAGTTGGGTTCGGAAACTTTCAAATTGGTTCCCTATGGTACCATTGGAAGGAGCAGTAGTAGCATCGTCCGCCATTGAAGTTCTCAGAAAAGATGATGAAAGCAGATAACGAAACGACAGGTTTATTGGGGAATTAGAAGGGAGAGGAAGAGGAATGGTGCGAGGTTTAAGGAGGGAAGGGGAATTTAGGGATACATTAGGGTTGGGGTTCAAGGGAAATGGCGAAAACGCGTTTCAAAACTCATTTCGAAACGCGTTTCGAAACGCCTTCATTTGTGTACTACGTCTATGTTTTGGGTCGGTTATTATACGTTATACTATCCCAATTCATAGCCAATACTCATGTCATGTCATTTCTCTTTTTTTTGTTTTTTTTTTTTTAATATTTTTCATTTCTATTTACAAGTAATGATTTTTGACAAATGTAGATGTTTTTTTAGATATTTTATATGATAGGTACGTATTTTTGCAAAAAGTCAATAGTAGCAAATTCTAAAAAATTTTTCGATTGTACTTTTGGAATTTCACAACTTAACGTATATTCAGGCATTAAGGTTATTGTATTTTAATGAAAAAGGATAAAGGTAAAAAAGAAATTTTACAACTTGATGTATAATCTAACGATTGTTTGGTATCTATATTACGGCAAACTAAATTCCAAACGTACAATGGTATTTTGTGGAATTTATTTAAGATATGCTACCACTGAATTTTTGCAAAAGTTTGTATTTGCCATGTTAAATATCCCCATTTTTTTATTATGGTCCCCTTTTAAATCATGCACGTGGGTATCATTTTGTTGTGATGTCCTCCATTTGTACATGTAAAACCTTTTTATTGAAATTTTTCATATTTTGTAGATGTAGACACCTTTCTATTATTATTGTTTCATTATTGCCTTAACATTTGTGCAAATTGTAAATTAGACATTTACTCTGAATTGGATGGAATATATAAACAGGTTAGAAAACCCTTTGTTCTAAACATAACTACTTTAGTTAATTTGATTGAAAATCATAACTCTATATGATCCGCAACAGAATAGGTCAACTTGATTTACAGATACAAAAGCTAACGACGATCCCAGAGACGTTCGTTAACAATAACAATGACTTGTACTACTATTAAATTAGAATATATAATATAAAAGATAAAATTACATAATATACTTTTAAAGCATGATTAAGTAGTAGATTCTAAATTTTATGTTATATTAGGTAATATATTCTTACTGACAAACACCTCTAGCGTTTGTTAGCAATATTCATTTATAAATTTATAGATTTATGACTAATCATATGACAAATATGTCAAGGAACCATCTCAACCAAAAGCTTAAGCTTAAGCGTTTGTTAGAGTATATAACATATTTTGGGGCCTCAACCAAAAACTTAAGCCGATGGTTGAGGCCCCAGAATATGTTATACACTCTAACAAAATATTCTCCACCTAATAAAACAAAAATAAAAACATTTTAAAATAAGGTAACAATATTTGATCTCACAATAACTTTTTGTTTTTATAATAAATTTTATCCATGTACCCTTAATTCCCCAAGTCTAGTTAAAAAATTAGACTAAAAAGATTGGCTAATGTAAAGATATTTTCTCATATCCATCAAAATAGAGAGACAACATAATCCCTATATAGCTTCCTTGAATTTAGGCAATCATCACTCATTACCATTTACATCATAATTCAAAAATTAAAAAATGTTCTTCAACACAAAAAATACAAAAAATTAAATTAAAAAACTTAATACCCCAATTTCAAAAAATAAAAAACCAAAATCATGTGATAGATTATTAATTTATTATCTTAATTTCCATCAAATATTGAATCAAACAATTTTAATTCATATTCTTGAATAATCTTTGTGATTGTTTTCTATTAAAATGATTTTGTTTTGATGAAAACTTTGGGATTTTTTCATCAACACCAAAATCTCATAGAATAATGATCATCATTTTTTGTTTTATTTTCCATTAAACAAAATCCCTTAATCATAAGAATTGTTTTTTTACATTTATTATTATTATATTAATTAAAATGAAGAAAATAAGAATTTTGAATTTTTTACAATATATTGTGTTATTAATAATTATAATAAATTTATCATCCACATGTTTGGTTAATTCACAAGAAGATTTAGCAGAAGATGAAGATGGGCAAACAAGAAGTCCAGCAGCACTTCAAGTTGTTGCACAAATGTTGTTCAATCAACTAGCTAATATTACCCATGTTTTTGAGCCTGATATCAAGAAACATTTGGGCTTTTGCGTGAAAGATGTGTACGTAAATTTAACCTTATCGTCTTTCTGATATAAGAATATTTTATTATTTTAATGTCATTCACGTGTATTTTTATGAAATATAATGAATTTTGCATAAAATTTAATTAGTTATTATTATGTGCTTATAGGCAAGCTGATTGGAAATCGGCTTTTAACTTTTCCGATGATCTTGGGTTTTTGACATCTTGTATGCAAAAAATAAAAGGTAAATCCTTAAATTAATTAACTCATGTTTATTCAAAAACAATTCTAATGCATGTCATAATTATAGATTTTAAGCATGTACAATAATTAGAAAATGTTTTTTTTTTTATAAAATATACCTATAGTTTTTTAGTTTCTTATAAAAAATTTAATTGATAATTCTAATAATATACAGTAGCTTTTACATTCAAAGCTATTATTATAATAAAAAGAAAACAAAAAAACTATTATTATAATAGTAGATTTGTGCATTTTATCGTGTATGCTTTGTTCTATATATATATGTCCTTAAATCAACTTAACTAAAATTTTAAGTTGATGGTCGAGGTTCTAATATATGTTATATACTCTAACACGCCCCCTAACACGATAACCCTTTAGGCTAAAAGTGTATCATCATACCTTGCGTTTGAATATTCAACTTCAAATGAGGAGTAGTTAAAACGAACTCGTTATTTGTTATCACACTAGCTCTGATACCATATTAAGGAACCAATTCAACCAAAAACTTATACTGATTGTTGAGGCCTATGATAACTCTAGCAGTATATGTATAATAATAACAATCATCATCAGCATTATACCCAATATATTACGCTAATAGAAACTATGTTTTATACCGTATAATATAAAGGTAACACTATAATATAATATGTATAATTAAGGTTAAGTTGAAATTGGATGCAGATGTTCCAAAAAGAGTATGTAATGCAGCAGAAGTAAAGATATACATGTTAAGTGTAATAGATGGAAGTCAAAAGAGTTCAAATTACTTAAAGCCAAATAAGAACTGTAATTTGAGTTCTTGGATTGATGGGTGTGAACCTGGTTGGGCATGTACTGTTCCTAAAGACAATAAAGTTGATATGAAGAACTCTAAGGATATTCCTGATCGTACCCAAGAATGCAAACCTTGTTGTGCTGGTTTCTTTTGTCCCAAGGGTATCACTTGCATGATTCGTAAGTATCCTTCTTTTATCCATACATCTTATTAATTTTGCTACATTACGTAACTGAATAGCTGATAGTAGATGAAATGTGAAAACATGTTGAATTTATATATTGTCAGATGAAATGAGATTAATATGTGAGATGATTTAGAAACACTATAGAACGTTTGAAAAAAAAATTGTACTAGCATGATAAATATAATGAGTAATTATTGGAGAATGTATTGGAATTGAAAGGGTATGATCTTGTCGTCGTTCTTTCCTATGGATATGAGCTTGTCATCATTCTTCCCTCTTCATACCCTGATCATAGTTTTTTATGAGTTGGAACACTTAGTATTATGATGATGATGTATTGAAATTGAAAAGGGTCATTATGAGTAATTGACAACAATCACATAACAAAATGTTGTGCATTGCATATTATATATACTCCCTAAGTTGCTTTATGTGTATATTGCTTGGAGTATTTAAATTTAATATTTTAACTTTATTTAGAAAGTTTTTCTTATCTATTTGATAAAATATTGTTATGAGAAATCTTTAAAGTTTTTAATTTAAAATTCGTTATATGCTGCATATAAGTAAATGAAACGAAAAAAAAAAAAGAAATTATTATCATCATTATCCTGTGTATTCCGTTCATAGACAAACTATGGTTAGAGTATGAGGAGTAAAGACAGAAGACAACTCATATTTATATAGGAGAATACGGTCAGAGAGTCCCCAACTCTAAAAGGTCTTCAAAGAGATATCCGAAAGCCAGCAATTTACACCCACGTTAACTAAAGATACACAATAAATAGATTACGCACAAATAACTAAACAAAAGACAAATAAATAGCGATAAGTAAAGGCAAAAAACAGCAACAAGCGGTGGTCGGGAGGTACATAAATTATGTAATTTTTGTTTCATTATTTAAGAGCTCGTCCATTAGGCTCATATTGTTCAGAAGCTACGCTCAATAAACTTTATTCTTTTAATATTGGGGAACCCCGATCGAACACTTAAAACGTCAACAATGGCGCCAATTCATCCAATTCTTCGTTAAACTATTCGACAACAAAACCCTAACTCTCCAATTCCCAATTAACCAACTCATTTCTCCACAATCAATCAAACACCAAATCGAATCCCTTACTAATTTCCCTCCTCAATCCCAAACCCTAACCCTAAATGGCAAACTCCTTCAAAATTCATCCCAATCCAAACCAAAATCCCTCTTTTTTTCAACTTTCTATGTCAATTTTTCTCTCCACGGGATTAAAGGAGGCTTCGGATCTCTCTAGAGAGGGGCAGGAACTAAAGCGGGTCAATAAAAAAGACGAATAACTTCAACGCGTGTAGAGATATGAGTGATATTGATAAATTTGTATGATTTTTTTTAAATTTTTTTTTAGATTTAGAAACTAACATTTTATTACATATTGAAATCATGTTGCTTCTGTTACTTGAATTTATTTTACGAATTTAAATTTTCATAAGTTGAAATTCTCTAATAATGTGTTTTTTTGTTCATTCTTTTAAAAGCTTGTCCATTAGGCTCATATTGTCCAGAAGCCACGCTCAATAAAACAACAGGCAGATGTGAACCGTAAGTATATTCTTCTTGAACCATACGTTAATCGTAGTAGTTAATAATTCTTGATAAATGCAATGTTATATATTATTTTTTATATTTTTTCCATTCCATTATACTTGGTATATTTGACTTTTTACGTAAATTAATTTATCATTTCAATATTTATATATTGAATCATGTAACATGTAAATATTATAAAAAGTTATTATTATAAAATTATCCGATTTCGACTCTATTTTTTGTTAATTACATATTAGTAGAAATATAAAACTAGTGTAAAAACCCGTGCATTGTACAATCTTTTTAGTATTGATGTCTATAAATATATGATATTAAAAAAATAAAGTCAGATATATTATGCAGTAGGAACACTCAATTTTGACAGTTATATGTATAATGCAGATATTATGTTCTCTAATTTACTCAATTAAACTAATACATAAAATATGGTTAAACGAGAAATAGTGCCGATAATCATGTAGCAATTACTACTTTAGAACGAAGTATGATGTATTATAGGAATTTTTGTATAGGAATTTAATTAACATATACAAAAATCTTACAGGTATACCTACCAAATACCACCAGGAAAGCCTAATCATACTTGTGGAGGAGCTGATATATGGTCTGATGTTATAAATTCTAATGAAACATTTTGCTCACCGGGATCATATTGTCCATCCACAATAGAAGAACTTCCATGTACTATGGGGTATTGTTTTTCTTTAATAAACAATTCACTTTCACTATACATTATTAAAAAAATTATCCATTTTTGCAATTATATCCATCTAGATTATTGAAGAGAGAATTGGGTCTTGTCTAGTTTAAGAGTAAATATTACTTTTTAAGACGTGTTTATTTGATTCTCACTTAGCTCGTCTTTTTCATTAGTCTACTATGTAATAAAAATGTAATTAATTAAGGTTGAAAATTATACTTTAATGTGTTATTCATGTTATTGTGAATTTTCAGGCATTATTGTAGAAAAGGATCCACTCAACAAAAAAGTAAGTTTTAATTTTTCATCACAATATAATACTTTTTATTAATATTTAAAATTTCTCACTTAGTTCTCCGTCTCAAAATTATGTTTTATATGTTTACTCAACATATCATTGAGACGGAGATTATATAAGTTTTGAGTAAATTTTTCTAGCAATAACATATTTTGATATAATTGTTTTTGATGTAAAATTTCAATGAGTTATTTTTTTTAATTCTTTTCTAGTGTGCTTCAAATTAGCGAGTTGTGATTCAAACACTGAGAATCAAAATATACATGCCTACGGTATATTACTTATTGTAAGTGTTCTTCATCCTTGACATGAAATTTGCAATCGCAATGCATAGTAAGATGTTAAAAATTGTTACTTAAATACAAGCTTGTATACAAACATTCAAACATGCATACGTATAAAGGAGCATAAATAAATGTGTATTGATGTATATTTGAATTGACTTTGCATTCATGGTCATGTTTATCTATACACATGCAAACAAACATGTAAACATATATACAGTACATCATGAGGTTGCGGTCCCATAATAAATTAAATCTATTATTATATAACCATTACATAAAGCTGTGATTGAATTGGTTTATTGAATGGTATCCGAGTAATGTAACGAAAGTCACAACTTTCTATCTCATCGAACCCTTATTTTTCAAAGGGGAGTATTAACATGTCAGAGGAGCTAGGTGCTGTATTTCACGCCTTTAACAAAAAAACTCTTGTGTTGGGTGTGATAGAATATACTACACATTCTAAAGAGATGGTTTAGAATTGAACACAAGATTCAGAATGTTATATACTTTATCAGACACATACAAGTACGTGTATAGATGCATATTCAAAATAACTAATCAACAGCATAATATTTGATTATAGGCAACATTATGTACAAGCCTACTACTTGTGTACAACTGTTCAGACCAAGTGCTAACAACTAGAGAAAGAAGACTAGCAAGATCAAGAGAACGTGCAATAAGAAGTGCAAAAGAAACAGCACAAGCTCGTGAAAGATGGAAAGTAGCAAAAGAAAATGCTAGAAACCGTGCAATTGGATTACAACAACAATTATCACGTACATTTTCGAAGAAAAAATCTACAAGACAAGAAACATTAAAAGGGTTTGGTGTAGCAAAACCAGGAACTAGTAATGACAATTTGGATCCAAAATCAAAGAAAAAGGGACAAACAAATCTGTCTAAAATGATGCAAGAAATTGAGGATGACCCAGATAATAATGAAGGATTTAATGTAGAAATTGGGGATAAACATATTAAAAAACAATTTAAAGCTAAAGAATTACATACTAGAAGTCAAATTTTTAAGTATGCTTATGGGCAACTTGAGAAAGAAAAAGCTATGCAACAAGAAAATAAGAACCTTACATTTTCTGGGATTATTTCTATGGCTACTGATACTGAAGTTAGAAAAAGGCCTTTATTAGAAGTTTCTTTTAAGGACCTGACCCTTACTTTGAAGGGTAAGAACAAAAATTTGTTAAGAGGTATCACAGGGAAACTTATGCCTGGTAGAGTGTCTGCTGTTATGGGTCCCTCAGGTGCTGGAAAAACTACTTTTCTTTCTGCAGTTACTGGTAAAGCTACTGGGTGTAATGTTACTGGTCAGATTTTGATTAATGGGAAGAATGAATCTGTTCACTCTTATAAAAGGATTATTGGGTTTGTTCCACAAGATGATATTGTGCATGGGAATCTTACTGTTGAAGAGAATTTGAGATTTAGTGCCAGATGTAGGTAAGAAAAATTAGTTGCTTTTTACTTCTTTCACTTTTTGATTGAATATTACACTTTATGTTCTCATTTTTACAACTAAAAGAACATAATTTTGTTTGGCAAACAATTGTTAGTTGGGTCTGTAACGATCTTGAAATATTAGTTGGAAAGCTAGTTATTGTTGAGATAATTAGTAAACATTGTTTGTTGGACCTTGGTTGGTGATTATTTATTAGAGAAATAGTAGGTCCAAAAGCCAAAAAAACTACTTTGATTTAGACTTAAAAGTCAACTTTTCAGTGAGTTAAAACTTAAAAGTCATTTATCAAATATACTTTTTAGCTATATGACCAATCAAATAGACAATAAAAAATTAATAATATGTTATCACTAATAGTTTAAAATTTTAGGTTATAATATATGGCTATGCATGAGATCAGTTTTGGGTTATCTTAGTAATTGATAGTTTTTTCTTTCACCTTTACTTGTAAAGATTCTCTATTCTATATTCATATATAGGATGGCCAATAAAAAGTTTTTGGGGTGCACATAATTTAAAACTAAATGATTAAAACATATATTAGGATTGCAAAGTAAAAAATTTTAATCATTTAACATTTTAATAATAGGTTTAACTTGGTGCTTATGCATGTTTTAATGTAGGTTACCTGATGACCTTCCAAAAGCAGAGAAGGTACTTGTTGTTGAAAGAGTAATTGAAGCATTAGGGTTACAAGCAATAAGAGACTCTTTAGTAGGAACAGTTGAGAAAAGAGGAATCTCTGGTGGACAAAGAAAAAGAGTTAATGTTGGGTTAGAAATGGTTATGGAGCCTTCCTTATTGATTTTAGATGAGCCTACTTCTGGTTTGGATAGTTCCTCTTCTCTTTTGCTTTTAAGAGCCCTTAGACGTGAAGCTCTTGAAGGAGTTAATATTTGTATGGTCATTCATCAACCAAGGTAATCCATTTTCATTCTTATCATTTTCTCAATGTGTTTTACAATTGGTTGCTGGCTGTTATACCTAGTTGGTTGATCAGTTGACTTATTTGCCTAGTTAATAACATCAGATTTATTTTTGTTGGTTGTTAAGCTAGTTGAAAAAATGAGTTTGACAAATTGCTATTGGCTAGAGCTGATGGCCAGTTTGACCATTTTAAAGTGTTGGTTGATGCATTTACTTAGTACTAACTATTAATCGATATGGATAGATATGGTAAAATTGAGTTTTGGGTTGTAAGCCTTTTATTATAGAAAAAATGAGTCTGAAAAATAAAGCCAATATCAACTGGCCTAAAAACTATTAACAAAACTTTTATTTTGACCGGTTAATCAATTTGGAAACCATAAGTCAATCAAGAAGTCATTATTCAATACACCTATTATAAAGCTATTGAAAGCAATTTTCTTGGCTTAAAAGTCATCCACTCAATAAGAATTTTTACTATTTGACCAATTAAAAATTTGAAAGGACAAAAATCAACCTTTAAGCCAAGATGTTGCGATGATTTGTCTTATATCATTGAATTAAAGATCATAAAGTGTGTGCATTAACCTCGTATTTTCCAGATATTATGCTGACATTAAAAATAAATCCATCTCAATCAAAAAAAACAAATTCCAAAGAGATTTTGGAGACTATTAACTTTGTATTATTGATTGTTGTTCAGTTATGCACTATTCAAAATGTTTGATGACTTCATACTACTAGCAAAAGGAGGTCTAACAGTATACCATGGATCAACCAAGAAAGTAGAAGAATATTTCACAGGATTAGGAATAACAGTACCAGAAAGAGTAACTCCTCCAGATCATTACATTGACATTCTAGAAGGAATTATAAAATCAGGATCAAATGTTACAAGAGAACAACTACCAGTTAGATGGATGCTTCATAATGGTTACCCTGTACCACCTGATATGTTACATCTTTGTGATGAAATTTCTAACACTTCTCCAGATAGTTCTGTTAAATCTGCTGCTGATAAACGTCTTGATAAATCTTTTATTGGTGATCTTATTCAAGAAATTAAGTGTGCTGTTGCTATGCGTAGGGAGCATCTTAAGCATAATTTTTTAAGAAAACAGGATTTGTCTAATCGAATTACACCTGGAATTCCGAGACAGTATAGATACTTTTTGGGAAGGTACGTACCTTTTTATTTACGTTTATTTTATTGTGATTTTCGATACAGCTCGTCTTGAATGAGACTAACTCATCATGAGACGGAACCATAAAATTAGTTCATTTCTGTAATTAATCACTTGAAAATGGTAAGTGAACACTTTAACATACTAATTACTAAATGTATATAGACCAGTCTATTAGAGATGGTCTCACAATGAAACCATTTCATTTACGAATTTGTGTTTTTAATAGGCTTGAGTTGATGATAAAGATAGTTCTTTGATACAGTATCATAAGTGTAAGTCATAACCTTACACAGTTTATTTAATTATATTGTTGGACTTTTGATAGAGTTGGAAAGCAAAGACTTCGTGAAGCAAAATTACAAGCAGTTGATTATTTAATTCTTCTACTAGCTGGAGCTTGTTTAGGATATCTTTCCACAAAGAGTGATGAAACATTTGGTGCTCTTGGTTATAACTACACTGTCATTGCTGTATGTAAGTATTCACTTTATATTCTATACTCAGTGATCCGAGCCATGACCATGCGCGCCTAGAGTTTCTTGCCCAATAGATATGCATTTACGTTTCAAATGAATTTAGTTTGCAACTTGTCTTGTATGATACCATCTCACCATGAGACAAGCCCATATAATAAGCGCATTTTTCTGATTGACCGCTTAAAAATTATATTTGATGAGAATAACAAGACCTAATGTACATGTGTCAGCCCAATAGAGATATTCTTACCATGAGACTGTCTCAATTTGTGTTTGGTTTGTTGTATGTTTTGAAGCACCATCCAAACTTAATCTAATGGTTGATTGTTGAAGATTCATGATATCTTATTTACTCTTACACATTTTATGTTGATTCGCAGCGCTTTTGTGCAAGATTTCAGCACTAAGATCATTTACACTAGACAGATTACAGTATTGGAGAGAAAGTTCATCTGGAATGAGCAGCTTAGCATATTTCATGGCTAAAGATACAACTGATCTTTTCAACATTCTTTTTAAACCTTTGGTTTACCTCTCTGTTTTCTTCTTTCAAAGTAACCCACGATCAAGCTTCATGGCCAATTACATTGTTTTGGTTTGTCTTGTTTATTGTGTTACCGGAGTTGCTTATGGTTTAGCTATTCTACTCGAGACTGGCCCCGCTCAACTGGTTCGTATTCTCGATACTCTAACATGTGCATAAAAACTTTTGATTGTTTATAAATCGCAGTCGAGTCTGACGTTTAGGCATGTATTTATGGTGAACATAGATTCAACTGTTTTATGAAAACATAGATTAAGAGGCGTTTGATAGTTGACTTTTGACTTTTTGTATAGTCATAAAAACTGTTTGGTAATTGATTTTAAGCAAGCTAAAATGCTAACCTTTAAGCCAAAATAAAATAACTTTATCTGCTTTTGGCTCTTGGCTTTTGACCTACATTTTTCCTTATCAATATTTCCAGTGGGTCAAACCGAAACTTCGCTAATCTCATTTGCTAAACAAACTTTACTTGTGATTATAATCACTTTTTTACTTCTATATACTAACGATTTGATGGTTTATTTTACAGTGGTGTGTGCTCCTTCCGGTAGTGTTATCACTCATTGCCAGTCAAAGAAAAGAAGACAATGAACTCATGTTTGAAGTTGGAAAATTTACGTATACAAAGTGGGCTTTGGAGGCTTTTGTCATTGCAAATGCTGAAAAGTAAGTTCTTTTTTTTTTAAAAAAAAATCTTTTTTAATAATTACAATATTTCATTATCATTTTTTGTTTCAAGTTTGAAAACTAAAAAAGTAGTTTTCACTTTTAGTTGTCGTTTTTTCATAATTATCATTTTTTTATAGGACTTAATATCATATGACTTTGAAAATTTTAAAAACTAAAAAACCAGGCTTAAATAGTCGTTTTATTATAGTCGTGAGGGCTAATCACTAATGTGTTTATTTATTATATAAAATAATAAAAAATCTAAATGTGTAGGTATGATGGAGTATGGCTAATAACTCGTTGTGGTTCGTTGATGCAAAGTGGATATGATCTTGATCATTGGAGTCGATGTCTAATATATCTCCTTTTAAGTGGGATAGCTAGTCGTTTAATAGCTTTCATTTTCATGATTGTAGTTCAAAAGAAATGAAACCATTAGCATTTTTGTAATAGGATTGTACAAACAAATTAAATGTCACTTGTAATTGTTAATTACTCTTTAATTTTTTTTAACAAACTCCAATTTTGATATTTTATTATTAAAAAGTAGTTAATGTATCTATAATCTATGGAAATGATATCTAACATTGTAATTACACTTGTTATAAAATGTCATTTCTAATAGATATATACTTGGACTTCGAGTTCAAGTCAAATCTTAGAAAAAACTCCGACTCGACCTTTACTTTGACTTTGATAAAATCTAACATTTAATTTCTACGTGTTTAATTAATTGTTTTTTTAGTTTATTTTAGACAAATTCGCATCTTTTTAGGATAGATGTAAATGTATAAGTATGTCTATATCACCTGTTATTTATATTAATTTTATTGGCCGGAGCATTATTGGACCTCATCATAGAATGATTTTTTCCAAAAGCCTTTAACATTGTTCAATTTTTTATTGTGTCAATTCAAAAGATATTATTATTGTGAATTTGCCTTTTGTTATTTAGTAAAATTTGGGCGATTGGTCAACTTATATTTATTTGTCAGGTAGATTTTCGGTAAAATCAGAAATGACGTAAAATTCCCTGTCGGAGGTGGGGTGAAACAAAAATAATAGTATACTCATTCTAAAAGTGAAAGTCAGCAGCCGTGTATAGACTTAAATTTCTTTTGTTCTTTTTCTCTTTCTCGCATACCATCCCAACTCATTTTCTTAGCTATTTCCTATTAATGGCTGCTCATCTAATTTCTTTACTTTCAATATCTACTTCTTTACTCCATTAATTTCTCTTCTATCCGGTCAAGGATTCGTGAGGATTAAGTAAGTTATCATTAATTCATCGTTTTGTTTGGTTTGGTGTTGAATTATGGAAAGCTCATGGGTTTTTGATCTTGTTTTCTATGCTATTCATCGTTTTGGTTCCTATTGTAGTTCTTGTGGATCATACTCGATGATTTTTGTTGAATAAAATCAAAATTTTCTTCTGCAATTTGTTTACATTTAATAGAATTTTCCGATTTTGGTTGTTCAGAATATTCCTGTCTTTTTGCTTGATGAGTATATGAATTTGGGACTTTTATGCGTACGGAGAACGAATTAGGGGTTTTGGGTATTTCACTATTTTGATAATTTGTTTATTAGTTTTGTTTGAGGATGTATTACTTTGAAAATTGCAATTGGATGAAAGTTTTATGCCCCAATTCTAACAAGATAGAACCTTATAATATTATGCTCAATTATCATTAATCAGCTTTTGAATGACCTACCCAGCTGGATATAGTTCTTAGTAACCAATGAAAATTCTCGCTATGCATCTTTTTTGGTAACCAAGGTGAAAAACTGAGGAAATTAGACTTGTTAACTTTCTTTACCTTATACTCCTCTGCCTAGATGATTCTGCGAGTACAAATAGATGAATTTTAATTTGTGGTTTGGTATTAATTGTTACCGAGAATTAGAAAAGTGTTTGCAATAAGTACATGGGAAGGAGACAGAGATTAAACGTGTGTATGAGAATTGATGAGGAAGTCAGAAGTGTCAGTTATCATCCAAAAAAAAGGAGATGTAGCAAATTCAGTAAAAAAAAAAAAAAAAACTAATATGAAAAATATAGCAAATTCAAGGGGATGAAGGAGTATTGAATTGAATTTTTTAATGTGTACCATGTCTTAGTTCCCTTTCATAGGAAGGGGCGGCTCTCGGGCTCCTTAGTCCTTGGCATCTGAATGCTAGTAAGGGCATTTCAAGATATAACATTTCAATGCCCTTAACTTGATTTCTATGTGAGTAACCATCTTTTTTGAATCAGTAGCTATGTTCATTTTTATTTGGTTTACTTTCTTCATGTATTTGAATCGTGCTCTTTGGTTTTGGATGGATGGTATTTCATTTGGCTTTATTCATTTGTTTTTGGTTTACTTTCTTCATATGATTGAATCATGTTCTTTGGTTTTGGATGGATGGTATTTCATTCTATTTTTCTTTTTTCTCTTCTTGTGTTCCTTTTATGCAGTTGTTGAACTACCGCTAGTAAATTGGAAACTATGAGGTGTCTTCCTTTCTTTGATGAAGCTAGGAAAGGAGAGTCAAAGACAATTAAGGTGGTATCTAATTTGTCGTCAAGTTCCGCCCTTGGCGATGATGAAGTAAATAGATCATGCTCTGATCTGAATTCACAATGTGTCTCTGATACAAGCACAGATTCCATCAGGAAAAACTCGTTTCTCAGCATGTCCCAAAGATCCACCTCCAATTTGAGAGTGTTCACATTTCAAGAACTAAAAACTGCCACCAAAGGTTTCAGTCGGTCGGTTAGGATTGGAGAAGGGGGATTTGGATGTGTATATAAGGGGATAATAAAGAGTTTAGAGGACCCATCAGTGAAGGTGGATGTTGCAGTAAAACAGCTAGGGAAAAGGGGCCTGCAGGCAAGTAATTTCAATATCCACTTCTCTTATTGATCATCTTTTCACTTGTTTCAATGTCACTTCTGATTTTCTGCTATTCTTATCTTATAGGGCCATAAAGAATGGGTTACAGAAGTCAGTGTTTTAGGTGTGGTAGAGCATGCCAACCTAGTCAAATTATCGGGCTATTGTGCAGACGATGATGAGAGAGGTATGCAGCGTCTTCTGATTTATGAATACATGCCCAATGGAAGTGTGGAGGATCATTTATCTTCTAGGTCTCGCACAATTCTTCCTTGGGCTATGAGACTAAGAATTGCAAGGGATGCAGCTCGTGGTTTAACCTACCTTCATGAAGAAATGGATTTTCAGGTAGCTTCATTTCCGTAACTATTAGAAGTCAAATTACCGTCTTATTTTCGTTCAATATTCTTCAAAAGTTACGAATTATAATTAGGAATTGTTTCGTTTACTTTTTGTTTGCTCTCTTCTCTTGTTATACATCATATATGGTGCCCCCGCCACTAGATTAATGTTACTCGTTAATCATAATTTCACTACCTACATGTTCTCTAATAATTTTGTTACTGATAGATTATCTTTAGGGACTTCAAATCTTCAAATATACTGTTGGATGACCAGTGGAATGCAAAATTGTCAGATTTTGGGCTTGCAAGGTTGGGCCCTTCTGAAGGATTGACCCATGTTTCTACTGCGGTATGTTATTCGAATTGATTGTTGACTTTTGTCTCAATTGTAGGCCGGGTTTTTGAACTTTCTGAGCTTTTCAATCTTGAACGTTTGGTATCGTAATCATCTCATATGGGTCACAAATTGTTTGATATTGTGTACCAAAAGCGCTTGTGGCTCAATGGATAGAGCATCTGCATGTGGAGCAGAAGGTTTTGGGGTTCGACCCCTACTAGGCGCAGGTATCAATTGGGGGTTTCTTGACTGCGCGCATCTCTTTTTACTCCCTCCTTGGGGGTACGGGTATGATTTGTCTGCATGTTTTAAGATAAAGAAATCCCCCACTCGGACCCTGCCTTGTGCGGGATACCGGGAAGAAATACGAAGATTATATTGCGTGCATAACTTTTTTCAGGGGATAGAATTACTCTTTCAACAAGTTTCTGTGGCTTTGATAGCTAGTTGTCACGAGTCAACCTTTTAAAACCTAAATGTCGAGAAAATTGGCCCGGAATATAGACTTTTTCTAGAACGTTCTAGACCTTCTTGGAGTATTCTAGTCTCTTTGTAGCTATAGTGTTGCTCGTTGATGATTGTCCGCTGAGCAGTACTTGGCGAAATTTTTTTCTTTGTCTAACAAATATTATCCTTTCTAGATTGTAGGAACACTTGGATATGCTGCTCCTGAGTACATCCGAACAGGACGCCTGACAAGCAAGAATGATGTCTGGAGTTATGGGGTTTTCCTATATGAACTAATCACCGGGAGGCGTCCTATAGACAAAAACCGCCCAAAGAGTGAACAGAGACTTTTAGATTGGGTGAGGCCATACCTTTCAGACTTGAAGAAGTTTGAGCTGATTGTAGACCCAAGGCTTGGTAAAAATTTATCTCTCAAATCCGTACATAAGCTTTCATTAGTTGCCAATAAATGCCTAGCTCGACAACCAAAATCACGTCCTAAGATGAGTGATGTCCTAGACATGGTTAATTCTATTGTTGGGTCATCAGCCGAATTAGCAGTACCACTACCACTCGTAAATCCAGACACTAAAGAAGCTTCCAAAGATGAACATGCGAAAAGAATTGCTGGCTCAAAATATGGCGATGATAAATACTTTGGCCGTTTGTGGAGATACATCCTTCGGAAGATACATAGATAGCGGCAGTCTTCACCAAGCCTCAAGCCTGTATATTAATGTAAGTTTATACGTCTTCTGCGAATACTAAGTCAGTAATCTTGTTGAGTTCACACATCTTTAGCAATGAGCATAGATGGTTTCCGCGGTTCCCTCCGAATCACGAGCAACAAATACCATTTTGAGGCGATCAATTGTACATTTATTACATGTCATCATCATCATCATCATCATCATCATCATCAACCCACTAGCTCGCTCGAAAACAAAGTCTGGGTGAGGGAAGGTGACAGACAATCCATCCCCGTATTCCCTTCAAAGGGAGGACATTTATTACATATGATAGTAGTTATTTGTTTGTAATGTATTGGGTTGGCGCCTTGGCGGAGTAAATAAAGATTATTTACCTAGTGTATATTGTATATTGGTTGTCATACGAGGAAGGTTTGGGCTGGTCCTCCCTGTAAGAGGTACCCTGTATACGAATGAGATTAGCACATGACAAGCAGCTGTAGTATGAAGAGCTAACTAATGAGCAGGTAGCAGTTTTGGGAGGTTTAGCAAGTGTTCTGTTCCACTGTTGTAACATACAAACATCTGTTATATAAAGTCATATAGATCATGGTTTGGTAGACATAATCTGAAAGATGAAAAATTAGTGGTAGCATTTTAGGATTTTTGCATCATTAAGCATGACTTTGAATGAAGTTTCAAGTCTTTGGAGTTCAAATAAAAAATTGGGTTTTATCACGGTAAGAATAAGTGTCTTGTTTTTCAAATAAGATCTTGTGATCGAGTGTTACATGCCCTCTCCTGCCCTTGGTCTATCTCATAATAAAAAATCACATATTATAGATTGTTCACCATAATACGAGTCTAAATGATTGATCTACTCCATGAGAAGAACCTATATGATCGATCTATTTCACTAAATGATCACTGAGACTAAAATTGTATATTGAACCATTTAAATAAAATTTATCCTATTTCACTAAATGATAATTCATCATAGATAAATACTACCTTTGTTAAATGTTATCTGCAACTTTTGCCATTTTTGTCCGCTCAAGGTTATCTGCAACTTTTTTCTTTCCTTTTTTAGTAAAAAATAATCAATCTAATTATCTATCTCATCATTTTCTCTCTCCTTTAATTATCTATCCCATCATTTTCTCTCTTCTTCTTTTCCTTAATTACCTATCCCTACTTTCTTTATCCTTCTTTCCCTTATTTACCAACCCCTACTATTTTCATTATTTTCTCTTTTCTTCTTATCTTAATTACCTATCCCTACTTCCTCTAATTAACACCTACAAAAAAATGCATTGACAACTGCAAAGTTTACTGCAGTTGCACATAACATTTAACGAAGGTAGCTAATTATATATTGAATCAGCGCAATAAAAATAATTTTGCAGTTAAAGGGTTTTATTTCAAATTTTATCTTACTTAATCAATGGAATCCGGTCCCCACCCAGAAAATTTTATAGTGGGCCCAAATAATAAACTCTTTTCTCCAACTAGTATGACTATTTAAACAATTTTCTCTCTCCTGTGGGGTCATCAGAATCCCAACCCTAAACCCCTTTCACTTTTCTCTCTCCACCAATAATGGGTTCCGAAACCACCATCATCCCCGCTCTCCCCGCCTCCGACCTCCACAACCATACTCTTCCTCCCCCTTCCCAACCTTCTCCGGTATCTCCCCCGCCGCAGAATCAAGAACAAGCACCATCAGCTATTCCTATATCCTTTGCTCTCCCTTATTCTCCCTCCACAATTCCATCGTCCACCACCAAAACCGCCACTAAACTCGCCGTCACTCGTCGCACCAATCCCTCCACGAAAGACCGTCATACCAAAGTCAACGGTCGAGGTCGCCGTGTTCGCATGCCTGCACTTTGTGCCGCCAGAATCTTCCAGCTTACTCGCGAACTCGGACATCGAACTGATGGTCAGACCATCGAGTGGCTTCTGCGTCATGCCGAACCGTCCATCATTGCTGCTACTGGTACTGGTACTGTTCCTGCTGTCGCTAATTTTAGTTCTCCGGCGAAATCGTCTTCTTCTATTACTACTGTTGAAGCTCCTTCTTATTTTCCATCACCGGCTGTTGTGGAGTTTGGATATCGGCATGTTCCGTCGTTTACTGCGCTTTTGATGCAACCTGATGACGGAGAGATGAAATTGAGGGTGCAAAATGATGAACATCAACAACAGGATGATTCTAATACCGTTGCTAAACTTGAGATTCAAAATTAATAACCAAGTAATTGTCATTTTTTTTCGATTAGTTATGATGATCAATAGTAGAGGAAGAATGCAATTTTAGTGGTTTATCTATCTCTAATGGAGTATCTGTCCAAGTTTGTACTTTCTAGGGTTAGGGTTAGCGTTAGGGTTAGGGTTTATTAAGGGATTTTTGTTCTGGGCTGAGGAGGAGTCTGGTGCGATGTTTCTTCATCTCATTGCTGTGAAATCAACTGTGAAGCCCGTTTTGGTGTTCTGAATTCCCAATTGTGTAAATTTTCTGAGTAAATTCATAGTACTATTACAATTTACAATAACTACTAAATTTTTGGGGCATATATTTTGTTGTACTCAGTTTTACGGTTTATTCGTACTCTCTTATCCAAACCCGATGACCCATTAATCAAATTTTTCCTATAACCCAAGATTGAACTTAACCAAACCCGAATATCCATTATTATTAGCAGTTTGTCTTATATAAGACCGTCTCATATAAAAACTGTCTTATATAAGCTAAAAGTTTATATTTGAAATGTCAAATGTGTCATGCACAGTGGCGGATCCAGGGTCCGCCATTTCCAGGGGCACCAACTAGTGGACGAGATTTCGACAGAGTTTTATTTGTAAAATTAACAACTATTTTACTCTTATTTGCTAAAATTTTTAAATACGACATACTTGTATACCACAAAAAGAAATTGAACAAATTATATTAACTAACCTAATTAAAAAAATGCGATAAAATAAATAAATAAGACAAAATTACTAAAATGAAGGAATATTTATCATCAAAAGACTTTAGTATTAATTTTAAACTTTTACTCGTACCAAAAGAAAAGTCTACGTTAAATATTTTTTTTAAAAAAACACCTAGGGGCACATGACCCCGGGTGAAAAAATGTGGCTCCGCCACTGGTCATGCAATCCAGAGTTTGTCTTATATAAGACTGTCTCACTGTAAGATAAACTCAAAATAAAAAGCTTATAAACTAAAAATTTATATTTGAAATTGTGTTAGGCAAGAATTTGTGTATTCACCGCTCCTATTTAATTGCACAAATTCTAATGTGAGAGTAAGATAGTTTCATCATAAGACAGCTTTTTGTATATGGGCTGAATAATCTAATTAGTATAGTTATTAGCATATGGTCACCTTATACTTTCACAAAAAGTAATTCTTTATTTGTTCTTCAAATTCAATATGCAAAATTGAAAAATGCTTTCACATTAGCATAAGCTGGTTTGACCATCCAATCCTCTAATTGTATCAAAATAAGCTAAAATTGCCCAATAAACTATTTTGCCAAACACTGTACTATGTACAATCTCTTGAACATCTATTTAGCTGAATGAAGGCTTCCCACAAGTGAAGTATATACTGTACTGTCTGGTGTAATGCCTGCCTGTATCATTTGATCATACAGTTTGAAAGCTTCATCTGATCTCCCAGCCTTCGACAAACCCGAAATTATTGCTGTATAAGTAATAACATTAGGGACTAACTTCCTAGCTGACATCTCATTGAACAACTCTAGGGCATAATCTATCTTTCCATTGATACATTCACCATGTATAATCGACGTGTACGAGTGCACATCCAACATTATTCCCCTTTCCGCCATCTTGTTCTTTAGCAAATGAACCTCCTTCATCATACCCTTCTTAATGTAAGCATCAATCAAAACATTGTACGTTACGACATTAGGACTTACTCCCTTCGTTTCCATCTCTTTAAAAAGTCGTCTCGCTTCAACAAGGTTACCTTCCTTACAATGTAAATCAATCAAAGTTGTATAATTGAAAGTATTCATTGTCAATCCCTTGTCTAACATTGAGTACAAGAATCTCTTGGCATCCTCAAATCTGTTCAATCTGCACAACCCACTAGCAATAATGTTATATGTGTATACATCAGGCACCAATCCTTGCTTCTCCATCACATCCTTGAGTTTCAATGCTTCGTCGATTTTCCCTTTTCTGCAATATCCATCCAACAATGTATTATATATCACACTATTCAACTCGATACGATTTTGTTTCATATCTTTCACAAGCATTTCCACTGCATCCAACTGTCCGGCTTTGCACAGCCCGTGTATCAGAGCTCCGTAAGTGTGAGCATTCGGAGTAAAGCCTTTCAAAGTCATTTCATCAAAAAGATGACAAGCCATTTTCATGTCCTGTTTCCTGCAATACAAACTTATCATCACAGTATACAAATGCATATCCACTGCCACACCATTGTCACACATTTCCTGGAACTTTTTTTCGGCTTCTTTGATCATCCCATTATCAGCATATCCCTTGATCATAAGTGTATATGTAGCTGTACTAGGTTCCACATTAACCTTCTTCATCATCCTCAACACTTCACCAATTTGGTCAAATTCCTTTGTCTTTATGTAAAAAGCTATCAATGAGTTGTATGGATATGAATTCTGTTCAATTTCTTTACTACACATTTCATTAATCATTAATTTAGCCTTCTCAATCTTCCCCATCTTACACAAGCAATCAATCACAATCGACATCGAATGCACTGTTATTTGGACACCTGAATCAACCATCTTGGCATGAAAATCGAGCAAATAGTCGAATTTCCCAGAATTCTTCAGTGCAACCAAGCAAACCATACAACTCTTTTCCTCAACCAAAAACTTCCTCTCAGTCATATAATCAAACACCTTAAGTGCATCATCGAATTGCTTATCATCCGCATAAACCCTCATCAAAAGGTCATAAAATTTTGCCACAGTTGTGGGTTTATAACCAAATTGTTCCAAAACAGACGCAATAACTGAAGGTGGGCATTTGAGATTTCGATCAAGAGCCATATATTTCACTACGTTTTTGGCAGCTGCAAATTTTTCAACTTCTAACAATCTAAAAATAAGGGTAATGTGGGCATGAAGATCGGGTAATTGAGCAGATGGAGATTGTGAATTTCGTAGAAAATCGAAAAAATACAAGCAAGAATTGACAGGAATTAGTGGATCAGAAAGAACCATATGGGTTATTTGTGGATTCAGATTGCGAAGGAGAGGTGATTTCAGAAACCCATTAGAACTTGATGATATTAAACATTTGGAAATGTGTTTTGCAATCTCTTCATTAGAAATATTTATTGGTTTTGGGACCTTTTTTATGAAGAAATTTGCTAATTTTTGTGCAGACATTCTTTTACAGGAAGAAATTTTTGACACAATTATGATTAGTGAGTGAGCTCCATCCCACTTAAATCTTAATTTCTGAATTCAGTATTTGCTTTCGCCGTAAGTACCGTATTATTGAAAAAATAACCAAAAATTGCGTATAAAAAAAGTGGCTTTTTTTATTACTCCCTTCGGTTCAGTTTACTTGTACCATTTGACCAAACACAGATATTAAGGTAGTAGTGGGGTCCATTGAAAGAGGTGGTAGTTGGGTATTTTAATTGATTATATTAATTGTAAAGGTGGTAGTGGAGTATTGGGAATTGAAAAAGTGTGGGTATTTAGGTAAAAAAAGGATAACAAAAAAAGGAAATAGGACAAGTAATGAGAAATTGTCAAAAAAGGAAATGGGACAAGTAAACTGGACTGGAGGTAGTATTAATTACTAGGAGTACTACTCCCCTGTTTAACTTTTTACGCAATTCAATATACTACTCCCTCTAATTCAAATTACTTGTCCAATTTGGGTTTGGATTGGATTTTAAGAAAAATGGTAGTGGGATGGTAAGTGTGGTATTTTAAGTGATTATAATAATTGAAAAGGTGGTAGTGGGGTATTTTAAGTGATTATAATAATAAATAAAAGGTGGGTAGTGGGAGTATTTTAATGTGGTTAATATTAATTGAAAGGTGGTAGTGGGGTATTTTAAGTGATTATATAATAAAAAAAAGGTGGTAGTGGGGTATTTTAAGTGGTTATATTAATTGAAAAAGGTGGTAGTGGGGTATTTTAAGTGACTTATAATAATTGAAAAGGTGGTTGGTGGGATATTATTAAATAATATACATTGGGGTAGTTGGGGGTATTTAGGTAAAAGTTTTGTCAAAAATAGAAAGTGGACAAGTAAAGAGAATTTACCAAATAAGGAAACTGGACAAGTAATTTGAAGCGGAGGAGTATTATGTTCATTTATATGTCGAATTATATACATTTATAAACTATAAAAAGTTTATTATACGATTAGACGATTCAAAAAAGATCTCACTTGACTATATTATTACTTACATAATAGCCGCAATCTATATAATAAGCTTAAACGATAAATAGTGTCTAAAAACGAAATGTATCAAGTATTTCAGAACAGAGGAAGTATGTGATTTACAATGATAAATGTATGTGAGTCATAACAAAATACTTTTTTCCGTTTTAAAATGCTCGTTTTATAACGGTTTTTAAGTTATTTATCATTCAAGGTTATTTTATATACTACGGCTAACATGTAAGAAAAAATATATTTAGTTATAATATTATTTGACTCATCTAATCGCATACTTTCATAATAATTATAATTTTTAGATGTGTATAATTTAATATATAAAGATAAATGATTAAAGTAACACATTAAATTGCGTAATAAGTCAAATATATTAAGTATAGATGACTGGAGAAACTATATAGAAATAAGGGGATAAATAGAGTATGTTTTATAGTTAGTATATATTTGACTTTTATACAATCATATAGTACTTCACCTTATTCATATTACATTTGACTTTTAATACGTATTAGTACACAAGGCTTACTTTTATTTTCGTTATGTTACCACAACTTTTACTATAAATTCATTGTTGCTTTATTAAAAAAATGTCATGAATAATTTCACATATAGTCCAATTGTTGTGAATAATCGTTGCTATTGATTATTTCTAAATAAAACTACTTTTGTTTTTTTTTTTGCTGACAATACGATATGACACATTTTATCTAGTTACGGTAGGTATCACAAACTAGTCGTTACAATTACTTTTTATTCCTCCGTATACTTCTTGTTGCTCTAACGCCACTTATATTTGGTAGTAGGTATCGACATATTCCGTTAAAATGTGACAAAGCTGGTGCTTGAAAAAAATATACAAAAGTCAAATTATTTAAAAATAATTAATAATAGTTATTCATAAATATTATTTAATAATATATTAAAAGAACTTCAACGGAAAACATATAGCTAATAAAAAAAGATTCTCAAAAGATTAGTTTTGTCCAAAATTTATGCTAAAAATATACTCAGATTCTTTATAAAAACAACAAATAAAATATCTAAGATTGACATATAGAAACTTTTTCAAGGATAGGAGGGAGGATTTTTTAAGGACAATTTAAAAAATATAATAGGATTCTATCTCTTATTTTTTGTTCTTCTCACTCCCTCTTTGCACAATTTTCTAAATAACTTTTAAATCTCAATATCTCCAAATATACATAGAAATTTTACAAAAGTATTAAAAAATTATAATAAAAAAATCAAATTGAAATGAATCTAACAAAATCTCACTTGAATATATTTTACTTCATATTCCAATCAAATCTTAAAAATATTAACGAAAAATTAATATTAATAATCCAACTTTTCACTCATCCGCTATGAATAATCCCACCTTTGGATTATTTTCTAATAATCCAACCTTTGCGATAAATTTGCCCACAACATACCATATTACTAATTACTAATAATAGGTAACAATAGGGTATACTGATAGCAAACAAAAATAAAGGTTGGATTATTCACAGCGAACTAAGTGCAAACGTTGCATTATTAGAAAATAATCAAAAGATTGGATTATTCACGGCGGATAAGCAAAAGGTTGCATTATTCAATTTTTCCAAATATTAATTAATTTTTTTTATCATTAAGTTGAAATATTTCAATAAAAAAAAATATTTCGGATTTGGGAATGATCTAGTAGTACTAATATAGAACGAAGTGTTTACTTGTACTTGAAAAACGAAGAAAAAATTGATGATGATGAAGAAGCTAAGTCGTTGTATGAGACCTAGCACTAGCAGTGCCATTGCTCTGAATGTTTGATCCATTTCCTCTGCCCTAAATTCTTCTTCCTCATACCAATTTCACTTCTTTGTATCATATCTATTATCGCTATTAATTATATATCATCGCCGAAGATCTCGAATCCGAAGCAGCAATCTACGTTTTTCAATTTTCAATTTTCTTGGTATTTTCTCTCCCTCCTCTTGTTCAATTTCAATTTCTATTGCAAGAATTTCAAAATAAAAACATTCAGTATACTCTATAGATCTAATAATACGCATTTTTTTTCCTTTTAGTTATGGGGAGAGAATTGTATTGCGATGGTTGAATTAGAAAGAGTTAATGTAATAGTTCGCTAATGATGTTTTTTTCTAGATTTAATTGATCATAATTCATAGCCGTTTTCTGCTGGATTGATGATTTGATTTTTCATGATAAATGAGGCGCAAAATAAAAATAGGGTTTTTTTGGTTGTCGTTTCCACCAGTAAAATAGTTAGGTTTTTATTTATTTATTTTTTTAAAAATTTTTGGTGCTTAAATATCTCAAAGGGTTTCATGAGAATCGTAGGTAAAGGGTAAATTCTTATATGGGTTATTTTTTCTAAAATAATTCTTATATGGCTATGAGAATTTGAGTGAAATAGCAATGGGGCGACCATATACCTTTTTAACAATTAATGGTCTGTTTAGATGGAAGGAAATTGAGGGAAAGGAAAGGGAGGAGGAAAATGAAGGATGATACTTCCTCCATTTGGATACCAAAAGGAAAGAAGGAAATGGATGGAAGAGTGATGGAGAGAATTGGTTTTACTTTTTGAACAAAACAAATCCATCCTACACTTTCCCTCCCATTCTTTTGTTTCTTCAAATGTAATCAAACATACTCCAAGTTTTGTAAATTTTGTGAATATATGGTTTTAATCTTGTGTAGAAAGAACAGATCTATGAATAAATGGTTTTAATCTTGTTTAGAAAGAATGAGAATTGGTTCCTGAACATCCCTTGTTTTGTTTCTTATGTGTAGAAGACGTTACGATTCATTAGAATTTTGGTTAGATTGTTGTGATGGATGCAAGCAGAGATTCAGGGGGTAGAGTTTTGAGAAACAGGGACCGATCATCATATGCTCCATACCCAAAAGATCGCAGGGGTTTCCGGTAATCTCTCTTCATTCCGGTCTTTTTGTGCGGTGTGAGTTTGGGGCTTGGTCGGGTGTTAGTATGTTCCAATGAAACATAATTCGCTACTTAGTTCGCCTTTTGAATTCGTTTTTCGCTCAAAATGGTTCAAAAATAGTCTAAAATCGACCATAATTCGCTTTTTTCGATTCGCGATTTGCAAGGCAATTAGCGATTCATGTGACACTGGTATGTTCATTGTGGATTTATTCACTCACTCATATTTGTCTAGTGGCGAGTTCCAACGATGTCAATTTTGGAACACTCGAGCTCAATTAGGTTTTAATTTTGTTAGGTAGTGTTTGATGGAAAATTCTTAGAGAAATTGGAGATTTTGGGATAAAATAGTGGATGAAATAGGTGTCCATAGATTTTGGAGGATAGTATTTGCATTGCATAGTCATAGTCATCAACCACATATCCCGCACAAGTTAGAGTATAGGGAGTGTTTGCATTGCATAAGTGAATGCTTGATTTAACTTCAATTCCCTAATTAGTGAATGCTTATTATTATTGCAGACAAAGCTATTTGTGTAAGAACTGCAAGCGGCCAGGGCACTTTGCTAGAGAATGTGCAAATGATTCAGTATGCAACAATTGTGGGCAACCAGGGTACGTTTAAGAAACTTTGATGCATCACTAGACATTTTATTTACATGGCTGTTAGTCAATTGTTTTACCCTGTTTAACTTTTGTCATTGTGTTGCGGAAATCTCTTAGAAATTGCTGTCAAATCCCTTTTCGTTATAAAAGAATAAAGTTCTTAGCATCATCATATCTTACACATTTAACTTCTTATTCGATTGTGTAAGCATTAATGCATAAAACTGTTTAAAATTCATCAAAAATCTGACTTTTATTTGATAAAGATTACTCAAGTAAACCTTAAAGCTGTCTTAAAATTCGGAAGTCTGTGCCAACTTTTCTTTTGCGCTTTATTTATAGTTAATATATTTATTTTATTAATTAACTTAACATATTTCTATTTTTGATTAACTTTTTCATATACGGGACAAAGAGGGTCCTGTGCGGTCGATCACCTCGCACACCTTAAAAACCCTTGATTAACCTTGGGTAATTATCGACAATAGTAATGAAACTTTTATATTTTATCCTAAAATTGTGCCTTAAAGGTATGATATATAATATGTAATAGTTGAAACGTTTCAATTGTTCTTATCTCAAATCTATGAAAAGAATCTCTAACCTTGGCTAGAGGACAAATTGTACAAAAACCTTCTCTATGAAATGCTTTGCTTTTTAGGTGAGAAAATAAAATGTATAAAATGTATAAAATGTTCCTTTCCTCATTACTTGAGCATTTATGAACATTGTAGTCTAAAAGAAAGTGCAAAGCATGTTCAACTCTACTAATAAGCAACCATTGTTTCATTGAAGACCCCTGAATAAACCATTTATCAGTATCAAATCACAAATGACAATCCAAATTTTTAACAAAACAGAAAGAACCAAAAAGCAATATATCGATGTTTATCATATTATAGCTATATAAGGATTAAAGTATAAAAAACAACCTTTAAAATTTACTAATTAGTTTGAGTCATAACGATTTACACAGTTGTAACAAACTAATTAATAACTATGTAACTAATAAAATTTTTATTGAGAGTCTTGCTGCTCCAGTTGTAACACATTGATGTATTAATGAATGCCATTATTGTTAGGTGATTATGAGTAGATATCTGATTGTATAAATTTTAGAAATCAACTCATTTTTTTGTTGTTGGATATGTTAATTTCAAATAAACATGTTAATCGAATAATCCCAAATAATAGTCAAGTTTTTTATCATCAGGATATAACCAGTTAATTTTCTTGTGTTGGGGTAAATTATCCAATTTTTTTTTTTGGAAAAAAATATAGCTTGAATCATCTAGGGGCATTCCGAGAATTGAACTCGGGACCTCTCGCACCCTAAGCGAGAATCATACTACTAGACCAAATGCCCTTTGTTGGTAAATTACCCAATTTTAATTAATAAAAAGATGTAAAATAATCTTAATTGTTTATCGTTTTTTGTCTAGGTGCGGAATAATTGTAACTTAGGGTGTGTTGTAAAGTTTTGTGATGTGTTATTGTGGGTGTTTATATAAATTGGTTAAAAATTTGGATAGTGTAATAAATTTTTGGCCGTTTAGTAATTTGGCAGTAATATTGTTTAATAAATTTGTTATCTACTTTTTGTGTTGATAAGAGTCGTAATTTTTTATATCATACTAATATAGACTTTTATAATCATGACTTTATTATCGTTTTTTTTTTACATTTGTTATTTATATATAAGATATATTATTATCTGTTATTACGACAAGGATTATGAATTTCAAATTATGTAGTAATGTTGTTGATTTTATTTCAATTTTTATTATTAGATTTATGAAATATTAAAACTGAACCAATAAAACATAGCACTTTATATTGCAATTTTCCTTTTTAGATTATTGGAATATTGAAACTGAACCAATAGTAGAGAAAATTTAGGTTGGAAAATCAAGCATAACACTTACAATTATATCTATTTGGTGTGTGCTTATTCACTATTAATCTATTATATTACTATTATCTTTTCATACTATACCACCCTAAAGATAAATGGGCAAGGTTGTTATAAACAAAAAAAATGAATGTATTGTTGGATTTTACAAAGGGTTTTTCCAAATGTGTTGTACAAATGACTCATAAGGGTATTTATAGGCCTTAAAGCCTTCTAGGTATTTTTTTTTACCTCCATGATGGAGGGTTAAAGAGGGCCTGGATTGTGCCACATGTCTACATTTAGAATATTCTAATGAAATATTTAAAGTATTTCCTGATAATTATCTAAGATATTTATAAATATAAATCTAGAATATTCCTTTAGATTTGTGTCCGAGGAATTTCTGATAGAATTTAGAAAATGGGCCTGGGCAACCCAAATAAGGAGGAGAAGATGTAGTCAATTCATAAACCCAAAGAAGGTTCACTACTAAAACCAATTGGTAATAGTAGGAGTTACTCTTGAGTATATGAAGTGATGCATACTCTTCTCTTTTTCCGATGTGGGACAACTCACATGTGGGTAACACATGGGCACTTCAACAATTTCTTGATTATCTTAGACTATATGATACATTAAGTATTTACCGTTTCAGGGCATTGGAGGTGAATCGTGACAATTTCCTATGCTTCTATAAGTCACCAAGCCAACTACTTTTTATGTCTTTTATGCCATGTGTTCATTACTAACAAATCATATGTTTATGCAAGATCCAAATTTGAAACTTCCTCCTCAGTTCTTGTCCATTTCCGAAACCTACATCACTACATGGACACTTTCATACTCACATTGCGTTCGCCCAACATTTTAAGATGTACTAGATATAATTCTTATCTTTGCTCTCTTATCTCTAAACCGTAATAAGCTTTTGTCCTTTGATATTAACGAGGAAAATAGTTATTTTGTGATTCGAAGGGTGCAACTTGGGCAGCGAGCTTTCTCCCTGTCCTTGGTTTTCTTGCTAGTTTCAGAGCCTGTTAATATAATTTGCTGAGTTTGCTGATTGCTGATTGCTGTGCTGAGTGCTGACATTTGTAACTTGGTCTATTTCACTGCTTGTAGGCACATGGCTGCCGATTGTAATTCGAAAACAATGTGCTGGAATTGTAAAGAACCGGGGCACCTGTCTACTGAATGTAAGAATCAACCTATCTGCCACTCCTGTGGAAAAATGGGTCATTTAGCGCGTGAGTGTCCGAAGTCGAGCGATCCTAGAGTTTGCAGCAATTGTTTCCTGCCAGGCCATTTAGCAGCAGCCTGCATCAATGAAAAGGCATGCAATAAATGTCGAAAGCCTGGCCACCTTGCTCGTGATTGTCTCAATGAGCCCGTTTGCAACATCTGCAATTTAACAGGACACGTGGCACGGCAATGTTCAAATCCACTTCTCCCGCCGCTTTTCCTACCACCACCAATGCTTGGTGGTCCACCACTTATTCCTCCTATCATTGGTGGCCCATTTCATGATATCTACTGTCGTAGCTGCGCACGTCCAGGCCATACGAGTCATCAATGCATGTACATGGTCATGTGTGCTGCCTGTGGTGGTCGTGGTCATCGGGTATTTGAGTGCCCTTCTGGTCCAATGCTCGATATGGTCTACCGTCGATTTTGATTAATTAATGAAATATGAACGGTCAAATTTATAGCGTTTTTGTCACCTCCATCCTACTATTATACAAATACGGACTACTGAATTGTAAACGTGATGTTTTAAATGAGTTATGGCCTATAAAGTTCGCAGACTACAGCTTCATTGGCGTAATGTCTTAAACAGGGATTCGACACTGATCCCTTTGTACATGTAATTTTGGCATCATTTTACTCCCCTTTTGAAAAGTAATTTTAAAAGACATTGTTATATGAGACGATCTCACGAAGATACATGCCTGATATATGAATTTATTAAGTCATCCAAATTATAATACATATTATGAGAATATAAACATAGAGACAATCTCTCACAAGAATAGCTCATTTCGAAAAGAAATTAAAAGTTGCACATAACTTGATCTTTAGAGAAGCCCAAGCCCCAACAAAACACACACCGGCCCAAAGTTGAAAATTTGAAATAAATAAGATTATTTATCAAAAAAAAGCATACAATAAAATCAGAATCAAACTTATTCTAAAACTAAGCGTGTAATCCGTAAACCTTAGGTTTGACCTGTTCGCAGTTACTAAGTGCGAACAGACACTTGATTTTTTTGACCAGTTTATTACTGTTCGCACTTAGAAAGTGCGAACAGACCCGAACCTGTGCTCTAGGGTATCAGACGCTTATATTTGGAATAAGTTTGATTTGGATCTTATTACATGCTTTTTTTAAATTAAAAATCTTATCTATTTCAAATTTTCCCCAAAGTTGGTAAAACATTCTCCCACTATAGTTAGGGAAAATTTGAAACAAATAAGATTATTTATCAAAAAAAAAGCATACAAAAAGATTATAATCAAACTTATTTCAAAACTAAGCATGTGAGCCACAAACCTTAGGTTCGGTATGTTCGCACTTAGTAAGTGCGAACAGACTCAAAAACTGAAACAAGTTGTTCGTTGTTACTAATAGTGAACAGCGTAACAGCGAACAACTTGTTTTAGGTCAAAAAGTCAAAAGTCAACAAAAATGCGAACAAACACTTGCTTTTGTTGACTTATCCTTTGTAAAGGCCCGCTGTTTGACCCTGTTTGACCTGTTCGCAGTTACTAAGTGCGAACATACACTTGCTTTTTTTTGACCAGTTTATTACTGTTCGCACTTACTAAGTGCGAACAGCCCCAAACCTGTGCTCTGGTGTATCAAACGCTTATATTTGTATAATTTTAATTATGATCTTATTGTATGCTTTTTTTTGATAAATAATCTTATTTATTTCAAATTTTCATATACTTGGTGAAAAAACATTAGCCTTACAAATGCCCAAAGTTGCCCTTAGAGAAGCCCAAGCCCCAATAAAACACACACCGGCCCAACCAAACTCACTCCTGCAAGCTGCAACAAAACACCCACATATCAAAAACCCTAACTTTATAACCGCCTCCCTTGAAAAACCCCAATCTTCAAATCTTCCCATTTCCATTTCCCCAATTCACCTCCATAGCCGCACAATCTTTCTATATCCTTAGTCAATTCTCTCTCTAAAACATGCCGCCGAAGTTGGACCCCTCGCAGGTAGTGGACGTCTTTGTCCGAGTCACCGGTGGAGAAGTCGGAGCTGCGAGTTCACTCGCTCCAAAAATCGGTCCACTCGGTCTTTCCCCGAAGAAAATCGGAGAAGACATTGCCAAGGAAACTGCAAAAGATTGGAAGGGTTTACGAGTTACAGTAAAGCTTACTGTCCAGAATCGTCAAGCAAAAGTAACGGTTGTTCCATCTGCTGCTGCTTTGGTGATCAAAGCTTTGAAAGAGCCAGAAAGAGATAGGAAGAAGACGAAGAATATCAAACATACTGGTAACATTTCTCTCGATGATGTTATTGAAATTGCTAGGGTTATGAGATCTAGATCTATGGCTAAAGAATTGAAAGGAACTGTGAAGGAGATTTTGGGTACTTGCGTTTCTGTGGGTTGTACTGTTGATGGTAAGGATCCTAAAGACTTACAACAAGAAATTTCTGATGATGAGGTTGAAATTCCAGAAAACTAAAGAGGTTAGATGAATTTTTTTTGGTATCCCTCAAATGATCATTGTCTTTAACGAGAGAATTATTGTTAGCGTTTTTATGGATGAAATTTGCATTGTAAGGGATCAGAAAAACTAATGTTATTTTTGAATGTTTTGGATATTTGTTTTTTTTTTTCTCCTTTGTTCCCTTCTATATTACAAATGTTTTCATGGATAATTTGGGAATACTTCATAATAGTTTCTTATGCAAATAAGTCTCTTTTGTGTTATGCATTGAACTAGCAGGATTTGCAGAATTGTTTATCAAGCTTATTGTATGTTGATGATTGTCTTTGGATAACCTTGGATTGTTAGGGTTTGTAGTAAATTTGTCCACGAGTTTAATTTTCTTGCAATGCTTTAATCATACATGTCCATTTTCAATAGGTTTGATAGCCAAGCCAATGTTTTGGAATCAAATTTGTGGCTTTGAAATTCCTTTGCTTATTATTGCCAATGTTTGTTTGCGTTAGTAGTGATGTTTCAATTAATTATTGCTCTTACAGCTACGATTTCCTGAATCTCTCAATGTCTACAAAATTATCAAATTAATACTATGGTATTCTTGGTGCTAGACTTAAAGCTTGAGCTAAAAATGATGAGGCTGTCTAAGGTGAACTGTTTTTTTCAATCTTTAGCATTCTCATAGTGCTTGCTTGAACTCTGAAATGGATATTGTCCATAGTTTCTTGTATATAGATGGTATAAATTAGTTATAGTGGTAATATATCTGCTTTTATGTCCTGTTAATCCCCTCTTTTCCCCCTTATTTCTTTCCCTTCCTTTCCTTCTATCCAAACCTAGTGTTAGTATTTTGGGGAATAGGCCCCCATAGTGTTCTCTATTTCCCTATAGATCGTATGAATTTCAGAGCTGATGGAATAGAAAACTTGCTGTATCAAACATTACTGTTCTGGAGTATGTAAAATATATATGCAGTCCAGATTCTAGGTATAGACGGTGATCCATAACTGGCCTAGGAGAAGGAATTCAATCTTTTTGTGATCCAAACCATAAATAACCCCATTTCTGAGAGGAGCTGAGCTGATTTATGTTGCATTCCCCAAGTGAAATCAGATTGATCTTTGGTAGGCAGTTGCTGTTTACTTGCTACAAGCAGAAGATTGCCAATTAGAGCAAAATAAATCGCTCACCTGATCACATATGATTAATTAACCTGAAGTGTCCCGTATTTACATTTAAGGTAGCATTTTGAAATCATTAAAAGATGTGGTTTTCTTTCATATGTAGTATTAATAGAACTATTAAGTTTTCTTTGTCTTAGACTAGCAGTCAGATTCTACATTATATCCTTTGTTGAAGTTGTAAGCTTATGTTATTATCATCCCTTTATTGGGAAAACTTTTTCGACTCCTCTACCCTGTTGGTAGAACCTTGTCTCCCCACGGATATTGTGTTAAATACTTCTATTTAATAGTGATCTTGAGACCAAATATGTTGTACAGTCATACTTACTATCTGTGTTGCTTGCAAACTCTCAAATTACAACAAAGTGAAAGCTTTAATCTTAAAGGAGTATATCTTAATTACCAAGGTAAATACTAATACATCATTAACAGCTTCCAATTCTTCCAATATAGGAGTGATAGACCATAATTTTGGTGACTTCATAGCATCCCATTCAGACTATGGTGCCTTGGTCTGTGAACTTGATCTCGGCACCTGGATATTTGGGTAGTTGAAGTTGCGACTCTTTTTTTTGCTTTAATTCAGGTTGGGATTTATGTATTTGATTTCTTAGACGTTTCGCATATAGAAAGGTCGTTAATGTTTTTGTTATTCAGATTTGTAATCACCATTTGAAACTTCAATTCAGCACATGCGGTTGAGTTGCCTACTCCCTGTTAAGAGTTGTGCAACACATGAACATTTATGTAATTTTCTTTTCAAACAACAAACTGGTATCCATATCACAACTAGAGGTGTTCAATAAGGCGGGTTGACCCAGCGGGTCAAGAGTCGGGTCATATTTTAGCGGGTTGGGTCAATGATGGGGCGGGTCATTAACGGGCCTTGGTGTAAAGGGTCGGATAAATATAAGTATTAATTGCTGAAAAAAATTACCACTTTCTTTAATATGTTTTAAATGATATTATTATATACATAAGTGGGTCGATCCATCGGACTATAAAGTATAATAAAAAATTATTTTATGAACTTTTAAAAAAAAGGTTCAAATTGGGTTGAATTTAAATGGATTGATCTACTCCGGCCTGTTTAACATTTGACATGACCCGCCTCACCCCGGCCCATTTAAATTTTGCCCCGCCCTGCCCCGCCCCGCCGTTGAACCCCTCTAATCACAACAAACTAAAATCAAGCCACACAATATTGAAGGAATAATTGTTTTAAACGTTTGAACGTTGGTGGCATTAACATTTTTCAGTCTCAGCTTAAACAATTACCTTGTGGGCATTGACCTATTGGTGAAGTCATTTTGTAAATAATGGACTCAATTTTTTAAATGTGGCATAGTGGCAGAATCTATGGTAGTGCAAATGACTTGTTTACATTATTTTTATTTTATAATTAGTTTTAAAATTATTTATATTATTTAGAATTTAGTTTTTAATTTACTCATCTATTTTATTTTATTTTATTTTAATTCTCTTTTATTTTAAATAATTTTTATCTTAGTAAATTAGATTTTATTATTATAAAACCTCAACTATTTTTTCTATTTTAAAACTGGTTCTAGATTACTCCTTTATTATTATTTGTACTCCTATCTTAATGTACTAGTCAACAATCTAATGTCAAATACCTTATAAGTATAATTTTGTTAAATATTCATTCATATTGCCAATTCATGAAGATGTAGATTACATAAATTCTGCTATTTAAAAAAAAAAAGGTTTACATAAATTCAAATATTCAATGGCTGAATTTGATCCTTTCAATGATTGGCTTTGTCGTAAACAAACTTATCAAATACTCCCTCCCTCTAGGGCTGTGCAAAAAAGGACCGGACCGGACCGGATGAAACAGGTCCGGTCTCCGGTCCATTAAAATTGTTAATTCCGGGTTTCCGGTCCGGTCCGGTCTAAATCCGGAAAATTCAGGGTGAGACCGGATAGGACCGGATGTAAATAATATTATATATTTTATTTTTTTAAAAGCTGTTTCTTAGGGTTTTAAGAGAGGCTGATTATTTTATTCCCACTCCCCACCAAGCAGGCAGCGGCGGCCAAAAGGTAAGAGCTTTGATTTTCAAAGCTTTTCAGATTGCATTTTTGATTCAATTGCATTTTTGATTCCACTTGTTGTCCCTGTTTTCTTTGTTTCCACTTTCCATTACTCATTCAATTGCATATTTTTTTTAGTCTCAAAGTCTTCAAGACTAAGACTAAAGACTCTGTTACTCGTCTTGCAAATACATTACTCCCTCCGTTTTTTTTATTTGTCCACTTTACCTTTTGCACGTATTTTTTAACAAATTTTAAGCCTTAATACCGCTAAGTACGCATCATAAAAATTATGAAAATCACATATTAAAAAACTTTACATCAAGACAAATCTAACAAGATCTCACATGGATATATTTTATCATCAATATATACTTCAAAAATCTAATTTAAATTTCTCTCTCTAAAAGTGGACAAACTTAAAGTGGACAAACAAAAAGCAACGGAGGGAGTAACAATTTAACATAACACTTGTCTTGAAGGGAGAAAGTAGCCAAGTCGATAAACCTCGATAAAAGATTAAAATCCAATATTCTTTTTTTTTTTGAGATAATAAAATCCACTATTCTTGTAAGTTGTAAGCGTTATTTCATTGTTTTCTATCCCATTAATTGTCTTGTTTATTTAGTTCATTAGTTCCATTTTTATTAACAATATTCAACTTGTTATTTAATTTTTTTGTTGTTTCCGCCCTTAAGCTTCATTTAGAAAAAAAGCTGTATTCGTAACATAACTAAAATTGATATTCAACTCAACCTTATCATAATATTTACAGAATTTATATTTTTAACTATTTATTTTTGTACAGATTCTTGTATAAAACGCTCTCACCATAAAATACACCTCATGATTGAATTAAATTAGTTAATAATTAAAATTTTTGGCCACAAATGATTTCCGACAAAAATTTTAACAACGAAGTTATTGAATTCATTTACTCGTTTGCCTCATTAAAATGACATATTAAACTTTTTTAAGTGAGAATTTTTTGGGTTAATTGTGGGCACATAGAGATTACTCTTCAATAGCGATGATGCATTGAATGAATTTAGTTATTTTATTGTTTTATATTCCATCATGTCATCGATTTTAGTCGAATTGCTGCGGAAATTTCTTCTCACATTTAAAAAGTTAATTTTTTATAATTTCTTTTATTTTCTTTTATATAACACCCGAATTTCATCTCGTTCTTTGCGGTTTTAGTTTCGTATAAGGGGTCGAATATTCAGGGGTGTTATTTCTTCATATAATTGCATTAATTGTTTCTATTTCTATAAAAAAGTATACAATCTCGTGCTCTATAAGAGGGTTTAGGCCTTACCAACCACAAATAATTCCATACTTTGGACACCATTAATTATTAAAATTGAAAACTACAAGAAGATGAATCCAATAAATATATTCTTTCCAATATAATGACTTTATACTGACGTGGCACAACATTGGCCACAAAATTAGAATACTTTAGAGCTCTAATTACTTCGAATTTCTAATTGTGCGTTAATAGTGATGGTGATGCCTAATCATGATTAATCATATTTTTTATTGCATCTTTTACGATGATAACATTCTATATTATTCTTTTGCAAAAGATGTTAATTCTTACTAAATACTTCATAATGAAGTATAATCGACAAGATAATAATCAATATGTCAAATAAAGAATTTTTACAAAAGAAATAAATAATAAATATAAAAAAGACATAAATAAGATAATTATTAAATAAGTTTAGCTTGTACACTAAATGAATTAATAAAATTAAAAAAAAAAGAAAGATTTGTATGAATTAATAATCAAAGATGATGCAAAAACACAATAAAAGTTGGAAAAATTAATAATCCAAACTTGATTTTCCTACGATAATTTCATATATTGGTTAGATCGGATGACTTGCTATAGCAAGTTTTATTTTTTTAAAAAAAAGATAAATTAATAAAAAATGCCGAAAAAAATATCACAATATGTTTAAGAAAATTATAATTTTTTTATTTGGAATTTTTCATGTAAAATTTAAAAAATTTTCCCTAATTTTTAATTGATTTTCAGTTTACTAATTTGGTGAATTACCTACTACAATTTGTTGAAAATTTTCAGTTTACTAATTTAAAAAAATATCACAATAAATTGGATTATTCTAGATTAATTTTCCAATTAAAGTTTCAAACTCTTTATTTCACTTGATTTGCTATAATTTGTTGAAAATTTTAATTTTAAAGATGATTATTTTTTAATGATTGTCTTATATATAAATATTGTAAAATTTTTATAATATTGCAAATTCAAAGAGACAGATCTTCATCATCATCATCATACCCAGTGTTCCCGCACATAGATACTCTATGGTCAGGGTTCGGGAAAAGAAGGTCGACGGCGTCTCATACCCACAAGAAGAGGGCGGTCATAAGAATCCTTTAGCTCTAAAGTAGTCTTTAAGGATAGGACCAGCTCAAAGAGACACATCTGAATAAGAAAAAAAAGAAGGGGAGTCTACAAAAGAACGTGGCTAAAAGAAGTGGTTGGAGTAGGGACGATTAATAAAAATAGAAAAAAATAGTAAGAAATGGTGGCTAAGTAGGGTTTGGGCGGTGAATAATCCAATTTGTTGTAGACTTAATTGTGGTGCTCATTCATTGGGGCGGTGCCTCACAGTCCTCATGTGATTAGGACACCCTCCACCCTCATTTCATCTAATCCCCTTTTAATCGATACTACTCCGTCCTCTTTGAATTATATAACAAAGAAATTGATGTATTTTTAAGAAAGTGGTAATAAATAAAAATAAAAAATAAATTTTATAAATAAAATTAAAAGAGAGTTAAATATGAATGAAATTAAACGAAAATCGAAAATGATGGACCATTTTCCAAAAATAAAAATAATATAAATTAAGTGAGACGAATTAAAATAAAAATAATGTAAGTTTAATAGGACCGATCGTGTATAACATATATAGTACTTCTATTAGGCCTACGCATAAATACAAATTTCCAACAACTCCAAATTACATTAATTAATCTACTCATTGTTTGAGCAAGTCTGATCTGAGGTCTCATCGTGAGATAACTCTGTATAACTAGTTTAAATTATGTTTAAATAAAATTGAGTTAAACTTATACTATAAAAAATAACTAAATTAAAATTGTTATTTTCATTAAATTTTTAAGAAAATAAAAATTAATTCAGCTCATATAAATTAATCCGTTTTACAATGAGATGGTCTAAATAAAAAATTGTCTATTATTTTTATTATGAGTAGAATGTAGGAAAGAGAGAATTAGATAAAATTGGAAGTTGGAGAGGAGAGCTAAACATTTTCAGTATTACCCAATTAAGATTCCTATATTAATAATTTTTTATTATTATTATTTATAAATACAATTAGACATACCTTTTCTTTTTAATTGTATTTTTTGTAGGCAACTACTAGGGTGCCAACTACAATATTATTCATAAGATTGTTTGCCCTGACAATAAAGTTAATTTAATGGGTCATTTAATCGTTTACATTGTGGTGAGAATAATTTGTAGTTCAAATTTTCATGAAACTAACCATGTCATTTCCAATAGTTGTTTTCATTTTCTCAGTTTATTCTAAAATTTAAGAAAAAGGTAAAGTATATTTAATAGTATGGTTTACCATAATAATAAGAATTTAATCATTTTAAATGGATGTTTAAGACAATTGTGTTAGGAATTAAAAGCTATTGAATATTATGCAATTAAGTCATTAATTGATGACTTATAAATGCGCCAAAATGGTAGAAAAGCATTACGTAAAAGTATAATATACCATTATTACATTATAGCATCCCTCCACTAATATAATATTCTCTAAATAAGTAAATACCATAAGTAATCACTACAAAATCAAGAAAGTTTCAACAATGAATGTGACCAAAAAGGCCTAATTTAGCAATGTCACATGCAATATTTGGTGAAATATTGGCAATATGAGGCTGATATCTATCTAATTAATTAATTAATTAATTAAGCCGTTTAGCTACTAAATAATAAACAATTAATGTTAAATTTTTTTTATTTGAATTAGAAATCTTCTATATTCATAACACTATTTTAATATTTTGAACAAAAGAAGATCAAATTGAGAGAAAAATATTGAAGAATGAAAATTTTTTGAATTAGTTTTTCATTTAAAATTTCTTAACAAAACAATTAAAAAATAGAAAAATTACCACTAATTGTTTATTTACGGTGAATAATCTCTACTATTTATTATTTCAAAATAATTCGATCGTTAGTATATTTTTGCTAATCACATTTTAATCGACCACTGTAGGTATCTACTAATTGTTAGATTAACTTCTTTCTCCTTATGCTTCTTCTTTGGCCTACTCCTACTCCTTTTTGATGGTAGATTTCTACAATAATCATTAAACTATTGCAAGAGATGCTCTCAGCATAAGATATCCATAAGTTAAATTATTCAGAAATAATTATAAGTAGGGATAATTCACAACAAATTGACAATAAGTAAAATTATTTTATTTAATTATTTTTGAAATTTACTTTTCCAAAAACAAATACCCTTATCAAGAATGAAGATGTACCTACTAAAGGACTCTAGAAACTTGGTTTCATTTTTATGTGTGTTATTCAAGTAAATGGATGGAGTCTAGAAACTTCATAACACACAAGGTAAGGAATTTTTTCAAAAAGGAAGGTAAAAGAAAAAATGAACAAAAAACAAAAAGAGAAAAATGACAAAAGTAGGCAATATGAATGCAATGCATATGCACTCCTACACTACAACACCTACAGACTACAGTAGTCCATCTTTATTAGTCCCTCCGTCTTCCGTCCAATTCAATTTGTATTATTTTCTATTTTAGTCCGTTTCACTTAATTTGCATCATTTTTATTTTTAGATTATTGTTTATCACTTTCTTTTAATCTCATTCCTACATTACAGACTCTTTTAATTTCATCCGCACAATTTATCCTCTCTCTTTATTTATTATTATTTTTTTAAAATACCAATCTTTCCTTTTGAGGAGTATTTATTTTACACAAATTCTTATTTGAGACGGCTCTCAAAAGCTCAGTTCAATTCTTAACATATATTGTTAAAGCTCTAAATATAAATTTAAACTGAACTTTTAAAAGTCGTCTTTTTAAACGATGACCTCTCAACAAAATCACCTCTTTATTTATTTTTTTTTTTTTTTGAGTTAAAATACCTGTAGCTTAAGATAGATCGAGATCAACCAAGGCCCTAAAGCCTTGGGGAAACGGTTCCATACAAATCACCTCTTTATTTTATTCTATCCTATGGTGATTAATCATCATCTTAAGAATGGTTATGTAATAAAACATGTGGGTCCTACTCCTTGTTCTAGTTCCTACCACTAAATAAAAAAAAAATAAAAAATGAATATTCAGTACCATAAATAGGCATTATTATTGAGTACTCACACACTACTACTCACAATTCACAATACCATTATTGTTATTATTTGTTCCTTCCTTGCAAGCAAACAAGCTAGCTATTATTGCTAAAAAATGGGTAAAGACATGGAAGTTGGAGGAGCAATGGTGAAAGATTACCAAGACCCACCTCCATCTCCATTAATTGATGCAGAAGAATTGGGAAAATGGTCATTTTACAGGGCAGTAATAGCAGAGTTTATAGCAACATTATTGTTTTTGTATATAACTGTGTTAACTGTGATTGGACATAAAGCCCAGAATGAAGCTGATCAATGTAATGGTGTTGGTTTACTTGGTATTGCTTGGGCTTTTGGTGGCATGATCTTTGTTCTTGTTTATTGCACTGCTGGTATTTCTGGTACGCTATTCTATCCCATTAATCCTACTCTTTTTTATTTTATTTCTAGTTTCAATATAATTTTTCTGAATTTTCTTTGTTCTTACATTGATTGATTATGAACCGTACGATTAATTCTGTTGGAAAAATAACTCACAATTATATAAGCTTGATGGGTTACTAACTTACTACTCTTATTATCAATTTCAATTGGTAGTATTTCATTAAGTTTGTGTGCAGTTAACTCTACTTTTATTATACGGGTCTTTACGTTTACACCCAATTAGAGGAGTGTTGAAAAAAACCCACATGTAATTTCACTCTAACATAAAAGTATTCGAATATATTTCCTCCGTTCCATAAAACTTGCTATTGAGTGTTACATGTTGTGTGGACCAATGTTACTATCAGTAGCAAGTATTGTGAAATAGAGGAAGTATTAATATAGAACGGGTGGTAAGATTTTGATATAAAATAATATAGGCCTTGAATAATGAATGGTATTGAATCATCGACTTAAAATGAGAAGATTTTACGAATAATTACATTGATTTTGATATCATAAGATCAATTTAACCAAATTATAAAGGGTTCAAGTATTCAAAATTACAAATATATTCGAATATATTGACATTATAATAAGATCAATTCAACCATAAATAATTAAAGAATTTTAGTATTAAAAAATACAAATAAATTCGAATATACTAATATAGATTTTTTTTACTTCATTAATGTAGATTAGATGTTGGAAGATTTTAATATAAAATAAAATAATATGAGCCTTAAATATAAAAAACACGCATAATTATAAATTTATTTGTCATTATATTCCACCTCTGCCTCGTTGTAATTTTATAATATATTATATTATGTAGCCTATTGTATGAAGTTGTGAATTTAGTACGCTATAATTTCTGATCGATAATTGTAATTTATAAATTATTATAAAAACAATAAAAATAAAAATAAAATAAATAAAATTGAAAAAGTAAATTAAAATAAAAAAATTTTCGCTCTTTCAAATCCTTCCATATAAGTGTAATTTGTTCGTTATCTTCTGGTATGAGGGAGAAGAATGGGTGAAAAAAAAATAATGAATGTGAATTGTGATTGGCAGGTGGACATATAAACCCAGCAGTGACATTTGGGCTATTATTGGCAAGAAAACTAACACTAGTAAGAGCCATACTATACATGGTGGCTCAATGCTTAGGAGCCATATGCGGTGTTGGGCTAGTGAAGGCCTTCCAAAGTGCTTACTACAACAAATATGGAGGCGGAGCCAACACTTTGGCTGATGGTTACAGCACTGGTACTGGTTTGGGTGCTGAAATTATTGGTACCTTTGTTCTTGTCTACACCGTTTTCTCTGCCACTGACCCTAAACGCAGCGCTAGGGATTCTCATGTTCCCGTAAGTTCTCTTCTTTTTCACCCCAAATTCTTCTTATCTAATTGCCCGACCCATTATACTCCCTCTAACACAATTCAATTGTCTCATTTGAGTTGGACACGGATATTAAGAGTGGGATGGGGTCCACTAAAAAGGTGGTAGTTGGGTATTTTAATTGATTAAATTAATTGTAAAGGTGGTATAGTTGGATATTGAGAATTGGAAAAACGGGGGTATTTAGGTAAAAAAAAAGAAATGGGACAATTGAACTGAATTGCCCAAATAAGGAAATGAGACAATTGAATTGTGTTGGAGGGAGTATATTCTTTAATATATTGTAAGTAGACATTTAAGCTGTTGAAAGTAGGCATCAATGATACGGTAAATAAGCATTAAGGATGATGTAAGTAGGCATTAAGAGTACCGTAAGTAAACATTAATCTTTAATAGGCTCGTTTGAGATATGTCTTTCAATGAGACGGTCTCTCAAGAGACTAGCTGCTTCCTGCTTTCTTTGTTTAACCAAAGCAACGTATAATAGAGGTGTTTATTTGGGTAATCGAGTGAATTTCTTGTCATGGTCGGTCTAAAATCGAGGTTCGAGTCCACGTTTGTTCGTACATAATTTAATTCATTTTTGATATTGGGTCAATCGAGTGAAGTTATAAGGTCGAGTAAAAGTCGGATCATTAATTAAGTCTGTTTTGAATATTTGCATTCATCTATGACTCATCTCCACCGTCCAATTCAAGAGGACACATTTACAATTTTTAGTCAAAAAATTCACATTCTACAATTAATGCATTATACTTACTCATCTAGTCTAGGAAAAAAACGTGATCATGATTGAATTATTTTTTGTTATATATACATTAATCATCATCATCATCCTACCCAGTATATTCCGCTCATAGAAAACTACGAGCAGGGTCTGGGGAGGAAAGGACGACATTAATGTTAGATATTTTACTAATAATATTAGCGGATTTAATATTGTTGGGATTAACGCTTTGGTTATGGACGATAAATGGTAGGTATTGGCCCCACTTCCAATTGGATTTGCTGTATTCATGGTTCACTTGGCCACAATCCCAGTAACAGGAACTGGTATTAACCCTGCTCGTAGTTTCGGCGCTGCTGTCATATACAATTCCTCCAAGGCTTGGGATGATCAGGTATATACATTTTAGTACCACTAATACTAACACAGGGGCGGAACAAAAATTAATAAATATTTTGACGATCCTGTGCAATTTCAAAAATTATAATGTTTTTTTTTTAAAATTTTGTATCATAAACACATAACATATACTACGGAATTAATTAATGAGGCGTCAAATTTTTGGGGCTCAGTTTGGTCAAATATGCTGAACATGGTCAAAACCTCTCCAAACTAACATAAGCAAAGTAAAAATTAACAAATTGTTTAATATGCTGAACATGGTCAAAATAACCTCCCCAACCTAACATAAGCGGAGTAGAAATTAACAAATTTTTTGAAAGTCCTGTATAATTCAAAAATAATGATATATTTTTCTAACAACTTTGTATATTTAAACACTTAACATGCACTATTACATAATTTAATATATTAAAGCTCTTAATTTTTTGGACTCTGACCGGTCAAACGTGTTGAACATTTTACTTAAAAATAAAAACTAATAATAAAAATTTTAACATAAATGCAGTGGATATTCTGGGTTGGACCATTCATTGGAGCTGCAATTGCTGCTATCTATCACCAATACATCTTACGAGCCGGTTTCGTCAAGGCTCTTGGCTCATTCAGAAGCTCTTCTAATGTGTGATCTTCATCATCATAATTCATAACCATGAGTTTTGGTTATAAGGATTAAACAGAATTACTTGCTTCAATTTTTCCATAAATTAAATTATCATCCTAAAAGTTGTATATATATTTATGGTTTTAATTTGTATTTTGTTGGTAAGAGTTTGTTTGTGCGTGTCTTGGCACTGATTTTTATTGTGTGCCTTTTGTGGGTCTCATCTCATTTTCTATCTTGCTTTTTTGGTTGTATTTTGTGGTTTATGTACCAAGTATTAATAATTAAGTTTGCAAGTTTTTTTTCCCACTAATTTATGTTTGGTTTTATTACATCATATATGTTGTGAAATTCTACTTCAAATTAATGTTAGAAATATTTCCTATTTTAGTAATATTTCACATCATTAAAATAAGAGAAATTTTACACGGTAATATTGAACTTGTATGAAATGCCAGTGGTAGTATGTGAAACTTCCCTTAAATAAGAAGTTGTAGATTATGTGATGAATTGCTCACAAGTGGATCTATGAGGTGATTACGTGACGAATTGTCACGGTCTTACAATCACAAGAAGAAGAAAGGACAAGACTCACAAAAAAATAAACTATACAAGAAATTCACATATCAGAAGTATTTATGGGTATCTTATATAAGCTTCTTGAGTGTCGCATAGTGCTCGTACTAGTACTAGTGTGTAACTTGCCCGAAAGACAAGGCAAGACAAGACGAGGCTTTTTGTGTTGTTATAGTTCATTGTTGGTTTGATTTGAATAGGTATTCCTAGTTATTTGCCTCATTGCTTCTATTTGCTTGCAAGAGGTAAATACTTTCTTTCTTAATCAATCACTCACCTCATCAAAACAACTCTTACTTCTTCCTCATCTTCGCTCGTCCAAATCCTCTATATAAACAGATCTTCAGAACCCAAAATTTTAGATAGAATATACTTATAAAATTAATATTTTGCTAGTATATTATTATTTCGACTATAATTATTTTGCTAGTATTTCACTTAGTCAGTTATAATTATATAATATTTATCGACTATTTAATCTTTCTAATTAAAATTTTTGTTTTCGTTTGACTTAGAAGTTACTACCCTATTACACTTAAACAGTTGGTTTTGGACGAGACGGCCTCATAATGAGACAGTCAATTTAGATAAAATTAATTAATATAACAATTCACAATAAAGTCAAAATATACTAAATTCTTCTATCACAATCCGGGGTTCCAGAGTGGAAGATAGCAAATGTAAAGAGATAGTGGGGGACAAATAATAGTTAACAAAAGCTAGTAAGAAAGAAAGAGCAACCACAAATGGTTGATATTACTTATTAGTGCTTTATTAGAGCACCTCATACTATGACTATGAGTATGAGTGCACTACACCCATATATAGGAGATAATTGTTAACAAATGACAGTCTGTTTATATGGTGAATGTTTATTAGGACCATGTCATGCTTGATACCACCCATTTGTGGTGCCTAGCTCTTGAGAGCTATGCAATCATGTTCTATGTCGCAATGCCATTAAATGACTCTTAATCAATGGGAATTATTTGTCGTGTTGGGCGGCTCTTGTGTCGTGTTTGTTGTGACGATAATAGTGTCGTCTCATATTTGGCCACTCAAAAATGGGGCTTAATTATTGGAATCGTATCATGTTGGACTGCTATGTTTGTGTCTGTCATGCCTTGTGCCAAAAGAACAGGATTTAAACTTTCACTTCATAATGATCTACAATCCATCTAGATGCTTTTCTTCGGAGCATTGAACCAACCGATGACCCAGATTATTTGATAAGAAATATATTAATATTGATTTGTGTAACATATAATGTAGAAAGTAACAGTTAAGTTGGTGAAATACACATACATGCAAAGATGAGCGTTTAGCCCAAATTATCCAGTGTCCAGGGTCGTCTCGTTTATTTTTGGGCTCCACAGCAAAAGATAAAAACTTTTTAGGTGAGTAATAGATAATACACAAATTCTTGTGAGAGACGGTTTCTTTAAGAGGCCATCTCTAATTGGGTATTAGGCCCATTAAAGAAAAAGTAGAGTAAATGTAGGCAATAAGCTTTAATGAATTGGGCCTAAAAGACGTCTATTAAAAAGACGGTCTTTCAGGAGACTAGTTGTAAATCATATAATACTCTTTTGCTTTTTTATTGTTGATATTTTAAGTACTTTATAAATAAGCACTAATAAATCATACTCCTCTTATTCAGCACATGTGTCCCATTTCCATATTGAGTCAAGTCATCTCAAATGTCTCATTTCTATTTTGGATATCTTATTTTTACCAAAATTTGACTCTCTTTCCTACACATGTGGTCCCATTTGACTACCTAAAAATTGATGAAAAGTCAAATGGGACACATATGGTGAATATGAGAGAGTAATAAATTATATCTAATTTTAACTAAGTTATTATCAACTTTGTACACTAAAATAAAATTTTTAAACCTTAAAAAATCTAAGACTCTCTAAAATAATCTGCTTTGCTCTTGCTAATTGACGGCCATACTAGTATCCTTGATTTGCACCTTCATTGAATCATCATCGGAAGCAAAGAGTTGTAGCTGTTGCTGATCTGCAAATAGTAATCCTGGTCTCATGAGCAAGCCCTTGTATGAATGTGAACACTTGATCGAAGAATGATTTTAATAATAATTTAATACTACACTTTAAAAAAGAATGTTGGTGTTCACACTAATAAATAATAACTATTTTAGTCCAAGTCATCAGTCATAACTCATAGATAGGAGTCCTTCATTCAAAACAACAATTATAGTAAACCTCCACTAAACCCTCATTTCAAATTCAAATTCCAAATCAAATTCCTTTCTTTTATATTGTCCCACCCAAATTCTTAACTCTAAATCTCCCCTCTTCTCTTAGTTTTGGGTACAAGAATAAACAATTTTTTGATGAAATATGGGGGCTGATGATTATCCAATTTCCAAACAGACTCATAATCAACAGGTGCTTAATCTTACTTTTTTTTTACTTTTAATGTATTTACTTCTATTTTCCAAATTCTGTTCATTGTTTTTTATCCTTAATTAGATTGTTGCAAATGATAGTTAAACTACTCTTTATCATCTCTAACAAGTGTATTAACAATAGTAAGATTGTGTACATCCGATCCCCAAGTAGGCCAAAGAAATATTGTTGTCGTTTTTTTGTTGCTATTTCTGTGTTTACAATTGATTTTATATCTGGGTATTTTGGTTTGCTACACTGTAGTATCAGAAATTCTGCTATTGCATATCTGCATCAATTAGGAAGAAGGAAAGGGGAAGTGGGTTCTTTGAATAATTCATCAATCAACATTTTTTTTATATTAAAGTTTAGTGATTTTGTCACTATTTAGTATTTTATTTTTAATTTATAATTTGAAATGATAGTCAGTTGACCTTGTTTGATTCGTTTCAACGCGTATTATCAACTTTTTATAAGTTTTTGTTATACCTGTTAGAAATATTAGGACTTTAATAGTATATGTCTTGACAAACGTGCCCAAATGAAATGAGTCAAAGTCATTGAAATGGAAGCAGTGTTTTTTTAATTTAGGTAGAGTAAGAGAAGGGATTTATTTATTTTTTAATAAATTGTGAGAATGAAACCATTGATAAAAAAAATTCTTTAACCACAATTCTTTGAAGATTTAAAAAAATTAAAAGATGCTAATTAATTAGTTTATATATTTGTTTATTGTATGGTGAAGTAAGACCAAATTTTAGTTCATGCCTTTCAATTCAATTTCATTGTATTTGACTTTTGGGTTGTAGTGGATTCTGACTTGGTGCATTAGAATATTTTTAGAAATCTCATTTGGATATCATTTCTTATTACTACTCTCCCTATCATATCAAATCTACCCCATTTTCATTTTAATTTATTATATCAAAATTTGTTTTATTTCTATGTTATATTTAACAAATATTTTCTTTGATCTACACATATCTCTCGATTTCCTAAAATCAATTTACCCACTTTTCTTAATTACCCAAAATTAATTTTACAAGTATTTTAGGCATTAAGGCATTTTTGTGGATCAACTTTGTTTTGGACTTCAAATTTGGTGCACATTTTGTGAGTGGGACCCAAGAGTTGAACCTTGAGTACTAATAAAGTAAGCTTAATCCTTATATTGACATCATGTGCAACTGCCGTATGTAATGATGTCAATAATCTGTTGTGTATCGTACTTTCGTGCAATTTTGGATATGATGATATCATTGGTGTAATATTTTGCTGTGTTTGTCCTTGCAGATGGAAAGATCAACTGAAATAACTGAAGAAAGTCCCCTTGGCCAACGCAATAGGCCTTTACCACAAAATCTAGTACTCGAGATACCATCACGAAGTGTGCAGAACTCACCGGAGGATTTCGTGAGAATAAACGTTCTTCCAACACCAAAAAGAGTGAATTTCTCGCCAATGAACAGCCCTACCATTGCTACATTGAACAGGTCTTTGAGCTCCACCATTCGTAGGGACAAATCTTCGATCAAAAACCTCCTCCCGAGACTTAGTTTCAAGCTCAAGAATTCACCTTCAGAGATCGAAAATGCATCCATTCTTGGCCTCGGATCCCCATCTTTAGTTAGGGGGGGAAGACCGGGAATGACCAGGACATTTTCTTTTTCAAAGCTATTCACACCAAAAGGAAAAAAAGCATCATCTTTGCCTGTAACTCCGATTGCACACTCTAACCCAGGATCCGCTCATGGAAGTAATGTAAGTGAATACGTGCTTTCCCTCGAGCACATCAGGTCTCTTTTGTCGAAAAGAATAACCTACATGTGATCCCCCATGGAATCTCATTGTGCAGGTCTTGTAGTGTACAAGCCCAATAACAAATTGATCTGCCAACTTAAAGTCTTGTTCATAAGAAATGTCCCACAAATGCCAACTTTTCATTTTGAGTAGACTAATTTGTATAAATGCTTTTGTGATTCTTGGTGTTAGTTCATTGTTCTACCTATTATATCATTTCATTCTGATATAAATTGACCGACTTATGAGCCCCTTACCCTGAATGGTGCGGGATACTAGCTTGATGACTATATGAGCCCCTTGCATACATAATAGATGTTTTTCGTATTTCCATGGTAAACATGGTAACCTTTTTGCTTCTACTTGTATTTCATTCGCAAGGCAGAGCATTATGTATCTGATTCTAAACAAATTTGCTCACTTTACAGAAAGGAAGGCTCCGAGTACCTATTCATCGTTCACGTTCTGTTCCAGATCTTAACAAAGATCAAAGTGTACGTCAGATAGATTCTTTCGGTGGGATATTTCGTGTGATCCCAACAACTCCGCGTGTTAAAGATGGAACATTGGTGGCGTCAGGTGCAACAGTAAACGATGCAGATGGTAATATTGTCGTACTTTTCTGTATATTTCTTGCTTCAGATTATGTCGATAAATGACATAAACCTACTGATTCAGAAATGGATGATAACGGTGAGGACATTCCAGAAGAGGAAGCTGTATGCAGAATCTGCCTAGTCGAACTTGGGGAAGGCTCGGAAACACTCAAAATGGAATGTAGCTGTAAAGGTGAACTTGCTCTTGCTCACCAAGAATGTGCTGTTAAATGGTTTAGCATCAAAGGTAACAAAATTTGTGAAGTATGCAAGCAAGATGTTCAAAACCTTCCTGTTACACTCTTACGTATTCAGAATAATCAGAATCGACCAACAAATAATGGCGAGCATATTGAATTGGCGGGTTTCAGGCAAGTAAAGATCACCCGTTTGTACGAAATATCTAATAATATCATCATGAAAAGAACCCTGTTACCAGCAAAGACGAGGAATTCTTTAGCATTGAATGGAACTTAAGTGTACTAGTGTAGTGATGAACAATATTGGTATCTTCGTCTTTCCTGTACTTAGACATCATCGATTTATTTTTCTTTTCAGGGTTTGGCAAGATGTTCCTGTTCTTGTAATTGTAAGCATGCTTTCATATTTCTGTTTCCTCGAGCAACTTTTGGTGAGTCTTGTTTACGAATTCAACATACTACTATTTTGTAAGAATTGATTTTCATATCCTATCTGACCCTTTAAATGTTCTTGTTAACAGATTAAGAAAATGGGTTCGGGTGCAATCGCTATCTCACTTCCGTTCTGTTGTATTTTGGGCCTTCTTTCTTCCATGACGTCAACAACAATGGGTATAATGGCTTGATCTCATAGTGTCCTAAATATCGTCTTTCTGTTGTACGAATTTTCTGTTGTACGAATTTATCATATTAACAGTGCTATGAAATCGTGTTTAGTTGGACGAAAATTCCTTTGGGTGTATGCTGCAGCTCAATTTCTTCTGGTTGTTGCCTTTGCACAAATTCTGTACTACCTGGTAAGCTCTTCTTTCAGCAGTCTCGTGTTTGTTATAATTGTAGTCCGAGAGTTGTTTCCATCTTCCAACTATCCTGTTTTCCATGATCTCGATCTTTTATGAGTTTATAGACGTAATGGGATCAATGGATTGTTTCGTTAGAACTGTCGATTGTAGAGTGTTGGAAACAGGTTTGGGGTGTACCCGTCCATAGGCCAAGAGTGTTCCATCTTAGAACCATACGGCAATAAAGAGGGGGACGTCTTAGCCTTATGTATATAGTCATAAACGATCTCTAAGATTATCGATGTGGGGTGCTTTTTATATAGAGAGGAGTCGAGATACATTTCTTCGTAAGTACTTGTGCAAAACTAAGATTAATTAGAGACGATCTCTTTGTTTTTGGGTATACAGCTACACATGCAAGCAGTGGTGTCGGTTTTAATCGCTATGTTTGTTGGCTTTGGAGTTGCGATGTGTGGATGTTCCATTCTCTTTGAGATTCTGAGATGGAGAAGAATATGGCGAGCTCGCTCCAATACGCAAGCTTCTGCTGTTCGCGGAGTTTCTGCACCAACATCTGAAATCGGGAGCTTGGCACAACCGAGCCCCAGTGAACCTGAAATTCAAGCAAACAGTCCTAGTTCTCATGGAGACTAAATTGTATAGGAGCTGATGTTTTATTTTTTTTTTATTCTGGGGTAGGCTAGAAATTCCTACACGTGAAATTATCTTTCCTTTTCACAAGAGTGAAAGGAGAGTTTTAAACCACTAGGCTCACCTATGATTCCCCAACAAGTAAATAGACTTAAATTATGAAACAAAAGTAGATCAAAAGGATCACTTATTAGAGAATGAAAAATAAGTCATTATATTAATTTTCATTTTGAACTTATGTAAATATTATAGAGTCAGCGCATGATATTTTGTATGATAAATTTTGTGGTTTATGTATAATAATAATAATAATAATAATAATAATAATAATAATAATAATAATAATAATAATGATGGTGTAACTTTTCTTGATTGTTTATGTATATAAATATAAATTAATGTTATGTATGCATGTTTTTGCGTGCTTTTAAGTCTTATCTAAAATGCCATGATTAGAACCTTAATTAATGCAACAAAATAACTAAATGATTGTCACAAATGAGACGCAATGCAACAATTATGGTGGTATGATGATGATGAGAGAGGTGCATAATTTTTTTTTTTTTTTCTGGAAATAGAGGTGCATAATTTTACTTTCACTTTTAAATTTAATTTTCTCCGCTAATATGAAAATTTTGTCCCTTTCTTCTTTTACCCGCAGGAAATCTCTAATATACCCCAAATCAAAACGAATATTAACTACGAAAATTAACAATTAGTCTAACGATTGATTAATTTACAGCCTTGTAACATTAATTCACTCTATAAGTGAAAATTATATAAGGTAATTTAACAAAAATCTACATATAGTAGTTAGATGATAATTTACTAAAAAAAAAGTTAAAATCACCTCAGAATAATGTAAAGCTCAAAACGTTTTCATTAAAATGAAATAATTTATTGCCCATTAGTAAAATTTATTGAGTAGCATAAAATACACAACTTAAATATAAGTTCGGAATAGGACAAATGGAACTACTCTTACTTCCAATGAAGATGAGTCCCAATTAGGATACTAATTTACCATATTAGTAAAAAAAAATAAAAAAAAAATAAAAAGAGAAAACAAGAACAAAAACAAGATCTGGACATCAAACATGGGATGCTTAATACTTGTATTAGCAACCATATTATACCCCCAAATCCAAGAATCTGGTGATTCATTTGTTGAGTCGCAACCCTAACGATTGTAGATGGACGGTATAACCTTTGGCATCGCAAACTGTGAACCGTTTTCCTACCAACGACATTATATACCCAACTCGGTTATTAAAGAGTTGTAATACAGGTTAGCTTTTTGGTATTTTCAGCTTCATCAATCCCATTTCTTCCGGGAACGTTGTGAAGAGAACCAACTCATTTGACCAAGCCATGGGAACTACTAAGCAGATGTTTTTATTGCTTAATGCTAGATGTATTGTTTTTCATTATTACAGGCTTTTCTCTCGAATTGACGTTCAAGTTTGTTTCTGAATTGCTGGATTGGTTCTCCGCACACCCAGGCCTCATCCACACTTTTATGTGACCTTCTCGGCAAGCAGTTAGCACAGACTCTTCAGTAAATATCACACCTGAAAGAGGTTCATTGTGAACATGATGAACCACCACAGGAGAAAGCTTAGGTACATCCCGCATGCTGGGAGAAGGCTGTAGTGTACCAGTGGAGCAGGCAGTATCCCAGTGAGGAGACTGGCTCGCAGTGCTATAAGTTGGTGAGCCAATACGAGGTGAGCCGCCAGGAGCTCGACGAAGTGGTACTACAATCTCACTCATTTCCAAGTCCCAAAGGAGAAGTTGTGTATCCTGCTCGCCAAAAGAGCTTAGTCAACACATTGTGCAAGACAAAACTATGACAGTTGTCGAGCTGAAATTAGATTGCAGACCAATTATAAGAAACCAAAACTATGGCGCTTTCATTTACACAGCCACACAATACAGGTTTACAAAAATTAATCAGAACAAACACACGTTAAAACAAAAATTTCAACAGGCTTTCTTTGTAGCACTTTAACTGAATTTTTTACCAGGTTAATGCTGTGAAAGGGGAGCAGGCCAACGTACTCAATTGATTCCAATGATACATAAAACAATTATACAAAACTGTAGTTCCGCTTTTAGGTTGACTGAATAAGTTACATCACCATTGTTGTGATGTCCCAACACCAACAACCTTGAAATAACAAACCTCTTAATTTGACAATGACAAATACTAAAATTGATCGAAACCCCTCAAAATCAAATGTACCGCATTAATTTTTTGTGGCAACATTCTTCAAGCAAGTCACTAAGTTTTGTTCATGTTTTGCCCTGCTTTTCACCAGTGTCCTTGAGAATAGGAGACGTTAACCACAAGTCCACAACTAACTTATTGATGTGGGATCGGACTGTTCAATATCTCCATCCATAATTCTTCAATGGTTCAGTTTAACCAAAATAGTGGCTAGCAGACTTTAGCCAGCTAACATGTTGATCACAACATGGTTCTTGAAAGGATGCATTTCTCTAATCTTTCACTTGATTAAGAGATGAGATCAAAATCCACTCATTTTGTCGTGCCTATGGTGCGTTGAGTTTTTTTTTTTTTTTTTTTTTTGCAAGTTTTTCTCTAGCCAAGGCTCTCTTGGCTGCAACCTCCTTAAATAAGGGTATGGTATGTTGTCATCCACTCAGGCCCTAATAATAGTTTCTATAAGCGGGATATACCGAGAATCATAGTTTCTATGAGATTCGCATAAGTACCAAAACCGTTAAGCATGTATATCCTCACCAAGTAAGCAAACATCAGATAAGTAATATGGCTCCACCATTTTGACCACAGGTTTTAGAGGACAAGATACCATTAAAAGGGCGTGTGGTGTTTAAAGAAAAGCCTTTTTCCATTGAAATTAGTTTTCCATGAAAATACTCTCCAATAGAAAAATGCAAATGATAAATAATTTTCTTCTGTGTGGTTTAATGGAAAAACTATAAAGCTAAGGGGAATATTGAGGTCTTGGGAATGAAACAGTGGAGGAATATTGGTATTTGGTTTGCTACTTATTTTGGAGCGAAATGTTTATAGTGAAATGAAGAACTCTTTTACACCCCTAGTATTCCATTTTAAATCCCTTGTCAAACCAAACAATGAAAAATGAAAGGGAAATGTATTCCCCCAAACCAAACACTTCCTATGCACTCATGACGTCCCATTGTCAGGATAAGAAGGAATGTCTATTTCACAGTCTACACTCCTTTGTCTAGAACTTAGGAGGGCAGAAGCCTCTCAAATGCATTGTACTTACAGTTAAGTAAAATACGCACTACCCTGTAAAGTAACTGAAACACAACTAAAAGGTATATCCTATAGTGACATATAATTATAGTTAAAAATACAAGGGCAGTTTTGAAAGGTCAGCATTCTTTGCAAAAACATAAGGTAACAGCAAATGAGCAAGAAACTCAGCTTACCTGACCAACAGAGCCAAAACGATACACAGTATTCTCCTCAGACTCATCAGAATTTGGTGGTGACCAAAAAGGATCAAAAGCCACTCCACTAACCTGCCAAAACATTGGGTCCACAGGAACTATTTTTAAAATCAGCACATCAAATGAAAATCAGATGACAGAAGCAAACAGAAAGTCATGCACAGTAGGATTATGAAGCAGTAGCTTAATGAAAAAAATACAACTTACCCAAGAGTTGTGACCCTCTCCCCAAGCCACAACTTTTCGGTCTTCCATACTCCACACTTGAACCAAGTCATCTTCCCCTCCAGTCAAAATATACTTGCTGTCCCCACTGTCAACCAATAATTTTACAGTCAACCATACGGAATTTTTCAAACATCCAACCAATTGGATAAAAAATGCCCAAGGTCTAAAGAACCCAATACTTTCTTTCTTGGATGCGTAGGGGAGTTGAGAGTTGAGACCAACATATCCAAGAAGTCAAGAACCCAATACTTTCTTTTCCCAATATTTTTTGGGAAAACTTGGAACAAAATTCTTACAGAATTTTAAATGCCTAAACATTTCAGACAAAGTACTATTGGCCAAAAGTACAAACCTGAGAAACAAAATGGGCATTAAAGTGAACTAAATAGAATAACACTCCATCAAGACTAAAGCACCAGACAAATACACATTTAGAGACTGAGAAGACCATACCTCCAAGCACAGCAAAGAAGAGCACCATAATAACTTTTCCCACCACATATAAGTTGTTCTTTCAAATAATCAAAAACTCTTAAATATCCTGCATTCAAGCACCAACTCTAGATAAGCTGTCAACATAATATCAATATTGAACGAAAATTCCTCAATATTTTACCAAAAAAGCGTATTCAAAAGGATACCATCTCTTCCAACAGTAGCCATGTAGACAGCATCGTTTGAGAATGCAATGCTATTAATTGAACCTTGACATATATGCCATCTAGCAGTTGGATTACTCTGCACATAAAATGCATAGAGATCAAGTATCAAAATAAAAAGTTCAGAATTTAACTGATACATACACATAAAACACAAGAACACATGTTGTCTGATCACAGTTCTTCAAGTCTTCATTAGGTGATCATCTGTTTTCCTTAATTCATGCTGATCAACAAGCATTATCAAGCAATTGTCCATAAAAGCCCGAATTTTGCAACAAGAATCACAAAATACTATTCCCGTAATGAAAAGAACAAAGCATTTGAATTCACCTGTCGATTTAGAAAAACAAAAGGGCGGCTAGGTGTAAAACCAATGGCCCTATTCTTGCAAAGTGATAGTTTATAAGCTGTCTAAATGAAAGATAAAAAACAAGGAAAATACCAAATTTCCTTAAGATTTGCTTCTACGTGTTTATTAATTGACAATATATCGGACACTTGAGAGTTGAGACTTGAGAGGATAATTTACATTTACTCATAATGTTTCTCGGCATCCAAAAATATCAGTAACATGATACTAGCACCCATGCATTAAGAACATATGAAAAAAATACAACATAATACATAGGATTTAGGAAGATTTTCAACTACAAAAATATATCTTGGGAACAACATGCAGATACTACTGTGTCATGATTATATGATATAGCCACTCAGTTTCACTTATTGTTCAAAGCTCTGTTTCGCTAATTGTTCAAAGCTCAACAAAGAAAAATCAGTACAATCTTCAATTTCAGACAGCATCCATGCCATCAATAAAACAAAAAATATGGTCAACAAAAAAATTTTGCTCAAATAAATTACATGATGTATTCTTAATAAACATAAATAAACAGTGTACCTTACTCGTCCGTGCATGGGCTACAGAAAACTGATTCTGATCCTTGGTAGCAGAGAATGAAGGATCACCTACACCTTCCTTGCTCTGGAAAAATTTTTAAAAATAAGCTAGAAAAACAAAAAAAATACAAGACTAATGCTAAATATATCAGGTGCTGTAGCAACATAATTAGGCACACCTTTTCATACACATACATATTTCCATCTGCATGACCAACAACAAAGACACCATCACTCTTGGGAACCCACGCAATACTAGTGCAACGACTGCATGATACAACATTTTTCTACATTATGGCACATTTATAGAACACAAAGAAATTGTTCAAGATATTCTTTAAGTAAAGAAAATGAAATTAATCTCAAAGTAGAAGACTTGTCAAGGATAGAATTCAGAAATATGTAAAGCAACCTAAAGTAGAAATGTAGCTAATTATTAGGGGCAAAATTTACAATAAACCATAATGCAAGTAATAGTTTAGGTTCTCATGCCTTATACAACATAATATAATAGAATCCTTACCTGTTGTTCAAGGACCCATCTTTATTATAATGATGTGCACCAACAAGCTTCTTCCCCATATCTTGTAATTGTTGCCTTAGGGACACTGAATACACTATCAAACAAAAGCCACACAAACATTAGTAGTTTAAATCTTAAAAGGTAAAGGAAAAAAATGTGTACTTACCATCCCCTGAGTTCAACCCAATAAGGAAATCATGACCATCCTTAGCATCTGGATCAAATGCATGGCAAAAAGGGTTCGAATTACTAAAATGTATTGATTTAATTGGATCCTGCAAAGAGAGCCAGACATATAAAAAAGACCTAATGCTGAAATCAATGAGCACCATATGTTGAGAAAAAGGTTTTACCTTATCTTGAGAATTCGAATCACTGATAAAAATTGTGTCGCCTACATTGTATATTAAGTAAGTCCCCTTTCCATCAAAATTTGGATTATTGTTTGCATTACTCAAATTTGAAGCTCCCGTAGATCCATTTTTACTAGTAGTGCTTGCATATTTACTTGCACCATTTCCTCCAACAAAACTAAGTGCCCTGCCATTCCCAGAACCTAAAATTCGGGCAGCTGCTGATCTTACCCCACTGGTAACACCTGCACTTGACGTTGATGCTTGTGTGTTTTGGTTAGGCTTATCTTTCAAATGAGCAAGGGTCACCTACAAACAACAATTCCTCCGATATAATGAGGAAATAAAGTACTTGCATATGTCAAAGGGAAAGAATGTGAAGGCATTCCATAATTGTGAATTTGCAACCCAATTCAGTCAACCAAGAATTCTCCACTATATTTAATACAAAGAAACGCCAAAATAATAAGCCTACATAATCCATCAATGAAGTAAATACAAATTCAACAACCTAAATTGATCAACACACTAACATAAATGATAAAAGAGCTCATAATTTCAAGGAAACTTCTTCACATTTTAGCTTCAAAAATCAAAAATCATATTAGAAAATGATTTCACGACAAGATATTAAGTGTCATCGACAATGAAAATGTGTTAATGCAAGAGTCAAACTACCCATGTTTGAAAATGACTTCAATCACACATTGGGAAATTCACTAGCTTGCCGTGATGAAGGAATTGTGGGGAATGCAAGGAAGGATGTGTGGATTAAAGGAGGGTCTTTGATGTGCCATGGGACCTTGGTGATGAGGCAACAAAGAACAAGGTGTGAATACGTGAAGGGTGCGTTGAACAAGGCAAGAAGGTGCACAATGGGTGCCTTGAACGAGGCATGAGCATACCTCGTCTAATAGGATGCAAGCAGCGTGACCGTGCAAAGGCCCAAGTCGAGTTTTTAGTTTTGTGTTTTGCTTTGTGGGAAAGTTTGTATTTTGGGCTAGGGTCATTTTAAATGTTTAAGGTGCTTTCTATTGACCATAAATCAGATTTAAAAGTATAGAGGTGGCTAATACAAAGGAAAAATAGGGTTTGCGAGTCTTAAAGGAGTTCTCTAGTATTAGTATGAGTGAGTTCCATCAAAGATGAAAAAAGTTTTGAACATGATAGTGTGTGATCAAATATTTCATTAGTAGAATGTTAAATTAGTTAATGCAATATACTTTCATTTGAGAGAAGGTGTTTAAGAGACTATTTATCTTTGTGTGTGCTTTGTTCATCAAAGCGTCATTCATTTTATTTCAAAAAAAAAAAAGCTTCATTCTTTTTGATTGCTATTGCCTATACTCGGTTTTTCTTGCTTTCTTCTACATCTTCTCACCACTGTTGGGTCCAAATTCCTTCCCTATCAAAACCCATTGTACCATCAACTCATCAAAATATTCTTGACGGAGAATCACCATCAAAATCAAGAAATATCAAATACAACAATCCCTTCATTTCAAATTAGTTGCTATATATTCCTTTCAAGGTCAGTCTCAATTTAGTTGCAACAATTCTTTTATAGAAAACTTTCACCCATTATTCCTCAAAATCTAACCTAATAGTAGATAATAATTTATCCAATTCTATGTAAATGCGGTTACCCCATATACTTAATTTAAATACTCATATCTTAGTGCATTTAAACTATCTAACCTTAGGGCACTTTAAACTATCTAACTCAAGATACATACAAACAACATAACATAATATCCTATGTACAAACTAATTTGGGACAAACAGAATACTTGATTTGCATAATTAATCACAAGAGACATGAATATAAAACCCACCAAAATTATATGCATTTATCAATGTTATCACCAATTAGCGAATCGTTAACGGTTTTCATCCGAAATTTCCTTGAAAACGTAAAAAATCAAATGTGTACTAAAAAGTAGGGGAAAAAACCTGAGAAAAACTCTTTCCATGAGAATAATGAAGAAGACCAGAAGGATAAGATTTCTCATACTGAAGCTTGTAACGACCTTCAGGAGTTTTAAAGTAAGTCTTCAAAGAAGTCGATGACTGAGTATTAACTGCTCCGGAATTCGACGATGAAGTAGGAGGCATGATTCCATTGGAGGTGTTCATCATTTTTGATAAAATTAACACTAATTTTGACTATTTCAGAACCTGCGATCATCACATAAAAACGAAATTTCTAGGGTTTACGATTATTTTTCTTCAGAACAAAAAATTGGAATTACAATCCACAGGAAAGAAATCTGGAGGAATTAAATGGAAGTGGATTCTTCCAGTACGTGCTCTCTTGTTGTGACTTGTGAGGAAGATGGTTGGCTATGGAAACTGGAAAGTACAGAGAAAATTGGGAGGAAGAAGAAGAAATGGGGGGTGAGTTAGAGAGAGAATGAGAAAAAAGTTCAAAGTTGACGAGTTTACAATTGGGGGAGGGAAGACTCTGAAACATAATTTTTTCGGCCCGGTTTCCTGGGCGACCGTCTTTTCTTATTAAAGTTTACAGTTCGTTTTATATGAAATCGTCTTTTATGAAAAAATTTTAGTTTTTTTCGTACGGGATAGGCTCGAAAGGAATGAGTATATGAAGAATTGATCATAAGGTCGATATTCGTTTCTTGCAAATCCTCTTGAGAATCAGATTTTAAACCTCTGTCAAGTGAAATATTTAGCTCTAAGTGCGAAGAGGACATGTTCTACAATACGTCCAACCAAAAGAGTTCCCACACAAGTTTGTGTCATTGTGTGTTAAAGCATATATAACTTATCATTTGACGCATGGGTGAATATGTGATGTCAGATTGTTTAGTGAAATGTGTTGAAGATGAATGTATGAAGAGTCTACTTTTTCATCGTGCAATATATCTCCATTAACTTAAAATAAATGAGAGCTTTGACTGATTGACTCAAATTTTCCACCATAGAAGCCAAAGAACTACTTAAGCAAATCATTTTCTCTCGATTAAAATTGTTCAAGATGCGGCAATAAAAACAAATGTGCATAATTCAACACTACCAATTTTCCCTTTCCAACAATTAACGTAGTGTTGAAAATTTTCCTTCGTCCTCGTCAATCCACCACCATTTCACTCTCATAATCAGTTATTCTTACGCTATGTTTGAAAATAATGATTTCATTTTAAAATTTAGAATTGATTCAAATTTAGAATTTGGCAACAACAATATTTCATTATTCTGTTGCTATTCATTGATGGGATTTGAGGATTTGAATGTAAATAACCTTACTCTTCATAAGGTTAAAGGTTGTTTTTGATTGATCTTAGGTATCAAACATCAATATGTCAAGTGCAATTTTATTTATTTTTTTTTATGAAAGACTTAAGTCATTTTGTTTTAGTCCAATTTGAAACCAACAAACTATAAATCTTAAGCCATTAGTATTTAGGCGAATAAAAAAAATTCAAATTTAGATTTAAATCAATTAAATCATATTCTTTTAAAAGTAGTTAAGTTGAGAATCTAAGAATTACTTTTCAAATCTTCTCATTTTCAATTATTTATTTGTAACTTTATAATTGAAATCTACAACTTGAAATTAAATACTTCTTCCCGAATACAACCTTCGAACGAGGTAGCTAGACATGATTACCGATGCTCCTTAGTTTTAATTTGTTTGTAATTTACTAGGTACTTAGCTAGACTCCGGGCAATCTAAACTCGAACCTGCTTACCTATTACTCGATCAAGTCATTTGATCAAAACTCCAATTAATATCAAATCATTGGTTCAGCACACCCGCAGATTGCAAATTATACTCAGCGGCGGATTCAGGGTTCAGAGTCTCAGGGGCCCTAACTAATAGACGAAATTTCGACAGAGTTTTTTTTTTACTTGCTAAAATTTTAAATAACAACATACCATAAAGGAACCTGAACAATTTAAATCAACCAACCTAGCTAATTGAAAAAAATGAGATAAAATAAATAAATAAGACAAAATCACTAAAATGGAAAATATTTATCATCAAAAGACTTCAGTATTAATTTTACACTTTTCCTCCTACCAATTGAAAAGTCTACTTCAATCTTTTTTAAAAAAACGCCAAGAGGCAACTGACCCCATAGGCCCCAATGTAGCTCCGCCACTTCTGCTATACTAATATCTCAAATTCGCCTTCTAATTATTACCAAAACCAACATCAAATCGTCCCATACTTGAGCTCATAGAACCAAAACTAACCAAATCTTGAGGTAAAAAGGGTCTAGTACCCCCATCTCCAATTGGTCTCATACCAAGAAAATCTCTAGTTAGCCCATTATCATTATGTGTTTTTGCACCACCCATCATCAATTGACTTAGATTACTCACTGAAGTTGCCGCCATTGATGACCCACCAGTTGAGAACCTCCCATCGCCATGGCTAATGTTTTCAGGAGCTCCCATGGATGATGCTTGAAAAGAGGAGTTATTGTTGCTTCGTGTGGACCCCATTTGAGCAGCTTTTTGAAGGAGTGCAGTTGCGGACATGGGTGTTAATGTGTTGGAGTTTGTTTGGTTGTGTGAATATAATGAACCTAAGGTTTGAACCAAGTTGGTGTTTTTTTCTTTCTCTTTTGGGGTTGAACATGTGCTTAAAAGGTTTGTTGTTGTTGTCGTTGTTGTTGCTGCCATTTCAATCATGTCTGCAGGTAAATTTGTGTGAATTCGCGATTAGCTTAAAATGATTTGAATAGAGGAAAAATTACCTAGAATAATGGAGTTCAATTTATTTGTGATTTTTCTATATTAATCTCACTTATTGGTTAACTTTGAATAATCCCAACTTTAAACGGTACTTTCCTAGAGTAAATCCGGTGACCGGATGACTTGCTATATCAAGTTTTATACTCCCTCCTATTCAGCTTAAATGTCTCATTTAGTTTTTCACACTTGCCGAGACAACATTTTAACTCTTAATATCTCAAAGTATTCTTAATTAAAAATTATAAAAATTTGATATTAATAATCCTTGTATTGAGACGAATCGAACAAGATCCCACATGACTATGTTTTTACTTATAGATTAAGAGTAAAATACAAATGGAGAGTGATGAGTGAATAGTGCCAAAACAATATGGGACATTTAGGTTGAATAGGAGGTAGTATTTTTTTTCAAAAAAAAATATACTGAAAAAATGTCGATAAAAATATTCATAAAAAATTTAAGAATTACAATATTCATATCATACTCTTCTATCTCATTTATTTTGAATCGTTTCGAATTAAAATATTAAAAAAAATTTGTCTCATCTATTTTAGATCATTTCATATTACAATATAAAAGTTTTTATGTTTATACGATGCAATGAGTGGATTCTATTAGGTATTGTACATAATGTGACCATACGTTACATTATACAAGAATTGTGTGCGTATTCTTGTAAATAACGAGTTTGACATCTTTGATATATGTCATTTTTTAGGGCTTGCTTTGTTTAGGGTTTAATTGACCGAGTTTACTGTTTAATTCTCTTTGTTCTATTATTGGAGGAGGTACGAGTATAATGTACCCATTATTTTTCTCCTCGGACCCTAACTTTATACGAAAATAATGATTTCTCTAGAAATGTACCAATTTTACGAGTAATGTATAAATTTGACCAACAATATTATATAAACTTATATTACTATTATAGTTTTTGGATAAAATAACATGCTTATCAACTTCAATGTTTAATTGTACGATTTTCCTAACCTAAGCATCAACGACCTGTTTGGTTAGAGGTATTAAATAGTGATAATGATAATGATTTATAGTGTAAAATTTTATCAAAAGTTCCACATCATTCCCATGGCAATGAAACTTTGATCACAAAAAGTTTTTTGTTTACAAATTTTTATTACCACCTAATATGTGTGAAATCTTCAAATAGGACATACATATAAGAACGGAGGGAGTAATCAATAGTTGGGATTATTCATGGCAAATTTTCCTATTAATAATCCTTGTATTGAGACGAATTAAACAAGATCCCACATGACTATGTTTTTACTTATAGATTAAGAGTAAAATACAAATGGAGAGTGATGAGTAAATAATGCCAAAACAATATGGGACATTTAGGCTGAATAGAAGGTAGTATTTTTTTTCAAAAAAAAATATACTGAAAAAATGTCGATAAAAATATTCATAAAAAATTGAAGAATTACAATAATCATATCATACTCTTCTCTCTCATTTATTCTAAATCGTTTCAAATTACAATATGAAAGTTTTCTGTGTCATTCATTTTAATTCATTTCAAATTACAATACAAAAGTTTTTACGTTTATACGATGCAACGAGTGGATTCTGTTAGATATTGTACATAATGTGACCATACGTTAAATTATACAAGAAGTGTGTGCGTATTCTTATAAATAACGAGTTTGACATCTTTGATATATGTCATTTTTAGGGCTTGCTTTATTTAGGGTTTAATTGACCGAGTTTAATTCTCTTTGTTTTATTATTGGAGGAGGTACGAGTATGATGTACCCACTATTTTTCTCCTCGGACCCTAACTTTATACGAAAATAATGATTTCTCTAGAAATGTACCAATTTTACGAGTAACGTATAAATTTGACCAATAATATTATATAAACTTATATTACTATTATAGTTTTTGGATAAAATAACATGCTTATCAACTTCAATGTTTAATTGTACGATTTTCCTAACCTAAGCATCAACGACCTGTTTGGTTAGTGGTATTAAATGGTGATAATGATAATGATTTATAGTGTAAAATTTCATCAAAAGTTCCACGTCATTCCCATGATAATAAAACTTTGATCACAACAAAGTTTTTTTGTTTACAAATTTACACTACCACCTAATACCACATTTCCTAATGGTAATGCACTGAAATTAATTTTATGAACAAAAATGAAATGATTGGAGTTGAACGATCATGACCATCAAGGTAGAACTAAAATTACATCAGTTTTTCATTTCTATTACCACTGTTTAAAACTAACTACCAAACGGGCCGCAAATGTATACTACCAAACGGGCCGCAAGTGTATAGATTTAGACAATAAAATTAGTAATTAATTGAAAATACGTAGAAAATACAAAAAAAAAGGTACTAACCTGAAGTGAGATTAGGAGGAGCCATGTTGGTAAAATGGGGTCGAAAACCTGAATTGATGAAGTGTGAAATTCCAGGGACATGATTTATTTGATCAAGTCCTTGACTAATATTAACCATTGATTTGTTTGTATTAGGATTTGTATTGAAACTTAGAGTACTTGATGGAGCAATTGTATTTGTACTTGTACTTTCTTCCGCAAGAGCATCACAAAACGCTCTATGTGTAATAAAACTATCTTTCCTACAATAATTTTAAACATAAAATATAACATTAATTCATTACCCCAAAATAACATTTATTGCTCAAAATTAAATGTCACTCAAAAACAATAGTCAGGGTCTGAGAAGGGAATGACGGCGGCAACTCATACCCATAAAGGAAAGCATGCACGGCCAAAGAATAACACGGTTTGAGAAAGAATAAGATAAACTTCTGATTCAAATGAAACCCTAAATAGATGATTTATATTGATCGAGCTAGGTGTTCGACAAAATATATAGTCTGCTGGATAATTTTAGCTTATTTCGGTACAAATAAATGATTAATTGGTGGCAAACCATCTCGTGCTAGTGTTTAATAAGTTGGCCAGTTGAAACAACTTATAAGTTATAATTTTAGCTCTATGAATAATAGAACCATCTTTCCTACAAAAATTTTAAACACAAGGTTAATTAATTACCCCAAATAACATTTATTGCTCAAAATAAAAACAAACCCTATAAATCATTTGTATTGATTTAGGTGTTCCGCAAAATAAATAGATAGTTGGTGTTGAAATCATCTAATGTTAGTGTTAGTAAGTCGGGTGCTAGTTAACTTTGTTACAAACGTTTTTAAAATCAGTCGATCCAATCAACTATCAATCTCTGATCCTTTTTACACGAAAAGAAGATCCGATCCATAGGGTTTGGTATTAAGTTGACTACTTAAAACAAGTTCAGCGTTTTTAAATCAGTCACTTCAATCAGCTACAAGTCTATTACGAACAAAAATAAAATAGTTTAGGGTTACCTGGAAAAGAGTGTACCACAATCACATTTGTACTCCCTAGTACCACAAGTTTTAGTATGAGCTTTCCAATCAGATTGTACAGCATATTTCTTAGAACACTTTTCACATTTCCATTTTTTTTCACCATGTTTTCTGCTGAAATGTTTTTTAATACCAGTTAGATCACCAAGAGCTCTTGAAGGGTCATGATGTACACATGTTTTTTCAGGGCAAATGTAAACTTTTTTCTTTACTACTTCTTTATTGCTTCTTTGTTTTAGTTTCCATGGTAAATTGTGTCCTCTTCTATGTAGTTGAAGGTTTTGATCCCTTTGAAACCCTTTATTGCATATTTCACATATGAATCTATTTGTTGCCATAAGTGTCTTTGGTGATAGTGCTATCACTTCTGCATCTGGATCTGATAGAAAATATAACATATCTTAGGGTTAATAACGTACAACCGTTAGATTATCATTATATTAATATTACACTTTTGATTGAGTTGTTTGATATCATATCATCATCATCATATATCATATATATCCTGTAAATCCGCCCATAAAAAACTATGGACAGAATCTAGGGAGTGAGGACGGCGGCAACTCATACTCATAGAGGAGAGCACGACCAAAGAGTCTCCCTACTCAAGAAAGAATAAGATAAGATTCTAATTTCGCTTCATATCATATCAAGCGCCCAAATCAACAAAAATGATCATTGACTCATAGTTTTAGATATTGTACATAAGAGGGTTACAACTGTGGATGCAACACAAATTAAACCCTAATCATACATGGCTGTAAGATATCAGTTTTTAAGTGAGGGGTGAATAGAATTCAAAATCGTGACCCTTTTGTCACGTTTTGGCTTCTAATACGATACCAAGAAGCCAAATCGATTAATCAATAGCTTAATCTTTTTAGTCTCAAAATATGTTATAAATTCTATTAGAATCATGATATGTTATATATACTCTATCAGAAAATAAACGAAGTTACCTGGTGTTCCCGGGAGATTTCTCTTCTTCTTGGAAGGAGGAGGAGGAGGAGGATTAGGGTTATTATTGATATTACTTGTTTGTTGTTGTTGTTGTTGAAGAAGAAGATGATTTTGATGAGGAAATCCTCTAATAGAAGAAGAAATAGAAAAACCATCTCCTCCAATAGCTTGCAAATTCATGTTTGTTATTGGACTTATTGTAAGTTTATATCAAACAACAAACTTCCAAGAAACACAAAAATACTTAAACTTTAATTAACAAAAACAAGTGTTACAAGGAATTAGGAAAGAAACAAGGGAAGTAATTTATATATATTCTTGAGAAACAAACACAAAATATTCAAATTTTTGCTCTCTTTAATTCTATTCTCACGGATTATGCCAAAAGAACAACAAACCCCCAAATCATACAACAAACCAAATACATACTTCAATTTATTTACTATTCCAATAATTATATAGAAATACTCCCTTCATTTTTCAATGTTCTTCCCGTTTAGAATATTATATTTTGGAGAGAGAAAGTTGATTAAGATTTTTAAGACATATATAGATGATAAAATATATCCATGTGAGATCTCGTTAGACTTGTCTTAGAATTTACTTTCAAAACTGTGTAAAAAGTAAATGGGAAGAATATCTGAAAACAGAGGGAGTATCAAGTTGTGTTTGTTTTCGGTTTTTTTAGGACTACTGAGTAGGCTGAGAGAAGAAAAAGTACTATATCGAGAGTTAAAAGTGTTAGAGTGTATAATATATTTTACAGTAAGTCTCATGGGAGACGCTCTATTCTATAGACGGAATCCATGAAGCCCAGCCCAAAATATAACATAGTATATTTGGGGTTATAATAAATTATTTGGGGTTATAATAACTTATATTTGGGGTTATAGAATAGTATATTCGAGGTTATAATACCTTACATTTAGGATTATAACATAATATAATTGATATTATAATAAAAAAATCAACCAAGGGAAATGGGCTGGCCCAATTTTGTGGTCTATCCTATAGACCGTCTCTTGTGAGATTTTGTGTATATATTATGATATCGTGTCAAGAAATCAAAGCAATCAAAAATTTAAATTGAGATAAAATATAATTTTATTGTGTTAAGTTTAGAGGTTGAAAAAAACACCAAAAAGTAACTCCTAGAAATTGTAGTACTAATGTTTGTTTATGTCTGTTTATCTTGTGTACGTCGTCTTGTTTCTTTTTTCATACAAGCTCTTTAATCAAAGTTGGTCAGCCATAGTTTTAAAAATGGTGGGCCCTTCCTTTCTTCACATTTCATGTCACTTTCTCTCTCTTCCTCGTGATAGGAAAGAAATACTCCTATTTCATTCCTTTTTTACATATTGCAATTTGCAATATAAATAATTGACACAATAAGTAGAAATATATACTATATTCTCGTTTAATAATATTGCAATTTGCAATATAAATAATTGACACAATAAGTAGAAATATATACTATATTCTCGTTTAATAATACTCGTTATATTACAACATTGACACTATTTATTTTCAATCTGAATATATTAATTTCATATGTTATACTCCCTCCAATTCACCACTAAGTTCTCATTTGTTTTTTGACACTATTCATATCTTACCTTTAATTTGTATTTTATTATTAATCTATAAGTTGAAACATAGTCATGTGGGATCTTGTTTGATTCGTCTCAATACAAAGCTTATTTATATCAACTTTTCATAATTTTTAATTATGCTCAGTTTAAGATATTAACGATTGAATAAGTGCATTGAATAGAGTGTTAAAGCAAATGAGACTTTGGTGGTGGATTGGAGGGAGTAATATTCTTAAATGAAATTATTTATTCTTATTCTTAATACCTAGTATTTTAATATTCCTTCCAATTCACTATTAATGTCTCATTTGCTTTTTGAACGCTATTCATCTCTTACTCTTAATTTCTATTTTATTATTAATCTATAAGTTAAAACATAGTCAAGTGGAATCTTGTTTGATTCGTTACAATGCAAGGATTATTTATATCAACGTTCCGTAATTTTTAATAATGCACAATTAGAGATATTAAGAATAGAATAAGAGTATTGGATATAGTGCATAATGTAAATGGGACATTAGCAGTGAATTAGAGGGAGTGCAAAATTTTCATAGTTTTTGTTTAATCAAAATAAAGATACTTTATATCAAAATATATATATTTCATTACGTGCAAAGAGAAATGTAGCAAGTATGAGGCAACGAAGGAAGTATTAAATTGTATAGGTAGATTAAAAAGCGAAAGAAAATAAAAAAACACAATTTAAAATAGAAATATTACAAAGTTAAATAGAATAATTAACGACCAGAAGTATAAGGATTAGGTATGTGTGTGAGAGAGAATCAAAAATGGTATAGGATTGTATAGAGTACCACAGATTTACTGGCTACTGTGTTTTTCTCATTGTCTTCTAGCTAGGTGTTCTTTCTTTTTCCTATTTTCTACTCCTAAATAATTTATTATTATTTTTTAATTAATAAATTTTTGATTGTGTTTATTTATATAATATAGGTGTTTAATATACTTAGCTAGGTAAAAAAAAAGTTTTCATTAGTTAGGGTTAAGTAGTCTATGTTGACTTTTAGTTCCCTTAAATTAAAGTTATTCAAATTTGTGATATAATGTAGTTATAATTATAAAGTTAAATATTAATAATATTCTACTAGCTAAATAATATTTTATGAATGGATAATATTCCATATGAATAATATTACGAGATGAAAAATATCTAAGAAACAAAAACAATTTTTTTAATGGTTTCATAGCTAGTTTGTCAAATATATTGTATATCAAAGGATTATTTCAAATTTAGCGTTAATAACCAAAAAATGATACTATAAAAGGCAAAAGGCTAATGAGCGTCTTAAGGGGTGTTCTTTAACAACAGCTACACAATAATAATAATAATAATAATAATAATAATAATGTTGAATGTACGTGATATAGTAAATTAGAAAACAAAATAAAAAATTATTATAACATAATATATTCAATACGAAAGTGGGTAATAACAATCCTCAAAATAGTTTCCATAATAATTGCATACAATTAAAATGGATGATACTTGATGTAGTATATTTTTGATATCAATAAACAAGCATAAATAATCTATTTTTATCATCATTACCATTAATGTTATAGGTGAAATAATATAGATGAAATAATGACATCACCTTTGATAAAGGAGGAAAAACATCTCTTGAGAAGTTGAATTTATCACTTATTGAGTTTGTTTTTTTTTTTTTGAGTTTACTTATGTCATTCGTATTTTGCTTTAGTATACTCATTTTTTTAATTTTTTTTTCATCCTAATAAATCTGTATAATTTCTAATTTTATTTTTTACATTTTATCTAATATCTAAATACTTTATAACTTTATGATTAAACTAATTTGTTAGCTTTTGAATGAGGCAAAGGAGTATTTTTTTTTATAAAGTGGGATTTTTTTTTTTGAGTTATAAAGATAAAGAGGGAATTCTTAAGTTACTCCTTATAGATTAAAAAATATTGGATTTTGGGGATCATAAGAAAAGCTAAAAGGTAGTAATAGAGAAAAAGGCAAAGGATGGGATTATTAAGCAAAATGTAAGTGTGAATGGGCTAGAAAAGGTTGGAAATAGGAAGCTTAGAAAAGTGAGATAGGTTTGTTAAGGTCTTTTCAATCACCATGATTATATCATAATTACACTACTCTCAATTCTGTAGTCTGTAGTCTGTAGTCTGTAGTGTTATAGACCCAAAAAAGTGATTGTCAGCAAAACTGTTTTCAGAAAGGTATTGTAGTACTCCTCCCATAATCTACACTCTAGAGGGAGTGACATTTGGTTCTATATCTGGTATTTACCCGATATTGTAATTGAACTCGATTTTAAAATTAAATTTATGTAGTACTCAATATGACACAAAACTTGATTTTAACCAACCCGAAACATGCGACGCGAAATAAACATGATGATCCAAACGAACACCTTTATTTGAGAGTGTTTGCTCACTTGCTTTTTCATAGGCTGGTTTTGGGTTTTGGATTTTAAATTGGTCAAATAACTAAAAAAAATTTCATAGACGGCTAATAAGTAAAAAATAAAAAGTTATTATGAGTGTTTGGAGTAGTTTTTCTTTGAATTTTAGTTTATTTATTTTTCTATAGTAAATATCAAACGCGATTAATTTAATTTTTACTAAGTATTTTCATATCAGCTATAGTTGGTTTATAGGTAAATATTTCTACTTTCTAGTTGGTCAAACTAGCAACAATCAAATCAATTAATCATTTCTTTAATGCTGGTATCAAGCCGAAATAATAGCGCACATATTAAACTTCCTTTGCTTTATATTACTTGCACCATACTAACTTTTGCACTATTCATAATTCTATGGTAATTTACATATTTCGGCTACTTATTGAGAAAAAACAACCATGTGGGATCTTGTTTTATTCATCTCGTTGCATATTTCATAATATCAAATTTTTATGATTTAGTTATGTAGAACTCTAAATATAAACGATCCAACAAATACATAAATTGCGTAAAAATATATTCAATGCACGTATTTTGAAGCGGAAGAAGCAGTAGATCTATTGCATGGGCTATTTGATCATGTGTATAAAAAAGTGAAGTATTGGTATAGTGATAGGTGAGAAGTGAGAATGGGATAGATGAGTGTTGGGATGCAGTCCATGTGAAATGATGCTTTCTCTATGTTGTGTTCCTTTCCAATTTCCATCCTTTTTGATTTACACACCGCTCTGGTTTGTTCGACCGTACAGGGTTTCGAAAAGTTAGGAGCTTCAATATTAAATTATTTAGTATATGTTAGGTGTTTATAGATATAAAATTATTAAAAAAATATCATAATTTATAAAATTACACAGGATCTTTATAAAATATGTAAATTTTTAGTCCGCTCCTATAGTCACTCACTCATTGCTTATTAGTCATTACTATTTGCTCATAAGTCATAACAGATCATCATTGTATAATCATATATAGTAGTCTTTGTAGTGGACAAATGGGGCCTATTCAATCCTAATTGATCTATATATGGTCCAATCAACCCCAAAATACTCACATATAAAAAATAAAATCAAATCAACATACAATTAATTTGTTGAGCTAATTAGATATACATACAATAACAACAACAATGTTAAAGCGGTCTTAAATTCATCTTGAATTTGACGAATTAAAATTAAACAAATTAAAATTAAACTAATTAAATGTCGACTAATTCAAATTTTTCTAAAGCCGCCTTTCATAATTTGAGCTTGAGAAAATTACTTTTGAGGTGATATCATTTTTGTACAAAATGAACATAATATAAAGTTTATATTGATTGTATAATTCTATAGCATTCCTCTAAAAAGAAAACCATTCTTTTCGAATATTTTTTTAATGTATATTAAAATTACCCTCAGACAATTAGACAATCAAATTTGCTGATGAATAGATATCTTGACTTTGACAAAAATAGGTGTTTTTTGTATTTGAAGGTATTTTAAAGTAGATGAATTAACAATCAATTTAGATTATAATTAAAAAATTAATATATCTATATAAATTTGGATGCATGTATTTTATAGAGAATTAAGTCTTATCTCAGTTGAAGCAAGGATCACTTTTTCCAGGCATTATCGTGGACTTTCACCTAATTCTCCCCTTCTCTCGATCTACCTGATATAAAAAAATACATTCATCTCTAATCACATCTTAATTTGCAATTATTTGTAAATTGCAAGTAAATTAATTATATCAAGACATAGACATAGTCTTCATGAAAGCTTGAAAGAATAAATTTAAAATTGAAGTATAAGATGTGTACCACACAAAATATATTAATCTAAAAACTTATTTTGGCTGCATGCATTTGGAGCATTCTACAAAGAATAGGATACTTTTAATTCTTAATTAATTAATTAATTAATTAATTAATTAATTAATTAACAAATTAAGTACAACGATGAAGAACATGGGATTCTCATGCACACGTATGGAGACGCAAACTACAACAAGCTAAGTCTTCTTCCCAATGAACCAAACCCTAATTCCCGGTGAACACAAACAATTAATACCATATAAGACATCCCCAACAAAATCAACATATTTTAATGTACACCCAAAAATCTAGCAATCTGCCTAAAATATTGAGCCGGAGGACTCTTTGACCGCACTCTCCTATATGGCCTATGAGCTGTCGTTTATCTTCCCTCCTCAGACCCTGATTGTAGTTTGTCTATGAGCGGGATACACTGGGTATAAAGATGATGATATATAAAAATAAAAGTTGAGTTAATTTCGTAAACATGTAGACAGGGGCGGAGCTATGGGGTCATTTGACCCAACTTCTTTTCCGTCTCTTGAAAATTTATGTTTATATACTTGATACGTATGATACTGAAAAAATAAAATATGTCTGTTATATTAATCCACTTGACCATTTATAGACCGAAAAAAATATATAAAATTGAAAATATTAGTATATTGTTGTACTGACATTTAGCAATCAAAATAAAATTTTCTTATTTTGACAAGAGTTATGTTTGATTTCATTATAGATCATACCATGTATTTATATTTTTTTTATAAGTTAGTCTATGAATGTGTATTTGGGACCTTTTCATGAAGGTTTGGAGTTTTATTTTATTTTTTATGAAGATGTTATAGAAATAAAGTTTTTTTAGTTAGAAAATACATGAGATCTTTTTAGAAAAGCAAAAAAAGTTGGATTTGTAGCATCAAATTTGCCATACAATAATATCTATATACAAAAGGGAGATTATTAGTAGTGATTAATTAAGTTATATTAATTATATTATATGTATAATAATTAGTGTTACTAATAGAATAAGATATTAGGGGCACACCACAAAATGCGTTGGCATGTCACATAATTTAGTACATATTTTATTTGTCACACTTATTTCTATGATTTGAAGTTTTGAAGTAGGTTTGGAAGTTTGTGCTTGTTTTGATGTAATCTACTCATTCTGTCATAAAGAAATAGCCTTAAATACAGATAAGGTGAAAAACAAAAATGTAAGTAAAATGAGTAATAAAACAAGGCAAATTAATAGATCAAATCAAAAAAGAAAATGAGACTAATCCTTTGAAACAGAGAAAGGACGCCTCATCAATCTACTACGCTTCGATTATTGAAAAAGGCTTAACTAATTATCAAAAAAATACTCTATGCTTTTACAAGTTTGCTAATTCTATTTTAAAGGAAATATATGTGCTTTAAAGTTATTCTCGTGCACTATTTTAATCTTTGATATAATATCTTTAGATGTGTATAGTTTACAAATATTAAAGTATTTGTTGAATTGAATTGTATGAAATTTCAATTAATTATTTTTTCTTATACATAAAAAATATATAGAAAGTAAAACGATATTAATTGATGACTTGAATAATAAATATTGTGCAAGCATACGATGGTACGACTGACAGGAGCGGAGCATTGAGAAATTCTATGAAGGCCTGTGCAATTTTTAAATTATGATATTTTTCTAATAATTTTTTATCTTTAAACCCTTAACACATGCTAAATAATTTAATATTAAGGCTTCTTTTTCGAAGCTTACGCGGTTTAATTCTCACAATCTAAAAAAAAGAAAATACTTTCCCTCTCCTCCCAAGCTTATTATAAAGCATTTTCCGGCCTTACCTTTGAATTTTAAAAAAAAAAAAAAATAAAATAAAAAATCTTTTGGTTGTTTTTTTTACCACTCTTTTGGTTGGATTGAGAGGCTATTTTGTTTGAGGCCTTTGGGTTGACCCAAATGATTACTTCTAGGCCTATATTCAAAACGATATTATGGGGAGTATAAAGTTCAACTCCTCTGTATTAGATTGTTTCACCACGAAAACGACTTATATAATAGCCTATTTTCCTAATTAATCATTTTAAATAGTAAATAATCACTTTAAAGACACTAAATGTGTATAAATCAGCCCAAATTCCCAATTTAAATATACCATGAAAATTCATTAAATAATTTGTGAGAAAGATTTAAGTTTAGAGATCACATCCAAGGAAGAAATATATCAAAATGATGAGAGTAATAAAAGAGAATTGTAACATAAAAGTTGAATTTACATGAGACAATAAAAATCAATTAATGAAGAAGAAAAACATATTTAGATGACCCTAATAACTAATTTTGGATTTCGTATCCAAAGTGTTTTGACAACCCCATATAGTCATATACAATAAGAATTTACAAGTTGAGGGACAAGAAAAGACAAGACGCCTTTGGGTTAACAACTCCATAATTGGTTTTGTCAACAACTCAATACTATACTACTCAGAGATCATCACCGGTACAATATTAACGGTTATTTGTGATGTTAATAAATCACTCTTATATGATAGAGTGTGACAGGACGAGAATTTTATTATTTTAATTTATCTTTTTTAGTTATATTTATTTTAATATTAACTTTTTGTTTTTTTATGGTGATTTAGAATCACGGTTATTGATTAGAAAATTTTGTTTTGATTTCAAATTTGACCCTATTAATAAAACTCAAGTCTCAACTTTTGAGATTCATAAGTATATGTCAATTTTGAGTCTACGAAAATGTCTTGTATAGTTGTATTGGGTCTAATATATATTCTAACATAGAGTCACCTCAATCCAAACCCAGACTCTACGATCTATTTGGACCTCTCTCAGACTCATTCCGAATTCGACCCATAACCCATGTTGAATCTATTGAAAAATTATTTGGATTCATTCTAGACTTGTACATAACCCATAAAACCTATTTTAGCCCCATCCATTTTTACACTAAAATTGCAAAAATTGTGAAATTAAACCCATTTAGGACCATTAAACTCAATGGGTCCAACTTAATCTAGAATTTTCATACCCCGTGATTGTTCTTTTTAAAGTAAACTTACTAAGAACTTTTCTTTTATTCCTTTACCTTCCTAGATACTATTTTGACTCATTTACGTTCCCCACTTAACTCTCAGGATCTGTTTGACTAATAGTTATTGATAAAACCTATTCGTATCCAGTTATTTCTCTCAATCTTTCAAAGCTATTCCTATCTAATTATTGTGACTTCCTAATCTCTCCAATAAAATAGATCCTTAATAAACTAAGCAATTGGCTTAATGAAAAATGTGAAAACCATTACCAAATAAGAAAAGAAAAAGAGAAGCAAAGTTAATCTAAAAAAATTCAAAGGAGGTGCAAAATCACATAGAGATTAGCATTTAGAATCTTATGACAACAATTTACAATTAACTTTTTTGAAAAAAGGTCAACTTGTATGGAAGACTTTGTTGTGAATATAATAATACCGACAGTCAACATGTCTTTCAATTGCTTTTCAAAATCAAATTGTCGGCTTCATACTTTTACAAAAAGTCAAAACAGTAGCCTCCTTTTCCTTCATCATCTTAACAAGTGGACTTTTACTTCTACTTGTTTGTGTTCTTTTTTATTAACCTACATAGAGAATAGGAGGCTACCACCCAAAAAAAGTTGATGAAAAGGTAGATTTTAACTAACGGCCCGTTTGGTAGGTGATAATAAATCGTGACTGGCAATGAAAAATTAGTGTAATTTTAGTTAAAAAATCTTTGGCTATCTTGATGGCCATGAAACCTTCAATCATCTCATTTTTGTTCATAAAATCCATTTCAATGCATTACCAATGGGAGAGGCGGTATTAGAAGGTAATGAAAATTTGTGAACAAAAAAGCTTTTTTATGATCAAAGTTTGATTATCATAGGAATGACATGATAATTTTGATGAAATTTTACATTATAAATCATTCCCTTTACCATTATTTAGTACCACTAATCAAACGGGCCGTAAAAGTATATTATTTTATATCCTTGAGTATGTTACTTTCTCTGTATCAATTTAGTTGAACATTGAAAGTATATACACTATTCACTTATTTCTCTTAATCGGTGATTAATTATTAACCTATAAGTTAAAACATAGTCAAGTGGGATCTTATTAGATTCGTTTTGATGCAAAGATTATTAATATCGAGTTTTAATAATTTTTTATTATACACAACTAGAGATATTAAGAATGGAATTAGTGCATTGAACCACTTTAAAAAGCAAACGCTGTAACTATTTTGGAACGGAGTATCTACAGAAACTCGTTTTAACATAGCGTGCATTAAATGGTGTGTACCAACCTTGATATGCTAGTAGGCCAGTGAAGTGAAGATCGAAGACTAAAAAATGTGGAAGAGTAGAACGAAGAGCAATAATGAAAAGTAAGGACTAAGGAGTGGTGCTGCATCAAGGTTCAATGTTTAAGTTTGAATCAATTCAAACAAAATAGAAGTTTGAATCAATAGATCTTAAGTGTAATGGCTTAGCCCAGTGGTTAAAAGTTTTTCTTTTCGCCCTTGTGATCAGGGTTTTATTCTCACTCACCTAAAGATAAAGTTAGTCTCCTCTTACATGTAGAAATTCTCTAGTCTAACCCGAATTAATAAATTTTTAACTTAATAGCTCTCCAACTCTTTTGACCTAGTCGAAAAAAGGTATGAATTACATAAGCTTTCAATGATCTTGCAAGTAGCCACAAGATGAGAGATCAATTAAAACTTAAAAAAATGAACAGATTGATTATTAACAATGGAGATAGAGCATACAAGAATAAATATACATCAACCGTTATAAGCAAGACTGACATTGTTTCGAAACATAGAAGCAAAGGCAGATAAAATAGCTGTAAAAAAGCACACCAGTAACTCGCACCTGCAAACACGCTACATAAAACTTGATTGGCAGAAAGCTCCTCTTTCTCAATTACTTCTTCAACACACTGCAAAATAATTGCTGCCTATTAGTAGAGTATCCAGATAAATGAGCAATAATAAAACTGGAACTAGAGTTCATCAGCATACAGTTTAAACTTCAAAGCATGCACAAAAATTAGGAAAACGAAAACAGAACGATCAGATAAGTAGTTAGAGGTGATCAAAGAGGGATACGAGGAAAAGATGGTTATCGACCACGGTTCACCACAATGGAGAATCACCAGGTAAAAAAACGCCAGTACTACAGCAGTTCCTAAAACATATCATCACTTTCTAGAATAGCTTGCCCATTGGTTACGTAAAAATATTCCATGAGAAAGGAAATGGTAGTAGGGTTTTGGACGTAAAAAGGACCACAGAAGTGATACTAGAATTTCAACCAGGAACAGACATTTGCTAAGGAAATAGAAAGTTAAACTTCATTTCTAATTCCACTACATGCATGCAAAATTAATTGTTCTTACAATAGTAACAACAACAGGTAGCTAATGGCTTCCAATATTGATATGAAAAAGAAGATTTTACATACGTCTAAACAGCCTTTTGCTCCAATTCAATTTCCTAGAACAGCCCTACTCAATATTTATAGATGATAACATTACAAATATGTATTAGGTAGTTAGGAATTAAGACACAAAATGCTCCGTTTAACTTTCTCTGATTTGTAATATTTTCCTTTTGGAAAAGTCACGAGCCTAGGCAGCACATGAAGAACTCTGGGTCAGGCACACCACACATACAACTCGTCAACTCCCTTTGTCCCAAAATTAGTTTACACAAATCTTTTACGTTGTCTTATCACTCATAAGTTAGCAAGTATCTAAATATGTACATAGGACCACTATCCAAGATCACATTTACTTTTCTATCTTCATATAATATCAAGTATTTTCAGACATAACTAATTTCCCTACACATACCCCACACTCATAACCATGTCTAAGTAACATACTGAGTAAATAAATGGCATACTCATGAATCTTGCATGAATTATAGAATTATTCATTGTGACAAAGTCAAATATTGAATATTCATATATTTAACTTACCCTACAACTGAAACATGGCATTGCCTAACGTGACTACATGAGCCTTGCCCATTGTTCACCTATTAAGAGGTAAACTAATAGAGCTCAACTAGAGATTAGAAACCTAAAGAGTTTGCTCCATCCTTCAGAAGCTTCTACGCATATTAGATCAATTATGAATAATAAGAAACACAAACTAAATGAAAAAAATAAACTCCATCTCTCATTAATTGCTCATCCCTTTAGCATTCAAATTGTTTTGTAAACAAATTCCCTTTTTGGTCCAAGAAAAGAAACATAACATTCTCTTTCTTTCATATAGTACAAAATTGTAGTTTCGGTCACAATTGTCAAATGGATGTTGTGGTCAATGTGAATGGTTTTGCGCTTGTGTCCGCTTATTTCTATTGTGGTAAGCTAAAAACCTTTACAATAATGCGATTGACACATGATAGTCAGATAGTGTGGGCGATATTTTGGCACTATGTTATCACACAAATGAAAATTCTCTTGCCTCATATGTAAAGTCTTTTAACTCCATTCCAACCATCATATCTATAGAGGTCTACATCAAGTTCCCACAACATTAACCAATCTTCCAGTTTTGAAATAGAAATGCAACAATCAATCATTTCAAAAGAAAAGATTTTTTAACTAAGCACAATACACACACTAATGCACATGTAGCATAAAGTTTCCTAAATAAAATTGCAAACAATAGAGCAATTCATCTATAGAGGAACACGAGTACCATTTTTTTCCCTTATATACACATCATTTTTGCAATCATCAGTAATATTCTCATCCATTTAACCATTGTCAAGGGTTAATCGTCAATTAAAACTGTGAATAGCCTCACATGGTAATGTTTTTGGCCCTACTAGTTTTAATAAGGGTATAATTAACCCAAACCATGGCTAAGCTAGAATTTTACAGATCATAATCATCATTCCCTTTACTAAAACATTATAAACAATATATAAGCTAAGTACCACACAAGCTAGTCTAGCAAGCTAATTTCGTTGTGCAAAATGTTTGATACTATTTTGCATCCTATAAAAGTTAAAGTACATATAAACTTGACATAATTGACAAATATATTACATAATGTTAATGATACTAAACCAAGTACATTTCCAATAACAACTACACAAGAATCATTATATAATTATGGTTTGTGAATTGAGATATTATAGAGAAACAGAGGGAAGACATCCAATGATTTCCCAACTCATGCAATATGCATTTGTTCCACATTAAGATTTAACAATCAACATTATAATTCTCTCCTTTCCACCATAAAATTAATGCAAAATAGAAAGCATAAATTTAAACACAAAGTAACAAGAGCAAATAATTGTCTTACTTGTACAGATATGCTGCAATCCCGAGAATTATACATAAAAGAATGATATCAATGCAGAAGTTTCGACTGGACCTCAGCTGGTAAATGTTACAAAAAAAGCTTGTCAATTGACTATAAATGACAAATGAAGGATGGACCATTATATTGTAGTTCAAACTACCTGCGTCACAGTGTCTTTGAGTCTGACATTTGTGTTTTTTAGATCAGAAGTTGCCTTGTCTACCTGAAAATAACAGAGCAAATATGCTTAGAGTGAAAATTCCCGTCAGCAATATATCAGCCATATGCCCATACCACTGAACTCTAAGAGTTCCTCACCTTGGTGTCAATCTCATCCATCAAAGGAACTTGCCTGTCCATTTCCTGCAACCACAGCAGACAACACCCAATAGTTGTTGAAAATTTGGCAGCATATTCGAAATCTAATAAAGGATGGAGGTAAAACAGAAGCAAAACCTCATTCATATCATGTGCCATGTTTTTCAACGTGTCCAAACCTTCTGCTATCATATCCAGACCTTGATCCTGTCAATATAAGAATATCATAATCAGTCAATGACAATATAATAAGAAACACGCAAGATAGAACAATTTCAAACAGAACTCTGCGCAAAATTCACCTGCTTGATTTTCCTCATTTCATACTCTTGCCTAAATTGGCTTGACTGTTCAGTCTCTTGTAAATATTCATCATCAAATCTTCCATCTAACATTGATAGGAAACAACACAAAATTGGTTATAACTATCCCAGAGCACTTCCACAATTCAACGTTAAACTTAACAAAAGCAGAATCAAACTCCACAGACCACAAGTTGCACAAACAGAATAGAATAATCACCAGAATCAAATTTTATCTCTTGTCGAGTAGTTGAAGCAGACCACCCAGAAGTCCAACCCCCATTTTTCTTAGGTGCAGGAGTTCCATCTGGTATCGACTGTATTCTATCAGGCAATGCGAGGACCAAGTCATTACGAGCAGAAAGCTCCTCAATCGAAAGGCCTTTCACCTGCATCAATTCAAAAACAATCCCAAAACAAATCAAGACAATCACCTTGAAATAAATAAAACTGACAGTCAAAATTCAAATAACTAGCATCAGCAACACAAAACAGGAAAATGAAAGTCTTCACCAAAATCAACACAGGAAATAAAATTGCAAAACCAAATTAAAAATTTCAGACGACATCTCAAAAGCAATGAGACTCATTCTTATTCCATGATACACATTTAATCTAAAAAATACAAAATATATGTCTTCCTTTATAATTAGGGTTTTGTATGATCATCAATAACAACTAACCAACACACTCCAATCAATGTGAATTACAATCAAAAAACACAAAATTAAGAAAAACAAGTAGTCAAGTACACACCCTTTTCTGAGCCAATCGCTGCAATTTAGGGACTTCCTCGAGTAATCGAGCCTTAATACGACGAATCTCAGCATTCAAAGCGACTACAGATGCCCTGTTCGACTCATTTGCAGCCAATTCAGCTTTCTGCATACATTAAACAAGCATAAATCAATTCCTACATTCACAAACCCTAAATCGAAATAAAAGAAGAGAACAAGTTAGAAACCTGATGAGCGGTTTCAATGTCGGATTCAACAGAAGAGTAGAGACGAGCAAAGGCGTCGTCACCGGAGATATTGGAATCTCTTTGCTTTTCAACATCGTACTTGTCGTATTTCTGGCAGATCGCATCAACTCTAGTGAGAAGATCAATTACACTCATTGTTATCTGAAAATTCTTGCAATTGTTTGTAGGATGATTGAATAGTTTAGTTAGAGATCTTGAACATTGAGCACCGTCCGGCGTCTAGTACAGGAGAGAGAGAGTGCAGTGTTAACCTGTAACGACGAGCGCCAGGTTCATTCAAGCAATTGTTTTGCTTTTAGAACAAAAAAAAAAAAAAAAAAAAACTTTGCTTTTAAAAATCCGACTTTTGTCTTGTTCTCTTCTAAAAATCCGACCTTTTGATTATTTTCTAAAAATCCCACCTTTGCACCCCATCTTCACTTAAAGCACATACCCCATTTTGTAACCTGAAGAACCGATAAAATGAATAAATAAACCCTAATTTCTATAAATCCTAATTTCTATAAACCCCATCTTCATCTTCTTCTTTCTCAAGCTTGGAAGCCATGAATCAAACTTCATCTTCTCACTGTGATTGAAATTGAAATGGAAACTTTACAATCTTCATCTTTCTCAAGCTCTAAACGAAAGTCTTTTAAAAATAGATGGAGGGTAATTCAAGTTTTGGGAGGATTGAAATGGAAACTTTACAATCTTCATCTTTCTCAAGCTCTAAACTTTACAATCTTCATCTTTCTCAAGCTCTAAACTTTACAATCTGCAATTCATCCTCCCAAAACTCGAATTACCCTCCAAACTTCATCTTTCTCTTTGTTTAACCCAGAACATTATATGTAAATTTTGGGGTAAATTTTGGGGTTCATATCTTTACTTCTTTCTTTGTCTTTCTCTTTGTTTAACCCAGAAGATTATATGAAAATTTTGAGGTTCATATCTTTACTTCTTTCTTTGTCTTTCTCTTTGTTTAACTCAGAAGATTATATGAAAATTACTCCCCCAAACGAAAGTCTACATCAATGTTCTTTCTTTGTCTTTCTTTGTCTTTCTCTTTGTTTAACCCAGAAAATTATATGAAAATTACTCCCCCAAACGAAAATTCAATGATAAGAAATTAAGAATTGTTGTTGTGATTGAAATAGATGGAGGGTAGTTCGAGTTTTGGGAGGATGAATTGCAGAGCAAAAGGGGCAGCACTTGGGTTGGGTGGGAATTTTAAACATCAGCAGGTAACCGATAAAAAGGTACTTTAAGTGAAGATAGAGTGCAAAGGTGGGATTTTTAGAAAATAATCAAAAGGTCGGATTTTTTGAAGAGAACAAGGCAGAGGTCGAATTTTTAAAAGTAAATTTTCCAAAAAAAATTGAGATTAATATTTTTTTTAAAAAAAATTCTCCACCATTATTTGAGATTAACTTTTATTTAATCAATTTTAATTTGTTCGATGTTACTAACAGCGAACAAATAACTTGACTTTTTTCGACCTACCCTATTTGTTCGCTGTTACTAACAGCGAACAGGTACCAAACCTTAACTCAGAGCAAAACTGCTTATCTTGGGAACATGTTTCAAAATGTTTCTATTTTTTAAATTTTTTAAATTTTTTTGCTTATTCATTTCAAATTTTCAAAAACATGTATACTCCTTAATAATAGTTGGGCTTATTTTCAACGAATCACACAATTGATGGTTTATTAATTATTATTAACGATTTACCCTAAGAAAATTGAGGTAAAACTTGTAATCTTGGGTTTTTGATTTTGTTAGGTGGTAGATAATTATTTTTTAAAATCCATATGGTGATACGGAACTTTTAACTTTTTCGCGTGGTAGATAAAAAATTAAGTTTTTTGTTAAATTAAGTGAGCATATTTTTGAAAACATGTCCAATGAAGGTGATGGGGTTGTTTGTTTTCTTGAAAAGTCGTTATGATATGTAATCATAACATAAATTGAACAAAAAAATTGACTTTTTACCTACATAGAAAAGTTAGAAGTTTAAGGTTGCTACACATACACGGATAAAACAAAATGTTTCTCATTACATGAGGAAAACCAAAAAGTTTCAACGTTGTTTAATTATAAGGTGAATAGGTGATTGAAAAAACGGGCCTAAATGAGAATCAAACACAACAAATAAACTGTTTCATTATAGCAATAGTTAAATTCTAAATGGATAGTAATAATAACTTTAGTCTTATTTAGGTCATAGGTTGATTTTAGGTGGGTTTAAAATTGTTTCTAGTGTTCATGTTGCATTTTACATAAGTTTAAATTTTTAATTTGTTACATAAGTCAGATTAAATCAAATTCGATTCCAAGAAAAAAAAAATCTCAAAAGTTATCCTGTAAAATTAGGACAAATAAAAGTGATTTACTAATCTCTTAAATAACTGTTATTTTAGTTATACAACCTACTTAATTTATTAGTATGGATCAACCAACCAAAAATTCATAATTAATTATCGTGATTAGAGGTGTTCAACGGGCCGAGTGGGTCAAAAATTAAACGAGAAAGGTCACGTCAAATGTTAAACAGGGCGAGGCGGGTCAAATCACGTTTAAATCCGACCTACTTTGACCCGATTTTTAAAGTTTATAAAGATGTTTTTTATTATACTTTATGGCCCGTTGGATCTTCTCACTTATGTATATAATAGTATTATTTAAAAATATAAAAAAGTGGTAATTTTTTTTGCAATTAATTTATAATAATAATAATTATCCGATCCAGTCATCAGTGACCGCCTCGTAATTGACCTTGACCCATTAAAATGTAATCCGAACCTTGACCCATTGGGTCGACCCGCCCCGTTGAACACATCTAACCATGATTTATAAATTACCACAAAAGACCAAAAATAATAAATAAAAATAAAGAAAATCAAAAAAAATAATTAAAATAACAAAATTCTCACATTATTAAATCCTAGCAAATAAGAGTGATTTCTTAACTTCACAAATAACTATTATTTACTATGAACTCCTCCCAACCAACTAAGAAAAGGTCTTAATAAATAACGGTTATTTGTGAGGTTAACAAATCACCCTTAAGGTTTAGTATTTAATTGGATGAGAATTTTGTTATTTTAATTTATTTTTTATATTTAATTTATTTTTTTATTATTATTTTGTCACCATTAAGGAGTAGGATTTAATAGGATGAAAATTTTGCTATTTTAATGTTTTTTATAATTTATTTATTTTATTATTATTATTTTTGCAGCTAGTATTTTGAGAGACCGTCTTTCTGAAAGATGCCTTTAAGGCCCAACACATTATAGTAGCTTATACTTTTAATCTACAATTTCTTTATGAGCCAGTTCAAATAGAGATGATCTTTCGTAAAGACCGTCTTTCACAAGAATTTGTGTTATTTTTATCGGTAATTTACACGATCATTAATTAGAAATTTTTGACCAAGTAAACCTCTTAGGCCCACACACATACGACACCGCACCGCAGGTCTAGCACGCAACCCCTTTCCTTTATATCTTCTCATATCCCAACGCTTTTTCTATTTCTTCATTCTTAGAACCCAACCCTTTCTTAGCGAGATATACCCCTCTCTCTCTATCCCTCCCTCCTTTATTTCAACCGCATGCGAATTGTCCGATTCATCGCTCACCAGAATTTCACTCCAAGGTTTGGTTCTTCTATTCTACTTTGATCATTTTTTCTGATCATCCTCTATTTTTTTTAGATTTTTTTGATTGTGTTGTAGAATTTTGATGTATTTTTATTTTTTTATATATTTTTTGCTGTCCGATCATGATTTTCTAAGCCATTTTTTCTTAATTGTTAAAGTTGTGACGATCTTTTGCTTGATCGTATGTTTCGGTGTTGTTAAGTCAACTTTTTTTCGTCCTCAATATGTTTATGTTGTGATCAACATAGCTTATACTTCTGTCGATTGTCTGTTATCGCCTTTATTTTATTTTTATTGTTATTATTTACAGGTGTCTGCTTTTTAAACATTGTTATTATGATCAATTTTATGTTCTTTTTTGTCGCTATGACTAGTTTGCATTGACTGGAAGTATTAGACACAAATTAGCTAAATGATCAGGTGGCCAAAAAGGACTTGAATTCTTTGATCATTTTCTTGTTAATATTGATCAGTTGTTGTAAACACTGATGACAGATCTTCATCATCTTCATTTAGTCATCAATAGTCTGGTGGTTTTAATGAATTATGATTTACATTATACTTAGATAATCATTTTTAGGCTGGGTGATTGTATATTTGTATAGCTAGTTGATAGCTTTGTTGTCAGCAGGGCTAATTGCTGAATGATGATTCACGGGTTATGATGGCATGTTTTGTGTTAGGTCTTGGCATATAGTAGTATCTTGTATGTATGTTGCAGACGGTTTTGTGATTCTAGTTTCTAGGAGCAAGATTGTGGGTTAGAAAGAGAGAAAGGAGGAGATGGTACATGCTTGAAATATATAAAAGAGAGAGAGAGAGGTGTGTGTGTGTGTGTGTGTGTGTGGGGGGGGGGGGGGGGTGTGTGTGTGTGTGTGGTGTGGGGTGAAGGGAAACTGGGAGACTGTTGGGAGCCATAGTGCAAAATCGTAAATACACTATTGGTTGCAAAACCATTTTCGTGGTGGATGTTGATGGTTTCATGGTTTTAGCTGCTTATTATAGTGCAATTGTGATGCCGCCATTATAGTGAAAAAATATGGTCGCGGTAACGATCGCGAAACAGATTTCACGGCCAATACGGATGATTTCGTGATCAATGTGGCGTATATTTTGGTGGTAGTGAACTCAAAAACCTTACCAATACGACTACGATAAGGTGATGCGGCCTTGTTTTGGCACTATGACGTTGATGCAACCAATATTTTGCAATATGTTAGGAGCTTTTCTATTTGCACAATTAGCCAAATTAGTACTCTTATAAAGTTAGCACCTTGCTACATTTGTATAATTTGCCTACAACTAGTACTGGTGTCTGGTATAGAATGTTGCAATTGGTGAGTTTTGGTTATTTTGTTTGTGAGAACTTGCCTATCAGTTTAATCAGTTTTTATTTGCTATTTTCATCCTTTGTATTTGAATACCTTTTAAGATTATTTGTTACATATTTTATTTAACTTAAATTTTATTGTTGAAACAACCAACTATAGTCTTTATCATCATACTCCTCTCTATTTCTTTCTTCCCACTATCTTTATCTCCATTCTAAATAAGCCTCTTCCTAAGTTATTCTTTATTTTGATCTTATTTGATGAAAGAAACTAGTCAAATTAGAGTGTGTAGAAGTAACCTTGCAACCAAACCAAGTTTGGATTGTTAGGGACTTAGGGTTGATACTCACTAAGCTTTACATAAGGTTTATATGTGAGAGCAGGGAAAGATAAAAATGAAATTCTAATTTTTCTTACAATTATTACATTTATTTATTTCAAAAACTAAAATTCTAACAAATTTTCTGTTACTTCTGTTTTAGCCCTATACTTTCAGTTGAATGATACTAAGAAAAAGAAAATGGAAAAAAAAAGAGAACAAAGAACGTGAGTTCTACCTATAAGTAAAACAAAAGAACCAACTTTTATGATGGCCATCTTTTATGGCAATATATTGCCATTGCCGACTTTACACCGATGTAGCAAATATATGCAAACTTCCACACTAATTTGGTTAATGGGCCAAATTCTTTGACTAATTAGGGAGATGATGTGTGTTACCGTTGTAATGCAATATAAAAAAAATATCAACAATGTTTTGATTGGGATTTTTTATTTTTGTGTTTTGAGTACTTGTGGTGGTAAATCGAAGGGCTTTCAATTGAGGATCCAAGGCAATATCCTTATCTTATATCCCAGGCCCCACATCTACTTTAATTCTGCTACAACAAGGTATATTTGTTTATTAATTTATAGTTGAGCAATTAAACAAATCGAACTAAAGGAATGTGTGGATGACACGAAGAAGGAAACTAGATTAGAGGAGAACGTGTAGAATCGCAACCAAAAATTAAAATATTGCATCATAAAAGGGACAACTCAAAACGTAAAATGTAGCAAAAGCAAAGAGATATGAGTAGTATATGCGATGCCTCTTATCAATCCTAGGCGGGAGCCAGCACATATGTAGATTGTCTTAATAAAAGTTGAAAAGAAAATTTTTGGTTAGCTTTAGGTAAGATATTTTTGGCTGATGATATATTTCTGAATTTATTTTGCTTCACGCAAATAACTTATAAGGTTTGAAATATTTAAATTCTATACTATTGTGGATTGGTGTGTTATAATTTGGCTTATGCGTTCAAATTTCTTTATCTTTATTCAAGTAAAAATGAATATAGCTTCGCTGATTATGAAGTTTTTCTTGGCTGGTGATAGCTTATAAGGATGAACCCTTTCAATTTATTTTTGAGAGGAGAACTAGAATTATTCAAACTTCTACAATAAGTTCGGATTAGAAAATGGCAAGTCTCACTATTTTGTGCTAATTATCTATTATCTTATTGCAGAGAAGCTATTCCAAATGGACCATTTACCAATGTCCTAAACATTGGGTCCTTTACGCCCAATTATCTTATGATAATTTGAACTCCTTTCCTTGAGAGAGGGGAGTTTGTTCAAATTGAAGTTCACATTCTTAATGTTGGGGGAAAGAGAGAGATTTTCCAAAGGATTGCCTCAGGTAGTTGCCAACATCTATATTAGTTTTGTGGAGTTAAATCTTTTTCTTGGTTTGAATAAGAGAGAATTCATTAGTTTGCTTTGGGAGGTATTTTTCTGACTAGCCATTTCCTTACTGCCATGGATTTATATGCATTATGCAGATCCTATAGCAAACTTGTTTTCAGTTGTCCTTAGGTTATGCTGGCCTCTGACTCAGAAGAACCTACACTTGAGCCTTGAGTTGATGGGATTCTATATGCAAAGCCTGTGCACTTAGCACCTAAGATGAGCAATGCTTCATTGTCCTGAGAGAAGGAAAGCTGACAACTGTTGTGGATTAAGCAGGAAACATTTATAGTTGTGGTTACCAAATATGTGGTGCCTTGTTGAAGATATACTATTGTTCTCTTTAGAGATTGTTGCGTTTGTAGAATTTAGGCGACCCGCCTTTGTTATATAGATTTTTCTTTGAATGTTCAATAGTTGATTAGAGAATAAAGTGAAGTATTTTTATACTTCTGAAGGTCTATATACTTATTGTTCACATATTTTTTGTTTTGCATTTCCTCCTTGTGCTTCTCCCTCTTTTTCTAGTTTGTAAGCTAATTAAGTTTTTGTGGATTTAAATGATGCTAATAGCACTAAGATAAAGCATCCTTATCCCAAGCCTTCTCCTTTAGTTCTATCTCTTATTTGAGTATATTCCTAAGATGTAGTGTTCATCTGTGGAAGTTTGTGTATATATATGATCACAAGAGAGCCTTTATGTTACCAGATATGTTACTTAAGCTACCATATTAGTTTCAAAATTGACATGGATCTGGATCTGGAGGTTAGTCATATGCTTTATTGTGCACTTGGCGACAATCAAACTTGGAACGTAAGAAAGCAATGAATAGAGAGGTGAGATCAATTTCTGTACTTGCTCTACTCAATACTCACAGTTGCCTCTCATTACTGAAAAGATCTATTGCTCAATGGAAACAACTCTGAACAAATTTGAAGTCTAGCTTGTGAACGAAGGTGAAAAGTAAAAAAATTATATTCGGGTTGAGTTTTATGGTATGTCTTTTTTTTTTTTTCATTTTTCTTATTTCCTACCGATATCATTCATTTAATTAGGTGCTTTTCTCTTGAGAGTTTAGAAGAGAGGTAAGATGAATAGAAGAATTAGACGAATGCATTTGTTGTTTGTCCTTTTCTTTTCTTATATTTAAAATAACAAAAACCTAGAGTTGAAGTAAAGAGGTTGATTTGATAATTATTTTTGTCACAAAACTGAAAGAGCAATATCCTCAAGGGCATTAGGTTATGTTGCTCTACTTTCCCCCATTTTTTTAAAAAAAGAATTTAAGTTTTACGTTTTGAGGTTGATAAAATATTTACTCTCTTTCCTTACATTTTTCTACGAGTTCCTTTTTGTTTGTTCTTCATAGTTCTTTTGCACTTTTACTATATTCATTATCAGCAAAGTCTATCTTTCATGCTCTCTTTACTTATCAAGTGTTCCATTCGATCTCCCCTAATCTTGCCAAAACATCCCAGGCTACAATATTTGTAAAGAACTTTAAAGATGGTGGTTTGTGTTTTTCCTTTATGGCTTATCCATTTAATTTTTATTAAAAATTTTATCTTTCGTCAAGTTTGTACAAAATAGTAGTTATGATGTGATACGTTTTCCAGGAAATTTTTAGGTGAAAATTTATGAACTGTGTTTGAGACTTTCTTCACATGTAAACATGTTTTGAAACATTTGAATGGTGTCCTCTTACCTACTTTTTTCTTAAAAATGACTTACCGAACTCTCGTGAGTCCAGGTGAATAATTTTGTTGCAATGAAGAGGATTTTATAGAGTGCAGTTGTCAGATTCAATGATTAGAGGTATTTCTTGCAGCACTAGAAGGTTTATATATGCTATTGTTGCTGAATATATTAATTGACACAGTCGGAGTTAGTGGTATTACTCAATTTTTTAGGGACAACTTGAAAACGAGGCTTCTTTTGTTTTATGGATTTTGGATATTTATGATGAATTCGATGAGTACCGTGCATCATAACACTGGTACAAAGTATTACCTGATGCGAAACTACATTGATAATTATGAGAAATAAACTTCTACACACAATCGACCTTTTTACTATATTTTCTATGGAAAAATGAATGACCATTGATCCATGAAATCCATCATATTTTCACTTGAGATTACATGCAATTCAGAAGAACTTTGCTTACTGTGGCCGGATGCAGCATGAATCTGCACTTTTAACTTGTGTAAGCATCTGAGTTATGTAGATTACCTCCATTTCTTCTTTTTCATAGAGAGTATTCAGTTTCATAAGTTCTTTGTAATTGTATTAGATTGAGTGAATGGACCTTTAGATTGTCATAGTGGTTGATAAATGCTTCAACATTCCTCTAATTGTTGCATTTACCAATCATTATTTGATGTTATTTCATGTTTTAGCCCCCTGTCAATGAGGGCATGTTATGTTGGCTAATTTTCGTTCAAGTGCAGCTTCGATTACATATGTGCTGTTAAGCTAAGAATGGCGAAACACTGATTATAAGTGACACCAGCAAAAATATAATACCACTCTCCACTGTAAAGTGAACATCCACTGCCCTAGCTTGAAGAAGTAGGTTTAAATTCTATTTAATTATTTGTTTCCCTTCTATTTTTTGGGGTAGGGGTTATTGTGAGTGTTTGGTTGGGGAGGTAAAAAGGAGTTGTGTCCGATAAAATAGGACTTGAAAAATGTAGATAGAAATGTCCAACTTAGCTTGAATAATGCTACAAATTGACAATAAGCTGAATAATATAGAGGTGAAAGGGAGAGGTATAAACAAATCCTATTTTATAGGAAATTGACCATAGAAAGGTTCAATAGAAGCTAAATAATGTAAAAGGTTAATGCTATTTTGAATGTGGTGGAGGAGATAGCGGGAGCTATTAAAGAGTAGGGTTTTATAAAACAAGGATATGTCTGTACAAAGGTCTAAACTTAAACATTGTAAAATATGGATAACATTGAATGTTAGATATGTTTCTTGCAGCTAGTTTGGATGTGGAGGAGCTTTGTATTTGCTTCAGAGGAGGTGAGTTGTTTCTTTTTTTGTTGCACACATACAAGTATGAAGATGTCAATCATAGAACCTTTTGAAGGGATAGGTTGTTATAAATCATACTATTCTGGATCATATACGGGTCTCTGATTCTCTGTCTGTATCTTGGTTATTTGCCTCCTAGGTTAGTTTATTCTGGCATCTCCGACCTGTTTAGTTCACCTAAAAGAGTAATTAGTAAAAATAAATTTTAATCAATAAAAATCAGTTTTAAGTAATTACAATCAGTAATTTTACTGTGCAATCTGTAACAGTGAGAACTCTATTATAATTTATAATTAAAAAAAGACAATTATTAAAAATCAGTAAAAATCATAAATTAGTTACTATAGTAACAATCAGTAAAAAAACCAAACAGGGCCTCATTGGGTAGTTATTAGGTTTACCACTCTATTTTCTCTAATTTGGGTGCTGGAATTTTTTTCCCTTGCTTTCTCGGGGACATGGGGGGTTTTGTGATTTGAGTCTTTGCTTGTCCATTTGAGTTATTCAGTATGACGTACTACTCAATGTTGTATGTGAGCTTGAGACTCATGCATACTAGGATGGGAAGATTTTAAGGCATGAAGTGAAGAACAAAAGAGGTTCAAGAAAAGGGGCTACTTTCTGCATATCTTGGGTCACTTTTGTAAGAGAAAAGCCTGTTTTGAGGGTGGACAAGGTAAACAGAAGCTGCTGTATTGTTTCTGGTCTTTTGAGGATATTTTAGAAGGCTTGGTTAAGGATTACTATGGGACTTTGGAATGAATGTAATTTAGGTACTTATGAACACTTGATACAGTCGCACCACAAGCAAACACAAGTGGAAACAATGGCATTGAAGTGTAACGAAGGATAATTTACAAATTTTAAACTCAATAATTTATTTTCTTTGTAATTCTTGTTTTATCTTTGAAGTAAATCTCAAGAGAATTTTGAGGTTCTATATTCTCCGTGTTCTTTGTATTTGGTTAGTGACGTTTATGCTCAACAAGGTTGGTTGCTTTTATACTAGAGTAGCCTCCTTATGAGATTTTCGGAGGCCATTCTAGTGATTATGAAGATATTTGCTAATTTTTATCCAGACTTTATAAATTGCTTTTAGAGTCAACTGGAAGCCACTTGCATGTCTTTAAATTTAAGTACAACATGATGGCATATTTGCTCTTGAAATATCCTTTTTTTTTGGATATTTGGACTATTTGATATCCTTCTTTTGTCAAGTATTTTCTTATACGACATCGGAAAGCTTTTCCTTCCTTCTTGATTTGTTGAGGTGTTTCAGTGACTTGAGTATTTCAATTGAAAGTATATTGATTGTTTTGGATGATGTGGATTTATATTCAAAAAAAAAATGCTGAGGCTGGTCATGTCATAGTGCACATATGCGGTTTCGGACGCTGTAAGCGGTCAATGGAGATGGTTTTGCGGTTGTATTCATCTTTTTCTTGATTGCTATAAGCTCAAAAACCTTTACGATGAGGGCGGGTGATGCGGCAATATATTTCACTATGGGTCATAATCCATGTCAATCTGTAATGGCATGCAATTTTCTTGATGAGGGAAGTTTGAGTTGATATTTTCTTGGCATGTGAATGGGTCATAAAGTTACTGCTGGTTTTAAACAGCCATCACATTTTCTGCCGTGCTTATATTTTGAGCTTGTGCAGTTTCTCAGCAAGCATGTTGTATTGTAGTAGTCTTCTTTTTGTTTTTCTGAGACGTACCATGTTTATCGGGGAGGATTTGCAGCTATCTGTTGCTTTTGAGGAGATTTAACACCGCACAAGCTCATTAAATGTCTGCCGTCATCCTTCTTCTTCTGATACACTTAACCAGTTGTTTATTTCTTATGCGGAAATTTTTTAAATTGAAGGAAAAACCTTTAGTTTTTTGCTTTCTTTTTTTTTTTTAATATATCTGCTTCTGATTTATTCGTGCTTGTATGTACTCAATTCTGTTGCTCACACTTCTGGCTGTCGATCGATTATGCTGTTCAAATATGAAATTAAATTACTTCAATAAGTTGATTGACTGTTTCTGTTTATTTAGTTACTTTTTGTTTATCCAGGCTATGAACCAACCAATACCTCTGCATTCTTGGTGTTTTTGTGGCTGAGTTTGTCTCATCCTTCGATATATGTTACTTAGATTGTTCATCTGATTTGCCTAATCTTCTTGTTTTTCTCATTTACAGGCTCTTTATTGGTTGGTGTGTTAGCTAAGGCAGTATTTTGCTGGACGTGATTATGGCACACAGACACATATATAATACATCACAGATATTTGATGCAGAGTCTGATCAGCACTGGAATCTTTTACACTCTGAAGATCCATACCATCGACATGGTAATCAGAAATTGATAGTTATAAGCTTATTTATTGAAGTGTTTCGCGTAACTTTCGTGATCCAAGTGATGGTATATAGATATGATAGTATCATTTTCATAGTATTTTAGGCTCTCAATTAACTTCTCAAGTATACAACTATATTATGGTTTATTTAGTAACTTGGTTTTTGTGCCTGTGATTATTAAATTAAGGCATCTGGTATGTGTGATAATAGATTTTTGTCCATGGAGTTAAATATGTGTAGTTTTTTGCTTTCGAACTATAATGGACATAGTAATGGAGGCAAGGCTTACCATTATGACAGAGGGTTATCTTTTTCCCTTTTTTTTTTGATGTATTAGGTTCAAAATGGTCTTTTATAAACTCTAATTTAATTATATGTTCTAGAAAAATTGAACTACTATGATAAAATGGATATATTTCAAGTTAACAATTTATATTGCAATGTGAGCGACGCAATTACGATGATATCCACAATTTTTTTCGTAGGAGCCACTTGATAACGTCGTGTTAATGGAATGTTGTTGTGATAGATTTTTTTTCAGAATGACTTAAGTATTAAAGGTGCGATTTTGGTGTTGTCGTGTTAATGGAATGTTGTTGTGATGTTTTTTTTGTTAATAAATAATGATGTCATGCAAAACAGAGATGTGTGATAGGGATGGGATGTTCTTTGGAGTTACTTTGTGTATTCTGTTCGGATTTCTGCCTTTTCTCCTGCTCAAGAGTAGTTTACTGTATTTTTTTACTTTCTAATTCAATCACAATGTTATGCAGCTAGGTCTAGCTCTGCAGAAAGTACCACAATATTTCATCCTGCAGATAATGGACCAGCGAATCGAGCTCATTATGTTTCTCCATGGAATAGTGCTAGACTGAGTGGATATCCTTCATCTGGCCAGATGGCCAATGCACCACATTATCAGCCTGATTCTTCTGATCTTACTCATGATTTTGTACATCCATCTGCTGCTGGAAATGCCTTTATAGTCCCAGAACGCCATGCTCACCATCCATCTTCCTCATATTATGGAGTTGAAAGAAATTTCCTTAATATTTCAATGGGAAATGGAAGGGGCCCTTACAAAAGGAAAAGACCTGGGATTCCTGATATCACCGAGAGAGGCAGCACAAGCAGTTACTATTGTGCTGGAAGTTCGTCTGATGTGGCAGCATCATCAGCACCGCGGCAGGAAAAATCAACTGTGGATACTCAACTTGATCACTGGGAGGCTCTACCATCGATTGGAGGTGAAACCTCTACAAGGAATGTGAGAAGCCGATCTGCCAATTACCGGACCAATCAACAATCAATTGGAGGTGAAACCTCTACGAGGAATGTGAGAAGCCAATCTGCCAATTACATGAGCAATCAACCATCAATTGGAGGTGAAACCTCTACGAGGAATGTGAGAAGTCAATCTGCCAATTACAGGACCAATCAACCATCTATTGGAGGTGAGACCTCTACGAGGAATGTGAGAAACCAATTCACTCTAGACTTGGAGTCTGATGCGTTTAGGCCTCATCTACCTGCCAATTATGCGCACCATCCGAGTCCGAGTGCAATTCCTATTGATCATTTTGGAACAATTGATTCTTTTCAAAACCAAAGCGTTCCTTTACCACAACGGACTCCAATTCATGTGCCTGGTGCTCCTGCTGGTAGGACTGTGGTTCCAAGTAACTCGAATCATGAGAGTAATCAATTATTTTCTGGAAGCAGCATTATGGCCGGCTATCATCATGAACACATTGCCAGCATAAATTCTCTTTCACAAAGTTTACATCCTACTCCATCTCATACAAGGGGTGTTCGCAGTAGCTATTCTCACAGATCCGCTTCTAATTGTAGAGTTGCGATGGGCAATTTACGTATGAGCCATGTTGCTCCCTCCAATGACGGTCTTCAGTTTCCGGGGGAGAATCATGCCACAAGGCATCAAAGACCTTTTGGCCCCATAAGATATGGTAGCAGGAGTGGTAGATCTAGGTATTCCTCTGTGAGATATCGTTTATTTTCTGAGGATGCTGGTGAACATGATCGACTGACCCCTGAGGTATAAACTTTTGATTTATGGTACTTCTGATCTTTCCTGCTTTCATTTCAAAAAATTTATCAATAGTAAGACTAATTTACCAAAGTTTATGGATGGTGATGGAGGTGCTTTATGCGGAATCCGATATAGATTTTATTTTTGATTTAAATGTTGAACTTTTAGTTGAGCTCTAATGATAGTAAATAATATCAAGGATTAGTCTTAGAAATGCCCAACACCTCCCACCCCCCACCCCCACCCCCCGTGCCTTTTTTTGCTTCTGGTGTAATACAAGCTAATAGTGCAGAATGCAGATCATATCAAGGATTGAATATTACCTTCTCTGTAGCAGAGCTAAATAAGCCCTTGGGGTCATATCCTACCTATTTTTTTATCCTAAAATTTATGTTCGACTTTGAATTTATTTTCACTGACATAGATTAATGGAATCTTAAGAAGACGTTATTGAGAACTAGAAGTCAGCCTTCTTCCTGTTTTGATTGTTAAGAGTTTGATTAGTCTTCTAACACTATTTGCTATTTCACACCAGTTTCCTGCTAGTGGACAAAATCTTTGATTATTTAGTATTTTGTTTCTTCGGGTTAAACTGTGATTATGGACTACGGTAAACTTAGCATGTAAGTTGAACAAATATTTTTTCTTTACATGTGGTGGCCTTGTTTTTGCTGAATGAAGGGTGGGGACTGCAGCATTGTGGTTGTCAGATCCCTCAGTTTTAATTTGTAATATGCAATGATGTTTTTGAAATTTATATCTTCGTATGATTTGATTTTCAGGGTCTGATGGTTATTGACCATTCTCTATATGGCTCAAGGAATTTTTCGGATCAACATCGAGACATGAGGCTAGATGTCGACAATATGAGCTATGAGGTTGGTATTGTACACAAGGAATTTTTAATTTTTTTTCTGTTAAGGGTGAATGAATATTGTTTATTGTGAAGGGAGGGTGGGTATGTTGTTTCCCTCTAACTTGTGGCAATGAGCAGGAATTACTTGCTCTTGGAGAGAGGATTGGAAGTGTCAATATTGGGTTGCGTGAAGATCAACTGCCCAAATGTTTGACGGAGACGGTTTACTGTTCATCAGATCAAGTGCAGGAAAAAGGAAGATGTGTAATATGCCTGGTACTGCTCCATACCTAGCTGTTATGTTTCTTGCACCATGCTTACATATTTAGCAATTCCCCCCACCTATTTGGGAGCGGGAAATGAAATGTTGTGTTTTAAGTAGTGTTACCGGCTTACTGCTGCTGCTTCTGAAATTTTTGGCATGCTTGCTTGGATTGGTATTCTTTTCAGAAACACGTTACACATTACACATGAACTTGTATCGAAAGGTGCAGTTTGTTCATTGGCTAGGTGATTTCTTGAATAGCTCCTGAGATTTAAGATTTTTAACCCAATTTCAAACGGCTTTATTAAAACATAATACGTGATTTTGACTATATTCCGTTCCGTCCAAGGTTTTCCATGAACTTATCGGTGGTGTAACCAAACTCGGCTCTCCTAGGTTTCTAACACACCGGTTATATATTATATTTAAATGAGGCTGAGCTAACCACAAAAATCTGTCATCCAAGTCAGAAAGATATGGACTGCAGAAAACACACACATTCCCTGAAAGCTAAATCTGATATGGTCTAAATTCCGCTTATTTGGCTTCCTGAAAATCTAGAACGGCTGAAAATATCCGTAATCCAAAGAGAGCCATATTCGGACTTACAATTAAAATGAGCCTATTCCTTACACTAATGGAGCTATTCCCTTGTTGTTACAGGAGGAGTATGAGCATATGGATGATATTGGAACCCTTACAGCTTGCGGTCACGACTATCATGTAAGCTGCATCAAAAAATGGCTATCGATAAAGAATACTTGTCCAATCTGCAAGGGGCCAGCCATGCCAGATAGTGTAAAGGAGACATGAGCTGAAGCTGCTTATGTTATTCTCTATTCTTTGTAAATATTCTACCTTACATAAAAAGGTGATTGAGAGTTTCCTCAATAGGAGGAATCTCATCTAGGTTTATAAGCTATTAGTAGTAAATTTGATCATGAACAATTCAAATTAGTAGTTTATTTTAACTGTTGTTTTCTTGGACTTTGTTATGTATGCAAATATTATTAGTTAATATTTTAAATTGAGGTTTTCTCATGGTACTTTAGTTCAATCCATGAGTAACAACCAATATTTTAGAGGTAAATTACATTTTGTGGGGCTATTACATGACATTTTTTTTAAAAAAAAAATGTTGCTAGGGTTTAGAGTGAACGTATTTTTTTTTTGTAAATAATGAGGGATCAAGAATAGAACTTTCATTATAAAGTGAAAAAGAAAGTTTTTACTTATTAAGTCAACTTATAATTCTCTTGTTTATCAATTTTAAGGGGAATTTTAACGGCAAAATCAATTACTTGTTTGACATTGCTCGATTTGGCCTTTTTATTAACTTATTAAAATGTTTTTTTTTTTTTTTTTGAAAAGTTGATCCCAAGAATGTTGCTTATATATAAGATCTTAGAATGTTGTAATCAATAAATCAGTCACATAAGCTTGCCCCAACCCGACCTAAAAGTAAGTTGTGTAATTAATTTATGTTGTCAAATTAATTATATTTAACCATTCTACCCCTTAAATTCAAAGAATGTGACATTCACATTATGAATCAAAACAAACCCATATTATGGATCTATTCTCACTAACAAAGATCTATCAAACAAGGAATAACTCAAGAATATCCTAAGTATAAACAAATTCTAGAAAAGCATCCCCCTTATATACCATATATTATTAACCTAACAACCTAAAAATACCTCAAATTAGAAAACAATTTGACAATGATAATCTCCTAAATGTCCCAATAAGGAATTTTTATAGTAGTAGTTAGGTATATTCTACTTTTGCGGGAATTCAGACCCAAGTCTGCATAAGCTACGCCTAATTCATCAGATTGAAAATTCAATCAATATTAAACTGCGTAACATAAAAAACAAATGTTTGACAACTGAGTTGACTCAACACACATACAAAGACAAATACCCAAAACGCCCTAATTTCTATACTAGTATCTTGAATTTGTCCATGTTTCGAGCTTTTAAGGAAGATAACTATTATACTCCATAGTATAAAATGCCCTCACTCAACATCATAGCATCTTAATCACAAAATAGCAGTAATTTTGTCAGTACATAAGTGAGCCGTGATAATATTTTCCACTATACAAACTAATTTGGCATATAGTCCTACAATACTAAGAACAAGTGGACTAACTTGGTTTGTTTTATGACCACATTTTAACCATTCTTGTCTTGTTCAACATTATATGACCCTCAAATTTGCTTTATATTACTCTTTCAGATTTTCTTAGGCCATATTTACCAACAACCATATGATAATATATGATACAAATAATTTTATTATATGGTTAATTTTTTTGTTCTAATCCAACATACTACTATATAAACAGAATCCTACAGTTTTGGATTATCGGGTTAGGTAGTTCTGTTCGGTTTGAATTTGGATTTTGCGTCCATATCATTTTTTTTACATAATTGTTATTTTGAAGTCGGGTCAGATCGGGTTCAATTACAATTTCACAATTTCAGGTAAATTTCGAATCATCGGATCTGTTTTGAACCCCTATACCTACGGCCATGGCAGAAAGCTACTATTCTCAGATATTGGCGGCCATGGATAAGCGTTGGTTTGAGCAAGTTTTTCTGGGTTGTGATGAGCCCATGTTTAATGAGTTACTAAGTGATGATGGTGTAGTGTCCGAGTTTTCTGGTTCTGATCAGGGTGATATTGATGCTTCTACATACTCTTCTACTAGCATAATGTCTCAGGTACCTTATTATGCCAATCTAGATTATCATATTGTCTGAATTTTGATCAGGACCGACCCTAAATATGTTGGGACCTTAGACGAAATAGTATGTTGGGGCCTTTATTACCTATATGGACCCTTCTACAACTATTATTTTTGTTTTTTGACATGAGGCCTTGGGCGACGGACCCTCTTGCCCACCCCTAGGGCCGGCCCTGATTTTTGATTGTGTTGTGTAGTTTGGATTCAGTTTGGGTTGAACATTTATCTCTGTATGTGTTGAATCAACTCGATTGTTAACCTTTTGAATTAGAGTTTACACTTTTCAATATGAATTTGGGTTTTTAATCAAATGATCACAATTATGACCTAGTTATGAAGGCACAAAATGATCAGAATTATGTCCGCAATGTATTATGCTCACTCCGTTTTTGATGTTTTATTTTTACTTATAGTATATTTTATTTGTTATTTCCAAAATTTTTTTTATTATATCACATTTTGATTGATATAATTATTAATCTTAGTTACTTAAATTTATATATTTTTTATGATGTTTATAGTCCCCATGTATTACTCACTAATTTTATTTTAACATTTTGATATTGTTTATGATCTCTACACGTTTTCCACAAATTTTTTAAAATTTCTAAAAAATATTTGTGATCCCTATATTTATTCCATTAATTTTATTTTGGTTTTTTGGTTGTTTGTTTTTGACTTTTTGGCTAATCAAAACATTTCTTTAAATATGTGGCTTATCGAGCAAGCTTAAAAGCCAACAAAAGCTAACACTTCTAGTTAATTAAACAAACCAACAAAAAACGCCCACAATCAACAATCAACATTCATTAGTTAAACATCCATTGACTTTTTTGTTTCATAGCTTTTTTTGAGTGTATAATATGTCGTCATTTAACCCTTTTCAGATATCTTGATCAAGTGCTTTGATGATTATGATACAAGAAAGATCACATAAGACTTTGCTTGTGAGTGATTTTCTTGTACGTATGCTATAGATTAGTGACAACCAGCATAAAACAACGTCAAGTAATACATTCTATGATGATAAAAAAATAACCTCCATACTATTTAGAATCAAGTGATTTAGCAATATTATTGTAAGATGTTACTAACATTTCCATTTGAAATTGACAATTAGGATTCAAACATTGATCAAATTGAAGATCATAAAGCACTACAAGATCTCATTGGAAGAAGTAGGCTAACAAGCATGACTCTAATAACCAACAAGACAAGGTCACACTCATCATCTCCAACAATAAATAGATCACAAAAAGACTCAAAAAATTCAACAAACAAAGACAAAAAACTACAAAGATTTAGAAGTTGTAGCATTCTACATGATCTTGAACAAGAAGAATTAAAAGGGTTTATGGATTTGGGTTTTCGATTCGAGAAAGATCAGCTAAGTCCTCGAACCTTGACCGTAATTCCTGCTTTACAAAGACTAGGAGGAGTAGGAGGTGATGCCCATGAAGGTACATTACATCATCAACAACCCAATATTCCGCTCGAAAACAGAATCTGGGTGAGGGAATGTGACGGACAATCTATACCTCTACATGACTTACTAAAAAAGGAAAGTTTTGAAGGGGGAAAAAGTGTAGAAATTGATGATAAGTTGCCATATTTATCTGAAGCATGGATTGTAAAAAAACCCAATTCTCCATTGCTTAGATTGAAGATGGCAAGAGTTTCTAGAGCTCAAGATATGAAGAAATGTCTTAAGCTTTGGGCTAGAACTGTTGCTTCTTCTATACAATCTAATCAATGAAAACTTTTTTTGATATAACATTCGTTTCTATGAGTCTCAGATCCTGACCATAGTTTGCTTATGAGCGGGAAACACTGGGGATAATGATGATGATTCATTTCTATGAGTCTCAGACTCTGACCAGAGTTTGTCTATGAGCGGGAAACACTGGGTATGATGATGATGATGATTCGTTTCTATGAGTTTGCTACAATTGATTTGGTCTGTCTCGAAAAGCCTCCTCCTCAATTATTCTCATCCAGGCATTTTATCTCGTTTTTCCACCTAGTTAAACTAATTTTATGTTTGATAGAGTAATAAATTAATATTTGTAGCATATTTAGAGAGTCTGAGTGATGTATATGTAAATTTTAGTTGTTTTGGACTCTGTATCATATGTTATTTTAATTTGATTGAATAATTGTCTAATTGAATAAATTGTTTTAATGACTTTGTTAAAATTTATTTTAAAAAAATAAGTAATTTTTTGACTATTGGTCAAACATTTGTAATTTCAAAAAAAAAATAAAGGAGAAAAAAATTGAAAGTTATGAGGAAAAAGGGCACCTTGCAAACTTAGGTTTCTATTCTTATTTGGTCTAATTATAGATAATGAGTCTAGCTATTGTTGTTTGTTATTGTCATGTTCAATTCTGTTTATTTTTACTTAATTAGTTTTGGAATAAATCCAATGTGTTAGTTTTTGTGAACCTTCCTCAATTGTGGTTCTGATAATCAATTTCAGTTTGAATTTCTTTACACTATTTAGTGTAATTTTTGAAATTTAATTTTTCAGTAAATTCTGACTGAGTATGAATTTTTTATTGTATTTTTGGATAAGTTGGAACAAATATTGTTCTATTTGAGCCATGGACATCATGGTCTTGGTTTTTCTGATTTGGTTTGATTGGTTTTGATTTGATTTGGTTTTTTTGTTTGAATCAATTTTGGTCGATTATGATCAATGATTAAATACCGATAGAGTTTTTCCATCCAGGAAAACTTTACGGCGCTGATATCATGTACTCCCTTCGTTTCTTTTTTATTGTCCACTTTCCTTATTTGGTCAGTTCATTCTAATTGTCCACTTTCTATTTTTGGAAAAGATTGTTTACTTAAACACCCCCAATCACCCTAACTTATATTATTTAAAATACCCCACCTACCACCTTTTCAATTATTATAATCACTTAAATAACCCAACTACTACATTTACAATTATTATAATCACTTAAAATACCCCACTATCATTTTTCTTAATTTGCGTGCGTGCCCTCTAGAAAATGGACATAAGAAGGGGGTGGAGGGAGTAGAAATTAATAACAAATTTGGTTTAGGTTTAAGATTAAATTCATTTTGGTTTTCATTCTCATTCATAAATCAAAGAGAGCAAATGCCCCTTATAAATACAAAAGATATACCATGAAATAAGGAAACTAAATATTACAAATATCTTAACTTCCTAAATACTTAAAATATTATTCTAGAATAAAACCAAAATATTTTAATAATTATTTTTCCTAAATAATAGATTATTTTCAACTAAGGCCACCTTAAAATATGTACAAACTGATAATGAAAGATACATATAATATAATACCTAAACATCAACTATGGCCACCTTATGGTAGGCTAAATGCCCAACTAAATTGACAATTTAATACTTCTATTGGGCTATTAATATGCAATATTACATTACATGGACTAAAATACAAGAATTACAATTTTGGGCCAAGTTGAACCTTTCCATTTGATGAAAATTTAAAACAAAGAAGTATTTTTAACAAAAGAAGTATAAAAATGAGCTTAGGGTAAACTTAACTCTGTAAATAAGTGCTTCATGTCTAGAGTCGGGGATATCTTTTAACTGTGCTCTCCTTTATGGGTATGAGTTGCCGCCGTCGTTCCCTCCTCAAACCTTGTCCATAGTTTTCTATGCGCGAGATAAACTGGGGTAGGATGATGATGATGATGATGTCTGAGCCTAAGGTCATGTATGTAACACCCCGATATTTTTAAACCGTTTAGTTCCGGTATATTTAATAAAAATTCCTAGTATCTCATGTTTTTTTTTACAATAGGTCTTATGGGAGACCGTCTATTGTATAGACGGAGACCACATAGCCCAGCCCAATTACAAAATGGGTATTTTCATTTTAGAGAAAAAAGAAAAAAAAAAAACAAAATTAACGGACCCAAATTTGGTAACCGCCAGCAGTCTATTTTGGGGAACTGTTAATTGCTTGTTCCTTTCCCCAGAAAACTCTTAATTGCTTCTTCCTGCAAAATTAATGGACCCTAAATTTGGTTAGAATACCAAAAGACAATTCCTCCTTGATAATTTCCAGAACTTTTAATTGCTTCTTCTTGATAATTTGGTTAGAATACGCTACTAGACCAATATTGAGCATAAATTCTTTCAATTTTTTTTTTGTCTTCTCCAAGCTTCATCAATGGTGGACGTTTATATAAATTCATTTTTTTTTTTTTTGTCTTCTCCAAGCTTCATTAATGGCTTCAATGGCGGATGAGAATTTCCAAATCGAAATGGAAGACGAAGGTTCTAATAACGAATACTAAATATTTAAATTCTATTAATTTCCAAGTTTCAATGGCCGATGAGAATGTTTGTGATAAATAAATTTTCCAAATTGATGAATTTCCAAGCTTCATCAATGGCTTCAATGGAGGATGAAAATTTCCTAATATATTTCTGTTTTTTTTTCAATGAATTTGACTAATAAATATTTAAATTCGATCAATAGTGTATTGTAGTTTATTTAATTATAATTTTTTTTTTGTAATTCAGGTCCTGGAGATGGAGATGATGTCAACGATCTTAACAATGCTATATGCCTCTACGAAGGTGTATATAATGGTTTATGTTTGGTTCTACAATAACGTGTTTTTGGGACTAAACTGTCTATGTTTGGGGTTTTAATGGAATATTTTTGGTGGTGTAATGACGATGACAGCTACGATATAATTGTTCATGTTTATGTTTGGTGCTATAATGATATGTGTTTGGAGCTATAACTTTCTATGTTTGGAGTTTTAATTGTATATGTTTGCTGATCTAATTATGATGACAACGACCATATAATGGTTTGTGTTTATGTTTGGTGCTATAATAATGTGTGTTTGGGAGTAAACATCAAAATCCACATAATTGTTTATGTTTATGTTTGGGGCTATAATGAGTTGTGTTTGGGACTAAAATGTCTATGTTTGGGGGGTTTAATGGTATATGTTTGGTGATATGTTTGTTTTTTTTTTTTGGACCATAATGTTTGTGTTCTGGGGCTATATGGGTATATGTTTGGGGATTTAATGGTATAGGTTTAGTGATATGTTTGCTGATATTTTATTTTTTTTTTTGGACCATATTGTTTCTGTATTGAGGCTATAATGTTTTGTGTTTGGGACTATAATGTCTATGTTTAGGGGGTGTAATGGTATATGTTTGGTGATATTTTTTTTTTGGGACCTTACTAAATATGTCTACGTTTGATAAATCAGTACACATTTCATTAAAAAGGACTTCAAGAACAACCGTCTCTTAATAATTAGACCCTGAAAAATCAGTTACTAAGGGGCGAAGAAAGAGGATCAAAGGCCACTTTGAAAAAAGAAAGAGCACGATCAAAAAGGACTTCGGAACTGCAACACCCAAAAAACATATAATATAGATATCATTCTAATATGGATTTTGATGTTTTACACTATGGATTTTGATGTTTTACAATATGGATTTTGATGTTTTAGAATATGAATTTTGTAAATTAAGCATAACTAAGAGAACAAGTCATTATACAGCTAAAAACAATTCAATATGTTCATTACAACTTCAATTTTTCAAATCGAATTGTCTACTTTTTTGCGACACTCTTCCTCTGCCTTTTAGGAGCTACTTGGGCAATTTTTGGGCATGCTCTCGTGCGCTTCTTTGGAGTAACAACTTTTAGAGGATCGGGAGTCCTTGCGGCCAGAATTTCAGGTAGTCTTTTGGGGTTATCTTTAGCAAAACCGTTTGGCCAAACCTACCAATTTATCGCGATTCATGTTTAGGTCGCTTAGTAAGATCCTACAAAAAGTACCAAAAACACAGATTCTTCAAATTGAAATGAAAAAAGCCATTAATACACAATATACCCATTAATATACCATTAAAAAACCAAAACCAAAATAAAAAAATATACAATAATCTTGAACTGAACCTCGACAAACTTTGTCAAAAGAACTTATACTAATAGGAATACTGTTTAGTTATAAGCTTGACATCCCTCACATAATTGAATATCGTTTAGTTACAAGCTTGACATCCCTCACATAATTATTCAATGTGAGGTGACTTCAATTCTCTAAAAGTTGAGGAAATTTGCGGCCAGAAATGAATCGAAATTCTTTATCAACTTATTTTTGATTTAAACTATTTCTAACTCAATTAACATACAAAAGGCAATTCAAAGTTGAGATGTAGTCTTTATTTCGACAAATTTCAAGAACAAAAAATCAAAAAATAAAAAATAAATCTAAACCATTAATATACAAATATCAAACAAACCCAGAAATTTCAAGAACAATAAATCTATAAAAATTTGACAAATTTCGACAAATTTCAAGAACAAATTTCGAAATACCCATTTAATATTTTTTTAGAACAAAAAATCAAAATCAAAAAATAAATCTAACAAATTTCAACAAATGTAAAACAAAAATATCCCCATTAAAAAACCAAAACCAAAATCAAAAAATAAATCTAGCAATGACAATCAAAAATCTCAGAAATTTCTAAATCATAACCCATTATAAAACCCATTTAAATTTCAAAATACCCATTAAAAACAAGTAAAAATGTCGAAAATCAAACCTGGAATTGAAGATCTGGAACAAATTGAGGAAGAAACGAAAATGAAATGAACCGAAAATCTCAATCGTAAATGAACCGAAAATGAAAGTGGAATTCAAGGTAAATCAAAATGGAAATTTCAGAAATGGCAATAACGTGAGGGAGAAGGAGGGGTTGAGGGAGAGAGAGGTTGAGTGTATTGGAGTTTATTTATTTTTTAAAAAAAATTTTAAAAAACCCTGATTTCATATTAATAGTAAATGGGCCGACCCATTTTATTCCGTCTATAAGATAGACGGTCTCCCTTGAGAATTTGTGTTTTTTTTATTAGCTAATGTTTGAGAATGGGCCTTGGACATACATTGTACAACTTTTAAAACCTTAAAACCTTTGGGCCCAAATATCCTAAACTCTTCTAAAAAAAAAAAAAACAAAAAGAAAAAAAAAATATAAATAAATACAATTAAAAAAATAAAAAATAAAAAAAAAAATAGTTAAGAGGGAATTGGAGGGCCGGCCATTAAGGGTGTAATTTGGGATTAATGGGTATGTAACTCCCATGGGATATTAAGAGATTTTTTTTTCTAATTATTGCCTAAAGATTAATTATACTCTAATTATCCTCCATTTTAATTATTCTAATTTCCTAAAACCTAAAATCTTCTCTTACTCTCAATATTCCTAGAAACACCAAATTCTCAAACCCTAACTAAGCCTCACACCATTTTGCTCTTCTACACTTGAATTTTTGGTATTTCCATCTCCTTTGTAAGTATTTTTTTTATGTATTATCTTTTAGTAAATTTTAAATGTAATTATATAGAGTATGTGATGTTTTGTGTGAATGAATTTTTATGTATTATCTTTTTATGTATTATCTTTTAGGAAATTAATTATAATAATCATGGGAATAATAAAAGTGATGTTAATAAAAAAAATGTGTATGTTTAAAGTTGAATTGTTAAGGAAAAAGTTTTGTTGAAATATAAGAGGTTGTTATGGCTTGGTTTGAGATTTTAATATACATGATTTGTTTTTATGATAATTTGTATTTGTAAGGAATTAATAATTTTGAGAAAATTTGGAAATGAATTTTTGTGGGCATGAATTTATGATTTTTATGGTTGTAAAATATGGATTTAATAGGAAAGTGGAAATTTGAATTTATATGAATTTATATGAATTTTAGCAAAAAAATTGACAAATCCCGTAGGATTGAAAAATAGTGAAAAAATGTTGTTTTTAGAGCATTTTGACCTTGAAATTAGGTTAAAAATATCTATACTATGTTATAAATTATGAAAATTGGTACCCGGGGGTTTTGATGCCTTCCGGACGCAACGGTGAAGTCGGATTTACGTTTTGACAGTCTTAAGGCAGGTTTCTGGGCAGTTTTAGTTGCTGTCTTTTGTAGGGGAATTTAATATGTTTGGAGTTGTGGTGTATGTCACGTGTTATGCGTATGTGTTTTATGTGTGTTGGTAATTGTTGTATGTGAGGTGTTTACCTTGAAGATGATGTGAATGTGTTCTTATTTCCGAAACCGGTTAAACCTTGTAGGAAGCCGATTCGTGACCGGAAATTAACTTGGGCCTTTCGCTTTGTTAGCTTGATCGAGGTACGTACACGCAGCATAGATTTGTAGTATAGGTTACGTACCATATGTTATGGTATCAAAGGTTAAGTATGGGCATGTAATGTGTATATTGTTACGCTTCCGAACAATTGATTATATTATAACTTTTAATAAGCAGAGGTAGTATGACCTCACTAACTTGAAAGTGGACGTAGTATGACGTCAATTGGTGGAATGATTTTACTCGCGGCCTTTGGAGCCTATGTGCCACCGCGGGGGTATGCATACTTGACCATAGACACCGAAGTAGGACGTGTGTCTATGGTAGAGACTTGCTTAGGGGTTAGCTCCCCCTAATGTATTGTCTCGCCTATGGAGTTTGAAGTGGTACCAGCAGTATGGCTGGAATAGATACAGCAGTATGGCTGACTAACTGGAACATGAAAATTATTAAAGTTAAAACTTTTACTTGTTGTACTCGATTAATTGAATTGTAGATTCCTTGCTGACGTGTACTTTTTGGTCTTAACGATCCTGCGATGATGTCGTTTACTCTTCGGATAATGACTAGCAGTAAGTTAATTGCAGGTGGGGAGTGAGGACTATTCTGGGAGAAATAAACGTTATTATCATAATTTATTATGAACCTAAACTTCCGTATTTTCTTTTAATGTTGGTTAAGAGGCGTGAACGCTCTCGAGTTGTAATAAATAGAATTAATTTTGCAAACTTATCTGCTGCTTCGTCTTTACGTCTGGTAGATTGTATTAGCACTATTAGAACTCGGTCCGCAAGTTTTTATTTCGCTTGAACCGTTTTAACTAACCGTTTAACGTCCCGGTTTGACTCGAACTATATTTGGTTACTCAAAAGTTTATTTCTCTTTTAAAACAACACGAGTCAAACTACGGGATGTTACAATGTATGCTCGCAGTTACTAACAGCGAAAAAAATGGTTATCGTTTGTTCCCTGTTATTAACTATCAATAAAAGAGAGACAATGTCATAATGTTAGAAAGACAAAAAAAAAAGAAATTATGCAAACAAACATGGCTTCCTTTTTTTGTCACATCTAATATTATGATATTATGATATTGTCTTCCTTTTTTTTACTAATTTTTATGTTCGCTGTTAGTAACTGCGAACATATCTGACATTAGACCCGGACATAAAGACGCTTATTTTTGAAAATATATTAATTTAATTTAATATTCAAAATACAATACATTAATTAAGTAATTAAAATCTAAAAGTTAAGCGTTGAGACGTGTGGTCTAATTAAGTTTTGTGTGCTCAAGTACTTTGCTGGTTTATCAATCTTTTTCTACTCCAACTATTTTCCACCAATATGAGGTCAAAATACCACTTGTTTTGGGTGCATGACCAATAAATGCATATTTTTGTTTTTACATTATTTAATACTATTTAATAGGTATCCAAAGTTTAATACTCCTTCTATACTTTTATGTGGAATATAATTTGAACCGCTAGTCTTCGGAGAAATCGTTTTTTTTTTAAATGTATTTCAAGCGCAACTCAATAAAGATTAATGTCTACTTATAATATTTTTAATGCCTACTTACATTATTCTTAATGCTTATTTATCGTATTCTTAATGCATACATCATTCTTAATGTCTACTTATAATATTTTAGAAAATATATAATAAATCTGCCCAATTAGAAATACAATTAGAGATGATTTCTCAAAGAGACTGTCTCTCACAAGAATTTGTAAATATTTTTTTTTTATATAACGTAACAAGAGTATCAAATATATTTTCTATCTTGTTTCTACGACGCTTATTTATCAAAAGAAAAACACTTAATTAATTCAAAGACTTTTTATTTTATTTAACATCAACACTCCTCTTGTAACAAGCGAATTTGAGTTTTGAACTTTTGATACATACAAGATTATTTGATTAAAAACTATATTCATATATTAAATTTTATATTAGGATTTAAAAGTTCCATTTATTTTACTATTTATTTCAAATTAAAACCCTTCATTATATCAAAAGATAAAAAAAATTCGCTTCAAGAAAAATAATTAAAAACAAAATACATTGTAATATTATATTCTAATACTACTTCAAATATAAAAAAAATCTACAAAAAATCACTTATAACATGATACTCAAAATCAATACTAAATAACATCATTTAATATTTAAAGTCCTTATTTTTAGGGCCCTAAGAGAACGTATACACAAAGTATATTAAGTGGAATGATTAAGTTTCATGAATGAGAGGAAGTGCATATCAATGTACACAATTAGTAGTGAATTCAATATATTAATATAGAGTAAGCCGAACATTTAATATATATATATATATATATATATATATATATATATATATATATATATAATTAAGTTAATTTTTATTTTACTCGAAAGTCGGGTCATGACTTAGGTAGGTCCGGGCCAATATTCCCTTTATTTGAATGTGGTGTACTAAATTTAGTGTTACCAAACCTTAATGGTTCTAGATCAATCCTATCTAAATTTCTTCTTGTTGATTCTGACTTACTTCTCACAAGCATCAATGGCTTCGGGAAATCGCCATTTTTCTCATCACCATTACCATAACCATTACCAGCATCCTCTGTTTTTCTATCATCATTCTTTGAACAATTAATATCGTTAATTTCTGCACAACTTTCAAGATCATCATCACGATTATCACTAATTTCTTCAATGTCTTGATCTTCCCTCGATTTTGATGTCAAATCTCTGTTATCATCTTCGTTCTCTGTTTTTAATGGTGAACCCCAAAATTGACATGCTAATGACGAAGAACGATACGGCGCAGATCTACACCGTGTTAGTAATAACGCATTTTTCGGCGGTGTCGCCATTGTTAATGCTCTGTCATCTGTTATTTGTGATGGTTGTTGTTCGGATCGTTTTGAGCTAAACTTACAGGAATCAGTACGAACTTTTACAGTTCGGCAATTGAAGAACAAACGCCATTTTCTAAAATTAGGTTTACAGAAACTAAAATTGCAGAAAGAGGGTTTTTCACAACAATAACAAAAGTAATTTGTACAAAAATTCTTAGTATTCGGGAGTTTCGTTGAAGATTTGGATTCAAAACGTCTCACACGAACTTGACCGATGCATGTAACTTTAGGAGAAGAAGGTTCTTGAGTAGCTTCAATGGCGGACGAAGAAGAATTATTAGGTTTTTTCCTTCTTAAAAATAATGAAGTTTTTCTAGTTTTCCTTCTCCTACTTCTGCTTCCTGTATTAGTTCTCAGAAACCTCATCAATGGCGGTGGGAATTTTTCTGTTCTACCAGGACTTGATATGGGTTTTGAAGTAGAAAACAATATCTTCATTATTTTTTTCTAGGGTTTTCAGAGTTGTTGATTATTCTATCCACTTGAGAGTGAAGTGAGAATGAGACTTTAGAGGAAGGAGAAAATTGGGGAAGAAATGAATTCTAATTTCAATCTACCCCCTTGTTGTACCTTTTATATGGAGTAATATTCTTTTCAATCTTGACATATCAATTAGGTCAACTTTATTACTACCTCCGTTTTAAAATAGTTGCAACACTTATTATATTAGGAAGTTTTAAATTACTTGCACCATTATTATTTTTGGCTAAAATAATCTACTTATTTTATCCTCACTTTATTCCTACCCCCACTATCACCATCAATCATACATCATCCCATTAATTATTTAATAGTATATCTACAAGTCACAACCACTATCTACTTATAATAATTTTTTTTTGTTTTTATCCTACATATCACCATCAATCATACATCATCCCTACTTTTACCATGCAGATTTGACTTGCCTAAATTCCTGTGCCCAAACCCAATGGTGCAACTAAAATGGAACAGAGGTAGTATAAAAATAGACCCTTGCCCTTAAAAAAGGTAGGGTCCAACAGGGTCCGAATAGAGTCTTGGACCCTTGCCCATCCCTATAAAACTTTTATACTTTACTAGTTTTATACGGTAAAAGATTAAAGTCGACTACATAAATTAGAAATAAAAAATTATATGTCATAACTCTTTGATTTGCTACAAGAAATTATATTTTACTAGTACTATCTCCTATTCAGTCTAAATGGGATATTTTTTTGGCACTATTCACTCATCACTCTTAATTTGTATTAACTTTTAATCTATAAGTTAAAACATTGTCATGTGGGATCTTGTTTGATTCGTCTCAATACAAGAATTATTAATATCAAATTTTTATAATTTTTAATTAAGAATAATTTGAGATATTAAGGATTAAAATGTTGTCTCGATGAGTGTAAAAAAATAAATAGAACATTGTTGGATAGGAATAAGTATTAATTTTTTATGAGTATAAGACTCGAAATAAAAGAAAGAAATGAGTAGATAAATTAAAAAAAACTTTGTCACATTCTAAATCATCATCATCAATCATCATCCTACTTAGTATATACCGCTTATAGAAAATTATGGGTAGGGTCTCGGGAAAGAAGGATGGCGGCAACTCATACCCACAAAAGAGAGCGCGGCGAAAAGGAGTCCCCCGATTTGAAAAAGATTAAGAGAAGTTTCTGCCACGTGAGAGATAAATGAGTACATTTTGTATTATTTTCTTATTTAAAAATAGACCAACTATTTTTTTTGATTTTCATCTATATATTATAACTTTTTTAAATATTATCAATAAAATTCAAATGTTCTTTTTATTTATTATTAATATTCATTTTTTAAAATAATTTTTTTATAGCTAATTCTAAGTTTCGGTGCGTATTTTTTTACTTCATCCGTCCCAAATTACTTATAATACTTTTTTTTGAATGAACAATAATAATTTCCTGGGAGGAAATATGAAGTAATCACTTGTTAAATTAAAAGAGAATCGAAATGTATAGATGAGATTAAATAAAAGTGAAAAATACTTCAAATTAAAAGAAACAGCAGGAGGTGTTCATTCGGGTCATCGGGTTGCTTTCGGGTCAGGTGTTTCGGGTCAGTTCAAAATCGGGTTTTGTGTTCACATTAGTTTTTACATAATTGTAGATCCATTTTTAAGCCGGGTCAAATTAAATTCGATTATAAAGTCAGATATCTATCAGATCATCGAATCTGTTTTGAACATCTCCTACGAAAATTTATGATTAAAGTTGCACGGATGGGTGATTCTGAATTTGAGTGGAATTTGAATGTGAAGGCTGCAGCATGCTAGGTTCTGTTTGTCTAACAAGACAACATTCAAGTAGGCACTAGCCTCTTCTCTAAAGTAAACCAATTCCCGTAAGTATTGCGTGTGTCATATCAAGCAGCAGTGTCGTTTCTGATCATTTTTAGGTTCTCGTGAAATATTAAAATAGTTCTTTGTATAAATAAAGTTTTAATTTTTTTTTCATCACATTAATATCAAATAAATATACAAATTTAAGATCATATAATGATAAGGTACTCATGTTTAAACTAAATTTTAACTTATAATAAGAATTAACTTAATTTGTGTCCCTTTATAAGTTGGGCCCTAGACGATTGCACATCAAAACTACCCTCAGAAATGACATTCCCAGCTGGCCACATGTGATAGCGGTGATTGTGGCATGCAATCATGTCGTTTCAGACTATGGACGGTTCATACCCATGCTAGCTCGTGTCCCATGTCCATGCGCATTGTTAGTCATTTAAAAAAACTAATTTTTTTGGACACTATTCACCTCTTATTCTTAATTTGATTATTATTAACTAGCTTGAATCCCGTGCCACGCACGAATATCTTCAAACTTAACTTGATTTAAGGAAGAAATTTTCTATTTAATACTTAATATGTTATTGCTATAATTTAGAATGAAGAATTTTATTGCCATTTGAAACATCAATTGATTTAAATAATAGGGCATTCAAGCTTGAGTATCCTACTTACCCAATTTAGCTAACTGAAGAATTTTGGAGGGAAAACAATGAATGTGAATACGACATGTGTCCTACTGAATAACGCATTTAGTATATAGTATAGACTAGCTTGAATCCCGTGCCACGCACGAATATCTTCAAACTTAACTTGATTTAAGGAAGAAATTTTCTATTTAATACTTAATATGTTATTGCTATAATTTAGAATGAAGAATTTTATTGCCATTTGAAACATCAATTGATTTAAATAATAGGGCATTCAAGCTTGAGTATCCTACTTATCCAATTTAGCTAACTGAAGAATTTTGGAGGGAAAACAATGAATGTGAATACGACATGTGTCCTACTGAATAACGCATTTAGTATATAGTATAGATTTTAAAGTTACAACATAGTCAAGTGAGATCTTGTATGATTGGTCTCAATGCAAGCATTATTCATATCAATTTTCGCTAATTTTTATGCCTCTATTAATAATAATAATAATAATAAAAAAATACATATAATTTGATGAGTCCTTTTATTATAATTATAATTATAATTTATTATAATTTGAAAAGGAAAAACTATAAAATTTTAGTCTGATTATGAGACATTAAATTTTACTTATGCAATGCCTAATTTTTGCCGGAAAGTAAAAGTTTGCTGAAAATATTCAGATTTAGATAGCCAAAAAGTCATGCATGGATTGTACTGTGTCCTTCACTGAATTCATGCAACACGAAAAGGCATATCTTTTTAAGATCCCTGGACCCGACTTTACTTGGTTCACCACTTCTATTCATCTCAGTGGTCCTACCTCATCGAGACTAGAGGTGTTCAACGGGGCGGGTTGACCCAACGGGTTAAGAGTCGGGTCACATTTTAACGGATTATTAGCGTGTCGGGTCATTGACCGGCCTTTGGGTAAAGGGTCGGGCCGGGTTGGATCGGATAATTATAAGAATCACAAAATCTCACAAGAGACGGTCTATAGGATAGACCATAAAATCGGGTCAACCCATTTTCCTTAACTGAATTTTTTTTATTATAATATCAATTATATTATGTTATAATCCTAAATTTAAGGTATTATAACCTCGAATATACTATTCTATAACCCCAAATATAAGTCATTATAACCCCAAATAATTTATTATAACCCCAAATATACTATGTTATATTTTGGGCTGGGTTTCATGGATTCCGTCTATAGAATAGACCGTCTCCCATGAGACTTACTGTATAAGAATTAATTGCAAAAAAAATTATCACTTTTTAAAATTTTTAAATGATATTATTATATACATAAATGAGTCGACCCAACGGACCATAAAATATATTTAAATAACATTTTATGAACTTTAAAAAAACGGGTCAAAGTGAGTCGGATTTAAACGGGCTTTAACCCGCCCCGACCCGTTTAACATTTAACATGACCCGCCCTGCCCCGACCCATTTAAATTTTGTCCCGGCCCATTGAACCTCTAATCAAGACACGAAATTTAGGAATGAGTCTGTCTATGCTGTGGTCTAAATTATTTGATGATTTGAATACTTCATCTATTAACATTGAGTTGTGCAATGTCTTCATCGACCTTCCCATTACTCCAAATTATTAACCCCAAATATTTAAACTTAGTCGTTTGCACAACAATATTTTCTCATAAGTCACTTAAGGTGTTCTCCCACTTGCCTTTCCTCACTAGAAAATTAAAATTTTCTCTTTTATAACAACTTATTCGTAGGATTAACCTCCAAATAGATTCTGACAATTCATCAAGCATGTTGCTATTTTTCTCATCAACATGCTTTTTAATCTTTTTTCAGCTTTACCTTCGATAATCTAAAGTTAGTATTATTTATTTTTTACAATTTTTTGGATGAAAAACAAAATTTCCATTAAAACCAAACATCCCCAAAAAAACATAGATCAAGCAAATAATGGGACTAAACCAAAATTACTATCCTCTTAATCCTTTGAATTTACCTAACCTCCATGGGAGAACTTTTTACATCTAAAACTTATATCAAGAAGCAATAATACATGATCTAAGCTACTTCCTTTACACAAGTTTTTGACATCTATACAACCATTAGAAAGATGCCAAAATCCGAGCTTGCAGCGTCTTACAACTATAACCATTATATGTTATGACTTTATGATCTAGCTATCATCGAACGCTCTAAGGTGCATTGCTCTTTTCTTACCGACCACTGGAGAATCAGAAAATCTCGGGTTTTCATGATCAAGTTTCCCGCTCTGATCATCTTCGACGATTTCTGTTTCTTCATCTAACAGAAAACCAAGGACATTAAAAGGCACATCATATATAAGCAATAAACCTAGCGTCGTGTTTGTCACACTACAACAACATTCCATTTTCACGTACGCGAAGTTTGGGTGATTGAATGTGCGCAATCTTACTCTTATTAGTGATAACAAAGAGGTTGTTTTCAATTGACGCTTGAAGAGAAACATCATCTCCAACTTCACTTAAATAAGAAGTGCACGTGCTTTGATGAGTCATTTTGATATAAACCAGTCCGAAACCAGATAACTATATATTTGACCGTATGCAGTTCCCATGAACTGTTACTCCTGGAGTAGCCAAATAGGGCTCCTTACTATTATATTCATGCTTTCCTAAAATCGTTTTCTTTGTAACGAGACTAATGACATCGAAATATATAGTTATGTTACTGTGAAGCATGTCAAAATTCCTAAACATTGTAATATAATTTGTCAGTTAATTCACTTTTTGAATTCGCGATTCACTCAAAATGACTCTATAGTACCCCAAAACTGATCATAATTCGCTTATATTGATTTGTGATTCGCAAGGAAATTGGTGATACATGTGACAGTAAATAGGACTAGCAGTTTTTCTTATACTCATGAAGTTCACTCAGCTCAGCAAACATGATAAAAGTACACTGTTTTGAAACTTCTTAGTCAACGGAAAGTAGTTCGAAGTCGTTGAGGTGAGGTTTGGAAGCGTACCTGACACAGTAGAGAGTGAACACTCGGACAAACGCTTGACACAATCTTTCAGTGCTTGAAGCTCAGCCTCTTTCTCTTGAAGTTTGAGGTAAGCCAAATTTAGTTCAGACTCAAGCTCGCAAATATGGCTTTCCTGCTGTTCTATGAGCAAGTTTGACAGCTTGTTTTTGAGTTCTTCTGGGTGTACGCCACCAGATTGATAAGATCTCGAAAGTGGGTTCAGCACTGTATGTCGTTCCATCTGCCACAAGCATCAGAGCATCAGCACAAGACTCCGATATTTAGATATTGTGTACCATATCTTCATAGTTCATCTAAAGACATTATTTAGTTATGCCGGGATTCAGTGTAAACAGCATCAGCTTTTATCAAGTTCGATTTTGGTTTTCCGGGGAACTAATTTATGTTAGGTGCTTTCTATGACTATCGATGAAGCACTCCGCAATTGCAAGAAAAGAATGAAAATTCAACAGACTAATTTGGAGATACAGAGCACGGGATACCAAACAAGACAATTGCAACAGCACCCACCAAAAATGACAGATTACAGGCTAGTTGTTTGAGCATTTGAGTATTGTGAGCTTCAGAATCTTAGTCAATGTGACCAGACACCCGAATCGATCCAGATTAGCCCCATGTCAATTCGATGTAAGAGTGTGGAAATGACGAGGGAGCATTTGACCAGAAACCCACCAAAACTTGTAGACTTTGTTTGAAGATAACCGGGTATGTAACCTTTTTCTTTTTTAGAACCCATGTATATATGAAAAGAAAGCTAAAAGAAAAGCACCTGATGGACTATGTGATGGAACCGCTAAAGGGATCCTAGTCACATGTCAATGTCACGTGATCAGCTAATCTCTTGGTGAATCGTAAATCCAAAAACACAATTTATGGTCAATTTTGGGCTATTTTTGGACTATTTTGAGTGAATTGCAAGTTTAAAAAGCGAATTAGCTGGCGAATAGTGTTAACTGAAACAAACATTGCGCATTGTGTATAGGACCAGTACAGAAGACAAAGATTATTGAAAGAGGATAAAGTGAGACGGAACACATGAAATGCAGAGTGTCTCATGATTCGCTAATTGCCTTGTGAATCTCGAATCGAAAATAGCGAATTTTGGTCTATTTTAGGCTATTTTTAAACCATTTTGAGAGAATCGCAAATCCAAAAGGCAAACTAATAATGTTTCACTATCAGCAGGGATATAGTTCGAGAACGAGTTTTGCCCAATTGAAATTCCCGTCCAATCTTTTTGACAAATAGATATCAAAAGTGATTCACATGCCTGCAAAGAACACTAGAAGTTTTCATGACACATAAAACTATATGAGAAATTTGCAAAATTCGCACCTGAGCTAAATTATTCGAATTTGTTATGGGCTCGGAGGCTTCAGTGGTACACCAAGGAAGCTTCTGCAGTTCAGATTCAAGTTCTGCCTCTAACTGCTCCATTTCTGTACCTTCTCGCTGTTGTTCTTCAGTAAGGACACTGCTGGCATAATCACTGTCAGACAAATGACTCGTAACTCTCGTTTCAATTGGGCATTTCTTCAACGAACATGCCTCCAAATGTACTTGCTCAGCCACCGGCTTTTGCATAGTATTAATCGCATTTCTATTGCCATCGGAGCTCAAGATCTGATCGCAGGGCGTTGATTTCTGCTTGTTGAGCTCGGATTGTAGTTTATGTACTGCTTCTGCAGTTTCATGAATAGTGCTGCTAAGCTTATTTATTTCTGCTTTTCCAGCTGACATCATGTAATACATTCCCAGACCAAGTCCCCAACCAAAAGATGAGCAATCTGAAAAGCCAACTACATGAATAAGGAACATAGGAGACATTAAGGGGGTGTTTGGTATGAGAATATAAAATGTAATGGAAAGGGAAATGATAAAGAGGAGTAAGGGTAAGAGTATGGGTAATAGTTATGTGTTGTTTGGTATGAAAATGTAAGGGGAACAATTACTTGATCATGAAAGGGGAATTTGTTACTTGACATAAATAAGTGGTAACAAGGTAAGGGTATCTATTACCCTCAAGAAAGGGATTGGATTAACCTAACATCATACCAAACAAAAAATGTGGAGTAATGGTAATTGAATCCATTACTTGGTATTAAAAAGTTAATACCAAACACCCCCTAAGAATAAAATACCAAAGATCAACATAGGAAGCCATTTTAGAGTACAGGTAGGCCGAGGGAAGTGAAGAGCTAGGGGTGGGGCAGGGTCAGGGAGAATCAAACCCATGATTTTATCGGGGAAAAGTGTTACATGCCCCAGTTAAGATAAGATCCGATTCTCAACATAGAAAACTTTACATATGATTCATTCAAGTTTAGTTGTATATATCTCCCCGAATCAAATGATTTATATCACTCAATGATAATTCAACACCGAGATAGAAGTATTCACTCACAAACACTCTACGGCCCGTTTGGTAGGTGGTAATAGACCGCGTTAATGGGAATGAAAAATTAGTGTAATTTTGGTTGAAAAATCTATTGGCTTCCTTGATATTAGGTGGTAATGGAAATTAGTGAACAAAAAAACTTTTTTTTGATCAAAGTTTCACTACCATGAGAATGACATGAAAGTTTTGATGAAATTTTACACCATAAACCATTCCATTACCACCATTTAGTACCACTAACCAAACGGGCCGCAAATGTTTGGGTGCACTCCAATGAAATTTCTTTACAATACAAGCTCTCTCAATGGTTCAAAAGCCAATATGAGGATGCTTGTATATTTGTTGTATACTTTCCCTTGCTCTTCTTCCTACCTTGGGAACCTCCTTTATATACCCAACAGCCAAATCTTGGTACTAAAATCCCAATCACTTGAGGGAACGGGCAGGTGGTATTAAAGGGTGATAATGAGAATGAAAACTAGTGTAATTTTGGTTGAAAAATCTCTTGCTACCTTGATGGTCATGATTGTCCAACTTCGATCATCTCATTTTCTTTATAAATTTCAATTCAATGAATACCAATAAGAGAGGTGGTGATGGAAATTTGTAAAATACAAACTTATTTTTGATCAAAATTTGATCACCATGGGAATAACATGAAACTTTGATGAAATTTTACACCATAATCAGTTAATACCACTAACCAAACGGGGCATAAATGTCAAGGCTAAAATCCCATTTAAATTTAATACATCAAAAACAATCAATCTTAAAATTCAAAAGTCATGAACAACACAAACAAATCATGAAATGATCATTTTTGGGACAACATAAAGCTAGGATGGTACAAAAAGTTCTCACCTTTGGAGAGAGATGAATCATACTTTTTACTTGAATTCCTACTAGTTTTTCTCCTTTTCAAACAAATCATCACCCTTTTCCCACCATTCTTCCTCTGATAAACACTTCCATTCTCAAAACAACCCACCTTTTTGTTTGATCTACAAATTTTCTTGCTAGAATTACTCATTTTTCTAGAATTAGAACAATACCCAGATGTTGTACCAAACCCAGAACTTGAAAACCAAAAAACCCCATCTTTTTCTTCTTCTTCTACTTCATTAATGGTGCTTAAACTTGCATTCCCAGACTCATCATGACTCAAAATTGAAGAACTTGAGTTTTTTTGGGGAAATGGCTTTATGGGTAAAAACTGGTTTGTTGGGAAATCATTAAAAATTTGCTCTTGGTTATTTCCAAAATCAAATTCTGTTTGGATTGAATTTGAAGTATTGGAATTGGGATTTTGAGAGAAGATACGCTTAGCAATGAGACCAGATCCTGCAACTGCAGCTGCTACTGCAACCTGCCACATTTTTGTAATTTAAATGAGGAAATTTGGTGTAAAAATGGAGGATAAAGATCATGAATTCATAATCATAAAATTCGAAACAAATCCAATTTCATTAATATTGTGAGCAATTTGGGGGAGTTTGGTGGGGTGGTATTAATTGATGAGTGTATAATTTCTTTGGGTTTGGTTTCTTCTTAATCACGTGCTTCCCGCTCTGCTTACCGTTCTGATCATGATTCGTATTCAAATGTTTTAGCGTACAAAGAATACAAATAGAAGGGACCTTTTGATCGGATTATAATTAGAAGCGTTCAACGGGTTGGGTTGGACTGGATTGGGTTGGGTCAAAATTTAAATGAGTCGAGTTGGGGTGGGACATGTTAAATGTTAAACGGGGCGGGGCGGGTCGAAGCGCATTTAAAACGATATTCTTTGACTCGTTTTTAAAAAGTTTATAAAATAATTGTTTATTATACTTTATAATCTGTTGGGTCAATTCAACTACGTATATAATATTATCATATAAAAATATGAAAAAAGTTGTAAAATATTTTTTACAACCTATTGTTATAATTATCCGACCCGACCCTTTAGACAAAGGCCCGCTAATGACCCGTTAAAATGTGGACCCGACCCTTGACCGATTGGATCGACCTATAATTTTTTACTTTTATTATTATGAATAGTAAAATAGGTGGATGAGTGCAATTTGTCTTTTCTATGCTTATACTTAAATTTTTCATATTTAGGGTTGAATAAAGGTGGGTCTAAGCTGCAAAATAAATCGGATAAAATTATAGTTTAAGTATGGGAAATCTACATGGTAGCGTCGAACTAATCATGAATGCCTGTGGTAGCACTTTTGTAAGATTTTTCTATATGGTAGCATTCAGTTTATGCACTATCTAACTGTCGTTGCATTTTCAATTAAATTCTTGTCAATTTCCATCTAGTTCGCCGCCTTCATGTTTCAACCCTTATTAAGTGTTGATTGTTGTCTTCATAATTTGCCCAAAACCATTTTTATGCTCTCGAATGTTGTAGCAATTTTGCTTTCATAGCGTTTCATTCACCTATTGCCGTTACAAATGAAAACAAAGATGTTACAACATTTGAGAACAATGGTGAATTAAATGTCGAAAAGGTGAATCAAACATTTGAGAGCATGAAAATGATTTAAGGCAAATTATAAAGACAACAAACAATTAATAAGGGTAGAAACGCCAAAATAGCGAATATACGGAGATGATAAAAATTTAATGGAAAATGCTATGATAGTTAAATAGTGCATAAAGTGGATATTACCATGTGGGGAAATCTTACAAAAGTGCTATGGCGTTTTCATGAAATTTTGATACTACCATGTGAAATTTCCTTTAAGTATTTAGTCTGATTTACGGTTTAAACGATTTGATCGTTTTTTCAAGAAAAATAATTTTTCGAATTGGTCTCAAATTTTAGTTTTTAGATTAGATCAGATCGGAAGTGTACTATGATTGAAATTTATGTTTTTCTATTTTTGAAATCGGTCACTACCTAAATATTTTTAAATTTAATTTTCTTATAGTAATATATATTTGAATTATGTTGATGCAATCAAATAATTCCGAATTATTATATATGAATTTGATGATTATAGGTGCGAAATATTTGTATTAACAAATATAATAATTTTAAAAAAAACTTAAAATAAAAAAAATTATCTTCTAGTCTGGTCTGATCTAAAGGTCTAAATAGTTTAGTCTACCCTAAAAAATTTTCTAACCCTAATCTGAACCATATGCACCTCTGTTCATACTCATCGCCTAGCCAAGGCGAGTAAAAGTTTCTTTATCTTTTTTGGTTTTATTTATTTTAATATTATTTTTTTTTATCTTTTAGTGGTTATTTACAAATCACGCTTATTAATTAGCAATTTTTGTTTGCGGAGCTTAGCCGACCCTCGTCTTTTGTTCTTGAATTTCTCCTATCATTGTTGCCGAAAGAGATGTTCATTCGGGTCATCGGGTTGATTTCGAGTCAAGTGTTTTGGGTCGGTTCAAAATCGAGATTTGTGTTCACATTGGTTTTTACATAATGGTAAATCCATTTTTAAACCAAGTCAAATAAGGTTCGATTATAAAGTCAGGTGTCTATCGAGTCATCGGGTCTGTTTTGAACCGAGCACCAATAACGAACTTAGGTTTTTGTTCTTCTGCTTCCTCAATTCCCTCGCCTCAATTTATAACATTTTATGAGTGTTTATGTTTTGCGTTTTGAATGTATGAATAGCACCATTGGAGTATATTAATCTTTTGAAGATAATTGTAAGCAAACAAACCCTAAGTCAAGTTTTCTGGATTCTCATTGAAAATGGAAGATACGTCTTTTTTGTTTTCCGGCATTAAGTTCGACAAGAAGAAGTTTGCCAAAGATTTCGAGAGGTTTAAGGTATTGTAATATATTTTGTTTTAGCTGTTTCTTAATTAGAGTTTTAGGGTTTGTTCTCTTCAACCACTAAAGGTTTCAGTTTTGTTGAGTTGGATTGTTTTGCTATTCCATTTAGTTTAGAAGAGAGGCGTACTTCGATTCATGAAACTGAATTTTCCAAGAGTAATTGACCTTGTTTGGTTCTAATTGCATTTCCGAAATCAACTGAATAATCTTAATTACGGGTTTTAAAAACGTTGGAATGGTAATCAAAGCGAACTCTCGGTGAAATACTCCACATAACTCAAAAATGTGAATTATGGGTATCCTTTTGAATTTTATTGTTGCTTGAATGGTACAAATTTGCTTATTGATTAGGGTTGAGATTTTACCGGTGGATTGAAGAAAATGAGATTGGATATTTCTTTTTTAATGTCAGGGACTCAGGGCCTTAAAATAAGATAACCCTGAGGTTTTGGAGGATTTAATGCTGATAGAATATGATTATAATTTAGGCTGATGGAATTTTGTTTAGGATTGAAAACTTCTTAGGGTAGCACGGTTAACTTGTGCATATTGCTACCAGCTTGCACAATTCGATTCTACATCTCTTGCAAAAGATGAAACTTTGCTGGAACTCACAAATGCGAGATATGCTAAGATGGCTTACCGAGCCTTTTACTATTATCACCCTTAAATGAAATAAATTGTGTGTTCCTAGGACTTGGATTAAGGGTTATAGAATTGTGTGTACATCATGATCCTCTATGTTATCTGCTACTTTAATTGTGCTAGGTTTTAATTTTGTGCCTTTCATTGTTGATTTACTCTTTTTTGTACCTAGGTGAAGAAAGAAAATAAAGAGTCAGAAGTAAATCCGGGTTTTGTGAACATCACAGTGACTGAAGCAAAAGTCGAGAAAAAGTCTATTAGGAAGAGAAAACGGAAAGGCTCTTCTGAAGGTCAGATTTTTTTCAAGATCAAATATTTTTTGGTGTAGGATTGAGAATCATACGTGCTAAATTGGATTATTTTTTACCATTTGATTTTAGGATCAGTGGAGGGGTTTAGCGTCTTCAAAAGTGTCAATGCAATTGATGAAACTGAACAAAATAATGAGGAAGACGAGAAAAATTCTAGAAAGAAAGAAGTATTCCGGCAACAAGAGGTCTTCTTTTGTCTCTATCTTTGCTTTCCAAATTCATATAAGTATGGCTATGACTACATTAAAAATTAATCTTATGTAGCTGTCTCCTGAATATGCTGCTTTCAATAATGTCACTATTGATCTTGAAATCTTGAACCGTGGTTCAAAAACTTTTTAATATTGTACTTCACTAAAATTGTTCTATGCATTTCAGCGTGATGCGATATTGCGTAAAGAGCATGGTATACATATTTCTGGAAGCAATGTTCCGTCCCCTCTTCAAAGTTTTGAGGAGCTCAGTGCTAGGTGAAGCTTTGATTTGCAACTTATAAATGAGTACTTTTTGCATGTGGAAATCTGATTTTTGGATTGGACTTCATTTTCTTCGTTCTGGAGTTTTATAGTGTTGCTTTAATTTCTTTTACTCTTCGTGAGATAATTTGTCCGTAAGTAAAATTTTATGGATTCACCATAAAAAAGGAAGATATGCTTGACGTACATGTTTACTTGTTTGAGTTTATTGTAAGACTCAACCTAAAAATATTGTATGTCTGGGTACATTTTATACATTCTAGTGATCTTGAGATCCAATTACCTGAACTGGTTTCTTTAAATGTATAAACATTTAACGCACATTTTTTTTGGTTTATACTGTTAAAAATGTTTCAAGACTTGGCTGCATAGTTTTTGTCTGTGTTATTGCACCCATTAAAAAGAGTAGTGTTGCCTTTTACGGTATTTCACAGGTCTATTTTTTTTATTTACTGTAAGTGTTTGTTCTCAACTCACTTTTCTTTCTTATTCCTAGTTTTCCATCAGTCTTTCCCTCATAGACAGGGATATGAAAAGGTGATAATAGGGAAAAAGAAGTAGTTGAAGTGATGCATTGACATGAGGTGTCTCCTCTGAAAATTTAACTTTGTGTCTCTACTTCTGTACAGGTATGGATGCAAACCCTATTTATTACGAAATTTTGCAGCACTTGGGTTTAAGGAACCTACCCCCATTCAAAGGCAGGCTATTCCAGTTCTTCTATCTGTACGCCTTCTGTCAAGCTAGCCTTTGATAATAACTTGTTCTTCTGTTAATCTTAATGAAAATTCTACTTATTTTCTTCTTTTATGGTCAATGCATCACATTGAACATTTCTGCAGGGACGCGAATGCTTTGCTTCTGCACCCACTGGTTCTGGCAAAACTTTGGCTTTCATTTGTCCTATATTAATTAAACTAAAGGTATATCCTTTTGATTTATGTTACATGTGAGGATGAATACAATTTTTTTTTTGATTTGACGGTGATGTGAATGCCCTCTATTTTACCTAGCAGCATGGTTTGAAAGACGGTATTCGTGCTGTTGTTCTTTGCCATACTCGTGAGTTAGCAGCTCAAACTACAAGAGAATGCAAGAGGCTTTCTCAAGGAAAGAAATTCTATATCAAGCTAATGACGAAAGAGCTTGCCAAAAGTGCTGATTTTTCAAAATTGCCTTGTGATATACTTGTATCAACACCAAGTCGCTTAAAGTTTGCAATTCAGAAAAGGAGGCTTGATTTAAGCAGGTGTGTGCATATTTCATTTATGCTACCTTTAATGATTTGGGCCAGGTGACAAGGTTTGTGCTTCTTGAATTCTATGTTGTTTGTAGTCCTTGACTGGAGATAAACAAAACTTAGAGGTAGTTGACAGTTTGATGCTGAATTGTGTTCTGAAATCTAAATTATAGTAAAGAAGTGACGTATGGTATTAATGATTCTTAGGAGGTTTTTCTGTTAAGATAAACAACCAATTAAAAGCCGACATGGTGCATTTCTGTTAACCTATTGCATCGGTTTTTCTAAGTCATTGGATCATATTGGCTGGATAGCATATATATTTGGGATCATTCTGGAATAACCCATAGTTGGGTTCAATGCAAACATACTATCGTTGAATTCTTTGACATTCCCATCAATTTTTTTGTTGATATATGATAACACAGATTTGATACTTACATAAAACAAGTACTTATATATAATTTTATATCTTTACATTTTAGAATCAGCTGTGCTGATTAACGTAACATGCATGCAACTTACCAATTTATTTGACCTTTTTTTCTTTCTTGCAGGGTCCAATTTCTTGTTCTTGATGAATCTGATAATCTGTTTGAGCGTGGGTTTATGGAAGAGATTGATTTTATTGTTAAAGCCTGCTCAAACCCTTCGATTATTAGAATGTTATTTAGTGCAACTTTGCCAGACACTGTTGAACAACTTGCACGGACGATAATGCATGATGCTGTACGAATTATTGTAGGAAAAAAGTAAGTATATGCTTTTTATGTTGATGTGGAAAGTTAAACTCTTTGGTTCAAGATTGTAATGGAAAAGATAAAACAATTTCTTTTGTAAACTGTAGAATAGACAACAACGAGACAATAGTAAAGTAATAAATATATTTGGGAAGGCTTAGGAGCTCCAGCTTGTAACTAAACCATATATCCCTGATGATTTATGATTGTAAGACCTGTGATGCTTGGACTTGGTGCATGACCATAACATACTCATGTCCTTATTGTACAATTCCTGACCAGGTGCTGACGTGGTATGTTGGTTGAATCTTTAATGAAAGAAACTTATTGTTGGGATTTCGGAACCCTAGATCTAATATTTTAGGCATCAAGACCGAGCAAGGAGAATGAGAAAGTTGGGATTTATGGTTTCTCACTGCCTTATTCACCAGAGAAGAGAGAGATAAGGAAGCATTGAAGAAATAATAGAAAGATAGAATGGAATTGTGATATATTGATAAATAAAAGGGCGGAAAAAGGACTAAAAGTCATTCCCAACTTCTAAATGTGACAACCTCCTTTGAAACCTCATTTATTGAGAAATGATTCCTTTTCTAAAAGTCATCCCTGTTGTCATTTTTTTACAACAATACTTCATTACCTTTCATCACCCCAATGCCATTAAGTTGCTTCTACTTAGACACGATTGATGTAACACATACTTCAATGCCAGTCTAATCACCCTTGAAAATGGTCGACAAGTGTGTTAGCATAAGTGCTTTTATTCCAATTGATATTGTCGTCGTCTGATAGATGTATAAATGTTAGCTTGTGTGGTCCCTTGCTTTCCTAGGTGGACTCTGATCATAAATAGTCGGTCATATGCCTCTAAAATTAAACCACTGTCTTTGCTCGCCTTGGTTTGGATGCGTTAGTACGTTACATACCAAGTAAATTTGTCAATGCATTGCAACAATATATAGTCTCCTTATGCCGGCTGATTGTTTTATTTATCTTCTTAGCAAAGGTAAAATCTGGGCTAGATAACTGGTAAAAATGGTTTCCTGTTTTTGCAAGTGCATCACATGTTACTTTATCCTTGAATTTTGCTTTTGTTTATTTTAAGTTGATTTGATTGTCTTTGAAATTCTTTATTTCCATTAATGATATTGCATGTTATATCAATTTTCTTTTTATTCCTGATTAGGAATACAGCTTCTCCATCAGTAAAACAAAAGTTGATTTTTGTCGGAAGTGAAGAAGGGAAGTTCCTTGCTCTGCGTCAAATTTTTTCTGAGGTAGGCATCTCATTATCTCATCTACTCCCTTTGATCCATTTATTTTGCTCTTGAAATTGACATTGCAACTCAGTAGGTGTCACTATTATTGGGAGTAAACAAAAGGGACGTAGAGAGTAGCGTTTTTCTGTTGCAAGATTGGCTTTTGTTTTATGCCTGTTATGTAAACACGTGCATATAAATTATAATTGTTCAATATTAGAAAGTCAAACTTCAAGGTCGTATTGTCTAAACGATACCCTGCAGATAAAAAACTCTCAAACTTACCTGGAAGTAGAAGCTGCAGCCTGCATTGAGTCACAACCCTAACGCTGAGGTGGATTTGTCCGTTCTACATACTCATTTGTTACTTAGAAATGAAATAATTTTAATTGGTAAACCTTAAAGGAATCTTGTCCATACACAAAAATAGAAATGTTTTGGAATAAATTTTGGCATGATCCCTTTTCCTGGTTGTGGATGCCAGAAATACATTCATAGCCTCATAGGTGACTACTGACTAACTAAATGCCCATTTTTACTCAAGGTTTATGTTTCATCAGTCTAAGCAATCTTGGGCTTTCTGATTGAAACAAGTAGAGAAGTACTAAAGTTGGCATGGTGGCATGTAACAAAATGTTGTGAATTTGGATTTCTTTACATACTTGAAATTTTTTGTTTCAGATTTAAGTAATAAATAATAATGATCTGAAGTTGTGGTGATCATTCATGGTAAATATATGTATGTTAAGGTATTACTAATGTTTTTTTACGAACTGTCGTCTCTTCTTCTCTGAGCAGAGCTTGAATCCACCAGTTCTAATTTTTGTGCAAGACGTGGCGCGTGCTAAACAACTTTATAGAGAGTTGGCATCCACTGATATTAAAGTGGATGTCACCTATGGCGATTTGCCACAAGAACAGGTAATGTATCTTTCATTCATGGTAAAGCAAGTTGCTTTATCGAATTCCAAATCGTGATGAATATGGTGTTTCGTATATGATATATTTCCTTTTTCATTAATCTGGTGCTTTAGGAATTTTTCCCATGCTTTTGTGATATAGAGGTTGGGCCTTAAAATAAACAATATGTAGCAGTCACTTGAATTATGTATTATTTTTCTTCAGCTAGCCAGCTCACGAACGTACAAGTTCAAGCTTATTTCATCAGCGTTGCCAAAGAGTTCACGAATACTTCTGTTTGTGTCTGTTCTTTCCCTAGTTTCTCTTTGAACGAGATGTTAAAGATCATTGAACACTGAATTAAAGTTGGTTAATTAAAGGGCCGTTCCTGAGGGTAGTTTTGAGGTTCAACCGCCTAGGGCCAAGCTTATAAAGGGGCCCGCTTCGAGTTAACCCTTATTAATAAAAATTAGTTTGTGCATAAGTACCTTATTATTATATGATCTTAAATTTGTACATTTATTTGACATTAAAGTGTTAAAAAAAAGAGAAATTATATGATGTATAGTTGGAGAAAAAAAGAAACGAAACAAAACCTATATAACGGCCCTTTTTTAAGTTTCGCCTAGGGCCCAAAAATAGTCAGGAATGGCACTTGCTTTTCGGTATAATAGGACTTTTTGATGAACTCATGAAGAATAGAATTTCAAATATTTCTCCCACGAGAAATTATCTTCAAATCGAATTCATTTTGTATCAATTGATGGTAAAATGATTTGGAAATGCTAGGGAGCCTTTTTTAGTACCATAAATATTATTGTTTCAGTGAGCTAAATGCAATTCACTTTCCTGGTTGAGTAGTTTCCTGGTATATAGGTGTACTTCTGACAGTTTTTTGTTTTGTATGTTTATGTCAGAGGGACAACGCTATAAATAATTTCAGAGCTGGCAAAACTTGGGTTTTGATAGCCTGTAAAGTTCTGGATCGTGGCGTGGACTTCAAAGGTCTCAATTGTGTGATAAATTATGATTTCCCGGAATCAGCATCTCAATACATCCACAGAATTGGTAACTTTCTCTAATGAACTTTCTCGATATGAACATGAATTGATTGATCCAGGTCAATGCGCAGAGTCTACATTGTTTTGTTTTATATTTCTGTAATCAGTGCTATTGAGCTCATTCATTCCGATCAAAAACACTCATGACTCATCTGTTGGTGATTACAACATTCATTAATCTATTACAAGTCACAACAATAAACTCTGATTGTCTGCCTTCATGAAATCTTCTGGACTTTGATTTGCAGAATTTCAAAGCTAACATGTTCTTTTAAATCTTTGAGCGACTCTTATTTTTTGCTAAATATTTACTAGTTGATTACCTTCTGCTTGTCCACTCTAAGACATTCTAAGTGATTAGAAGGTTGTTTATTGTGCACTTCTGGTTTTAATTTTCTTTACCTGCTATGCGACTAGATGTCTCGTTTATTATTTATGGTCGCGATTATGTTTACTTTGTCATTGAGAATCCGTGTTACAAGTAGTCCTTTCAATATTCGATTTGGTCCATACTCATAGATGACTAAATATTTTACGAGCCGTATGAATTATGCGTTTTTGTCAAATTTTTGTTATGATACTCCGATGCACGCTTCACAGGCCAAAAGTTTTTGGAAACATTACTTGCAATAAACAGTTTGTTTATGTCTTTTCTATAGGTCGAACTGGCAGAGCCGAGAGAGCAGGAGAAGCCATCACCTTTTACACAGAATTAGATGTTCCATATTTGCGCAATATAGCTAATGTTATGTTACAGTCGGGTTGTGAGGTACCATCTTGGATCATGTCAATGACCAAAGGTAAATGGAAGAAGCATAGACCAACAAGGGATTCCATTTCTGGTCCAAATGTTGATTCAAGTGAAGACAATTGATGGAAGCTGGTCAATGACTGTAGGGAAGTTGTTAGTCATTTTTGTTACTACTTTGAGCTAGGGTTTCATCCCGATTTTGTCTTCGATGCCCAGTAATTGTATTCCCGACATTCGATTAGCATTGTCTACTTCCTTTCCATAGACGTGCACTCCGTATAATAGAGTATGTATAACGTATCTCGAGTTTTATGATTTAGGAAAATATGTTGCATGATTTCTTCGCAAAATTTTGTAGGGCTTGTGTTGTAAACTTTTTTTTTTTTTTAATCAATTTAGATCAATTTAATTGTTTGGTAAGATGGAGGCTTGGGAATGTTATGGTCCAAAACCCTCCAAAATCTCAAAGGCAAAAACTAGTGCTTATTGGTGACCTTTTTGAACAAAAATAATATTGAAAATATTTTTGGAAAGTCATTTTTTTATGGTGAAAAGCATTACGAATGATTGTGTCAAAATCATAAATACTATTAAAAGAACTGTATAATGACAAATGGCAGCTCTTTAGAGCTTTGCCAAATGTCATGATTTTACAGGACTTTATTTGATTGCGTGACATAAAGTTATCCAGTTGACAGATATTTTCTGAAAAATTATAATTAGAATCATAATAAATAAATACTATTAAAAGAACTGTATAATGACAAATGGCAGCTCTTTAGAGCTTTGCCAAATGTCATGATTTTACAGGACTTCATTTGATTGTGTGACATAAAGTTATCCAGTTGACAGATATTTTCTGAAAAACTATAATTAGAACTAAATTAAACTTAAACATAAGTTGTAATTTTTTTTAAGATATCTTATAACTGTTAAAATTAACCTTTGATTTAACTTTAAAAGATATGTCTTTTATTTATTTTAGTAAATTAAATTTTATTATAAATAACAATTTAGAATATTCGTGTATTACACGGGTTTCTATACTAGTACATAAATAAAGTTGGTATTTTGAATTTGATACTCAATGGGCAGTTGACGATGTTCATTCACTCAAAAAAGTATTTATAAGGTCAAAAATGTCATTTAAAATTGCATAAAAAATTTATTTTCAACTAAAAAATTAATTTTAATATTCATTATAGATGTCCTCTGGCTATAACTATGATTAATGTTTTAATTCACAATTTTCAAAAATTTATAATTAGAAAGACCCGTAGAAATGCATGGACTATTCCAAAACATACACAATAAAATTGTAGCAACTAATTTAAAATCCAAGAAATCAAAAAATTTTAAAACTTCAAACATTATACTAAGTTCTTCTCTGTCCCTTAAATTTGCTACATTGACATATCGAAATGAGAGTTATTCAATATAATGTAGCAAATTCAATATAAATAGAGACGAAAACAACAGTATTTTCACAAGTTACTCCGATAATGCACAAATAATTTGCTTATCCATCTTCATATTCTCTAAAAGAATTCAATAGTCAAACTAATTACCTCCATAATAATAATAATGAGATTTAAATTCCATCAATGAGCAAGAGTATAAAACAATAAATCATGCATTAATCACATTTTTTTCATTAATTACTAGCTAATTAGGTAATGAGTTTGCATCTCTAACAACCATTTGGTGAACCCACCAACTTGAGATGAGTAAACCTCCTATGTTCTCTTCTTATGTTTCTTTTACTTTAAGTCATGATCTTTAGAAGCAACAACACCAATCTGATGAAGCACCTTAATCAATCTAACTCCTATAGACAATAATATAAACTATTTACTCATGATTTTTGCTCATTATATCCTTTAATTCGAGTTAGCCGATGATAATCAGGTTTATCTCAATTAGAGCATGCACCATTTTTTGAGATAAATCCCGGGTTTGATTCTCTCTGCCCCTCCTCTAGTCTTTCCCTTCTCTCAGTCTGCCCCGTACTCGAAAAAATATTGCTTCTATTTGAGTTAGCCAATGCCAATCATGAATACTTTTGTATGCTTTAAAACAAACCATTCTGTTCTAAGATCATGATATGCCTTCCCTATACAAGTCATTTCATGTGTTGTATATCACCCTAACCAAACAGGCCCCAATATCAACATAAAACCCAATTATTTCTGTGATTATTCGAGTTTTTCGATTAAATGGGATCAATGGAACGATCAAAGAAGCGCGTTCATATATGGAAGAAAGCAGTATTTCATTTCTTGCTGTGTTTTGTGATGGGATTCTTTACTGGTTTTGCTCCTACTGGTAAATCTTGTTTTACTGGTGTTAAGTCATTAGGCACATTCTATAATCAGTGTATTGATGTTGCACCAAGGCCAAACGTCACCGGTTCTTCAAACCGAACCCTGTCAGAATCTCCGATAAGTAGTACAACGATGGATGATGCCGACTCAGTTGAGGAAATCGTTGATCAAAGTAATGAAACGCGCGATGATTTGAATCCGAGGAGACAGATTATAGTGATCACTCCTACTAATGATAAGGATCCTTTAAGGGGTGTGTTACTAAATAGGTTAGCTAATACTCTTAAGTTGGTGCCTCCTCCACTGTTGTGGATTGTGGTGGAGTCACATTTGGAGTCTTCTGATGTATCAGAGATACTTAGGAGGACTGGGGTGATGTATAGGCACTTGGTTGTTAAGCAGAATTTTACCGACACTAGAGCTGAAATCGATCACCAACGCAATCTCGCTCTTAAACATGTTGAACTTCATCGGTTAAGTGGAATCGTACATTTTGCTGGACTCTCTAATGTCTATGATCTCTCGTTCTTCGATGACATTCGAGAAATCGAGTATGAATTCCTTCTCTTTTTCTAGTGCTACTAGCTTTTCATGGAGTATATAACATATTGTAGATCTTAATCATCAGCTTAAGCTTCATATTCTGGGGCCTAAACTATAAGCTAAAGCCAAAGGTTGAGATCCATAATATGTTATATAGTCTTGTCTGACATAAATACTTATCTTATTTAACAAAAACATCCCATTAACTCACTAGATAGAAGTTTCTAAGTATCTTCTCTTCCCCATGTTTTGGTATCAAAGATATGATACAAATACTTGAGGTAGCTAAGCGTCCGTTCCCCATGTTTTGGTATCAAAGATATGATACAAATACTTGAGGTAGCTAAGCGTCCGACCCGTGTATGTTATATACTCTATTATGTCCCTTTACACGAGTCATTTTGACCAAAAGTTTGGATGCAACCCAAAAGTCTCACTCATACTTGACGGCTGACGCTAATAATTGCATGGATGAATAAGTTTTGACTCATGAATTGGAATTTTGATACAAATTCACTCAACCAAAAGCTTAAGCAAATAGTCTAGCGGTTTAGCCCTAATATACGTTATATACTCTATCCTCTTTCTATACTATATTTTCTTTACCCCAAAAAGAATTGAAGTACAACTAAATGACTAATTAAGATGATTGAGCAGGGCATTTGGAACATGGCCATTGGCAAAACTGTCAAGGAAGAGAAAGAAAATGATAATAGAAGGGCCAGTATGTGAAGCTTCCCAAGTGGTAGGATGGCATCTCAACAACCTAAATAAAGAAGCAGATGAATTAGCCCTCCACATCTCTAGTTTTGGTTTCAATAGTTCCATCCTTTGGGATCCTGAAAGATGGGGTCGTCTCCCTTCTGCAGAACCCACCAAACAGGTTCGTATCGCACACTTTCATACTTTTGTTTTGAATTATAATAAACTATAGTAAAATAACTCAATAACTCATTTGTCGTCCTTTTAAGTTATAAATCCCACCAAGACGGGAGTTGTTGTAACTTGTAACCAGGTTAATAGTTTGAAAATCATGGGTTAGTGTTGAATTGGGATGGACTTATTGTGAATGTCCAACATATAATCGGAAAAATAATAGGTGCATGCACTTCATAAACCAAAGGGATATCATCCTAAAACCAGATGGCTATGTGAGGAAAGCCTCTAATGAGTTGTGAAGTGTGCACACCATCTTTAATTCATCAATATCAGACAAATCTAACTAACAAACTACCGATACATGTGGACCCCATCAAGTTCGCATGTGAGTAATCAATTAGGGACCAAATTGATCAAAATTATTAGCTCGATACCATCATAAGCTAAGCAGATACCCAAAACCATATGGATATGGGAGAAATGAGAAATCCCATGAGTTAAAAAGTATGCACGCCATTTTTAAATCATCTCCCAACAGTTAGCATAGTAGTTTAAGTTTTCTTCACCGTCTTGATAACAAAGGTTCGATTTTCACCAACTACACAAGGAATTAGTTTTCCCTTCCCTTTGCCTACAGCGCATTCCCGATCAATAAAAGTAACATGGTTTTAAGTGTTAAAATTATTAGTTTAATCAAGCAACCTGTATTTACATCTCTTATTCCTTATCATTGCAGAATTCCCTTCAATTTGTGAAACAAGCAGTTACAGAAGATGAGAGCAAAATTAAGGGAGTACCATCAGAAGATTGTTCCAAAGTAAACATTTGGCAGCTCCATTTGTCTTCCAAGATTGTACAACTTCATCATGCTTCAGAATCTACCTTTGATGATGGCCAAAGATAATGAACCACAAATATACAGGGGCATTTTTTTTTACTATTTTTTTTGGCAGTAAATACAGAGGATTCTTACCATTCATTCTTAAGATATACCTTTCTGTATTCCTCCTCTTGGCATAAATCTTGTATAATGGATTCAGTACATTTTTTGTAATCAGTTGTTGGATAAATTCTTTGGACATAGCAATGTAATTTACAACTTGAATATTTCAGCTTAACAACAACAATTTATTACCCTAATGTCATCAAGTGACTCCCATTTAAGCAGGGTTTTAGGGATCAGATGTACGTAGCTTGACCCTTGTTAGTGATAACAAAGAGGTTATTTCCGATTGACACTGGTAACAAATATCATATGTAACTTCACATAAATAAAAAGTGTATATAATTTAATGAGTCATCCGGAGTGAAATTTTGAACTCGAAACCTCTTACAACGTAACAACAACAAGAGCCAAAGCTTACTTCTAAAAGATTGGGATCGAGTACATAAACCAGTAGATCATTTCTCTGAACCTCTTGGAACATAAGTGGTGCGAAAAACCACTTGTTCTAGTGTAGGTTGAGTCAAGATAATGTTGGTGGCGTTTTTTCATTGTCAATGTCTATGGAATTCTCAACAGTAATTTCTTGGTATATCAATCAAATCAGAAAGATAACAGTGATCATTACAATATCATCATGCATTATATATTCTCAATGTAAAACAAGCTAATGAATGTATAACAAACAATTACAGACCTGTAGATGCTCTGTTGTAGTTAGTTATTAGGGTTCTAAGCATACTCAAGAGATAGAATTAGCATCAGCAGTGGAGGAAGTCGAGCGCCTTGATCTAGCATGAGAAGCAGGCCGCGAGCCCTTTTCTTAACAGACATTCCGTTAGGCATGACATTCTTTCCCTCTTTGAATCGCCTCCTAATCGTGATCTAAACTTTGCTGATTCAGTAGGAGCCATAAGTCGGAACAGTCCGCGAACTTGCTAGGCTCTCTACATCATCCCTGACTGATTGTTCTAAATTTACACCAGTAGTATGCTTTTAGCATTGTCTTCTGCACCCCACATGCTCATTCTTGAACTTGCCTTGGGATCGAGGATTTCAACTTTGGGTTGTTTCAGTGTCCATTGAAGGAGCATGAGAGGTAGACAAGCGCCCAGCAGTTGAACGAGGTTGTTCAGGGATAGATGTCAGCAAAGGCATTTCAGTTTTGTGGTGTAGGTGACGAGTATAGCATTTAGTGATCTTGTCCCCAGAATTTGAGGTCTTAATACGAGGGGAATTATTATTGCTAGTCTTTGTCAAGAGGAGTGGCAGTTTCCCATGGTCTTGCAGCTAACCATCGTTCTAACCAGCACCAGCCCCAGCCCCAGTAAAGATTGTTAAATTCCATAAACTAGAGTTCTCTCTCCAAATGGCGGCCTGATGATTGGAAGTATAAGCTAGATTTCATTCTCTCCAAATGGCGGCCTCACGTCTACTTTGCATCTTTGCTGCAATCTGTTCCTTTGTTTTTCCACTGCTGTCCCAATTTCCATCTCCATTTTGCGGTGTATCTTTCTGCCATCACTACAAGTAAAATGAAAAACATAAAACCACATAATATATATTATCGAGAAAATGAATATCATTGTGACGGAATTACCCACTTGTGATTTCTCGAGCTCCTTGGCTTGATCTTTTGTATGTTTTTGCTGAATCTGTTTCTGTCGAGCTAGATTTTCCTCAGCCATCTTCTGTCTTCTCTCGCGTACCTGTGTCTGCACGCGTGCTAATGCTTGCATTGATTTTAGAATATTTCCAGCCGGATGTTTTATTGCCTGTCCTTGCCTCATTGTTTTCAGCCTCATCAATCCTCGTAAAGCTCGTAATGTTCTCCTAGCCTATAAAAAGTTCAAATTAACAAAAATCAATAAAAACAAACGTGCAAACTCAGCAGCTCGTAATGTCCTTTCCTGACATTTTATTGATTTAGAGTTGTGTCTCACCAATAAAAACAAAAGTGAAAACTCATTGAGACAGAGAGAGTATACCATATATCCTCGGAAAACAGTTTGAATCTTGAGGGCTGCAATTTCCTCCTTAGACTTGCCAGCAGAAACAGGAGCGGAAGCAGGAGGAGCAGCAGTTAAACAAATGACTTCAGCAGCAGCCTGAGCAGCAAAAACAGCAGCCTCGGCAGCTTTAGCAGTAGTTAGAGCCACATTATAGGCATGTTTGGTCTGTTCTTTATCTGACACACTCAATTTTTCTGGTTCTTTAAGAACATGATGAGTAACTGTAGTTGGTAATGTTGTTGGAGGAGCAGATTCTGCTGGTGTTGTGCTACAACTCGGTCGCTTTTTCTTCCTAGACCATTTCTTTTTTGACGTTCCTGTTTTCTGATGAAGAAAATGAAACAAATTTCAGCTGATAACATTTGTACTAATGAAGAAGGTTGATAATTTGTCTTATTTATGAAGCATAATACTGTTAAGAGTAAATAACGCCTCAACCATCGGCTTCAGCTTTTAGTTGGTACCTTTGACATAGTATCAGAATTATAGAATATATGACATATATTGGAGTCTAACCATTATAGTAAGTTTTTGGTTGAATTAGTTCCTTGATAAAGTATCTGAATTGACATAGTATATGACATATTGGAGCCTCAACCAGTGTCACATGATTCACTAATTTCCTCGTGAATCAGGAATTGAAAAAATGAATATATGACATATTGGACCCAATATATGTCAAACACTCTATCAAATACTGCAATGACAGAGTCTTAACCCAAAAGATTAGTATCGAGTATATTAACTAATGGATCATCTTCGTGGTTGTCCACATGAATAGGGCGATCCCTCCCCCCACGAGATTTGATTTTTGGATATATCAATCATAATAAGCTTAAAGAAAAACCTGGTTGTTCTTCTCCATTGTCTCAGTATGGAGAGCTTTCTTCATTGTTGATAACCACTTTCCTTTCCTACCCATCTCTTTGTTCGTTGCATAAAATCAAAATCCTGGTTTTGGACCAAGCTTGAGAATCTATAACATTTCATTCATAAATTTGAACATCCAAGTCAACTTTAGTAGGAAACTAAAAGTCAACACATGATCATGCAATATGGAGTATTTGTTAGGAGTTCATAAATGTAATTCCTAGATGCATGATCCCAACAGAAGTAAGCAAGCTCAATTAATCCCATATACTCATCTAAAGGTATGGTCTTTGTCTATGGCTTAATTTGGGCCTTCAGTTTTCATTTATAGTCTGTCGTCATCCAACCCTTCCCAAATCTTGATCATAGTTTCTATGAGCGAATATACCCAGAATGATGATGGTGATAATAGACTCATCTAACTCATATAAAGGTAAAGTTGTTGGAAAATAACCCACTTCTAATACCAATTGATTTTAAGATAAAACCTCATCGGGTTTGTGCGCAGCCAAGTGCTCTCATCTTATAGGGTTTTGTTGTAAATTTATCAAAAAGTCTCAAAGTTTCAAGTTTTGTACATTGAACTACACAATCAAAGAACTTTTGAGCAACACATTAACACAATTTGGCTAGAACATGATCTAAACCCCAATTAACAGCAAAAGAGAAAAATAATTTAGAGTATATATACTACAAAAATGTAAGAAAAATGGCAAAAAAAATAGATGAAAAAAAAAACCAATAGCTAGGATGAGACAATGAATTACCTTCAAAATGGCAGGAATTATGCACTAGTTATTGGAGCCTTTTCTAGGTCTATGTAATGTAATTTGAAAATTGGGGGAATTAAGAGAGAAGAGAAGAGTAATGGAATATTTGAGTTTGATAATGAAAAGTTGTGGGAAGCAAATAACTAACATTTACCCGGCTAAATCGTTGCTATTCGGCTTATTGTGGCCCCACTACTTTCTTATTTTAAACCCCACTCCACGCAGGCCGACCCTACGGGTGGGCAAGTGGGACGGTCGTCCAGGGTCCCATGTCAAAAACGTAAAATTAATGATTGTCGAAAGATTACATAGGTTATAAATTACAAAGGAAAGTGACTCGAATGTGTTATTTTGCCCAGGGTCTAAATGCGCTATTTTTGCCCAAGCCCTAAAATATCTAGAGTAGGCCCTGACCCTACAACTCCACCTTTTTAATTCACACATTTGTATATGGAGTTGTCTCATTGTTATTAAAGTGATTAATGATCGATTATAATTTTAAAGTAATCACTTAGAAAAATTGTTAATCATATGGACATGTCTTATGATGAGGCGGTCATACAATACGAGCTCATTAGTTTGCTTTAGCACATGTTGAAGTCTCTAACTCTCAGCAAGCCTTCAAAAAGAGCACACCAAATCATTTTACAACGGTTTGGTTTAGTCCATGATTTTTATTTTATATTGCTATATTTATTTATATAAATATTTCGCATTTACAATGACTAAATATAATAATTTATAATTAGTTGATTGTATCTAGTATTACCACAAAAAAAAGTACATCTAAAAGTATCTAGGTAGGGAGTAGGGACCTCTTTTTTTTATTTTTTTTTTTAAAAAAAGAGACTATTTTCAATCATAGTACACGTTTCAATCTGGTGTGGTCTAAAAAATAAAAATAATAAGACCGAAAATTATAATTATTTTTAGAAAAAACCATTCCATATCGTAGGTCAAATTAAATACTAAAATTGCGATTTGATTAACAATTTTTAGCCCTAACTCAAGCATAGAGGTATCTCAAAAAAATTGTAAACATGATAGTCAAATATTGTCTCGATTAGAACAAATATTGTCATTTGTCATTGTCAATTCAAATACTAATTTGATTGTCATCCTCCCCATTTTATATCCTCACCTTACTCTGTAATTTTACCTAGACTCTTTAGCCGCACTCTTCTTTATGGGTATGAGTTGTCGTCTTCGTTTCCTTCCAAAAACCCAGATCATAGTTTCTATGAGCGAAATACACTGGATAAGATGATGATAATGATGACTATATAATTTAACCTATAAGGCGCATATTTCGGTAAAACTAGTTCACACAACAATTAATAAAAAGTCTTAAAAATAAAATAGAAAAATAAATTTATTGCATCGCATATGCGGTCATCTCAATATTTAGGACGCTGCATATGAGACAATCTTAAATGTGATCATATATATATATATATATATATATATATATATATATATATATATATATATATATATATATATATATATATATATATATATATATATATATATATATATATATATATATATATATATATATATATATATATATATATATATATATATATATATATATATATATATATATATATATATATATATATATATATATATATATATATGCCTCAAATTTGATAACATGTGCATTAAAAAAAGATCACATATACTTCTGACCACATAAATATTTAAACGCATCACATATATCTTAAAACGAATCACATAAGCAACACAAATTATCATCTTATCTTATCCTATTGATAGGACGGTCCTAAATAAAAATCACAAATTTTTGTGAGAGTCGGTTTTTTGAGAGATCATTTCTAATCAGACCAACACATAAAAAATAGCTAGTCTCCTGACATACCGTCTCTTTGAGAGACATATCTCAAGCCCAATCCATTAAAAATTAAAGTCAATCTACTGTATTCTTAATGCCTACTAGCATTATCCTTAATGCCTACTTTCAATATCTTAAATGTCTACTTACATTATTCTTAATGCCTACCTAATTAGGGATGGACCTGATGATCTTTCAAAAAGACCGTCTCTCACAAGAATTTGTGCATAAAAGAATATAAAATAAAGGTAAGCATTAAAATTTAATGGGCTAGACGTGAAAGACGTTTTTTTTAGAGAAACGATCTCTTAGGATACCGACTGAACAAGAATTTGTGAAAAAAATTTGGAAAAGAGCAGTGGGCTTGCTCCAAAATAGAGGCCCAATAACTGATAAATCTTGAAACCCTACCATGTCAATAATAAAAAAAAAAAAAACTTGAAACCCTACCCTATATAAATCTCTCGTAGTCCTTCTTCGCCCAGAATTAGGGTTTTAAGCACCAGCCGGCGACACAGAGAGAAGCAGATTCTCGAACCTTAGTCCATCTTCGTAGGCCGTCGCTTGAAAATCTCTACTCTCTTCAATCATGGGGTATATTCCCATCTCCTCGATTTCATTTTACTTCTATTTGTGTTTTTTTTGATAAAATTATCTTTATCTATTACTCTTGTTTTCGTAATCTTTGGACTGCTGGTTTCATTTCTGTTTATTGTTTGATTAGTTAGTTCATCAAATTGATTATGGGATCTGGTTTAGGAACTTTGTTATAATGCGATGTTCGATTTTGTGTTTTAGAGTTCTGAAAATTGTTTGATTTTTTCGATGTTTAATGGATGTGTTTGGATTTCATTTCGTTGCATGGAATTTGAAATTAATGTGAATATATATCTTGGCAGTTTTATTATATCTATTAAAGAGGGGTAAACTAGTGAACCTTTCTACATAGATAGGTCTTTGAATTATTGTTCTGGAAAAAATAATTTTTAGGTGGTGTAAAGTGGATGTTAATGATGGAGATTTGTGAATCCCATGTGGTTTTCGTTTGCTCTGTATGACTGAAAATCTTTTGGTTGTACTTGTCTTTTTGTGTTCGTAGATCTTATTTTCGAGTATATTATGGTGATATAAACAAGCAGTATTTTGTGTTATTTCTGCTGTGCTTGCGCAATGTGGAAATGGAATAAGTCTTTAGTCATTAGTCTCTTACCTTTTTTCTATTGTGAAATTGAATCCAATTGTTATTATACTACATAAATTTCTCCAAAAATGCTGTTGTGGACGTTGAAGGGGCTCAACTATCACAATAATCCTAAATAATTATTTTGGCTCATTGTACTCACATTGTGATATAGATAGTTTGCTTTGGGTTTGACAATGTTTCTTTTAAAGAAACAACTTAAATTGTAAAAGGCCGTCTAAGTGTTGACATCAGTTTACTTTCACAATAGAAAAAAGATGTTTGGCTAATATGCATCAATTTAATGATACGTAGTTTAATTTCTTGATTGGCAAAAATGAAGTGTTTAATAACTACATTTGCTACTGTATTGTTTACTTGTGGAGATTATGTTTTTCTTGGAAAGTTGATAGGGTTCTAATCCTACTTAAAGTTGGAGATAATGATGTATATATAAGTGGGTGGTTGTTGAGTGATGATTTTATTCAACTAATATGCCTACTAATTGAAATTTTCCGAAGGATTGGAAATAGAATAAAAAACTAATGCTTTCTTGGCTCATCAGGAAGACACGTGGTATGGGAGCTGCTCGCAAGCTCAAGTCCCACCGCAGAAGGCAAAGATGGTCTGACAAGCAATACAAGAAGTCTCACCTTGGAAATGAATGGAAGAAGCCATTCGCTGGTTCATCCCATGCTAAGGGAATTGTCCTTGAGAAGATGTAAGGCCGTTACACTTTAGAATGATCGGCAACTATCCCATTAGTTTGTCATAAAATCTTGTACTTTTCTATTGACCTTTTTCTCATTTGCAGCGGTATTGAGGCAAAACAGCCAAACTCCGCTATTCGTAAGTGTGCTAGAGTTCAATTGATTAAGAACGGGAAGAAGATTGCAGCTTTCGTCCCCAATGATGGTTGTTTGAACTTCATTGAAGAGAATGTAAGCAATCACAGAAATCCCTTCAACTGTAAACAACAACTCAATACTTCGTCTTCTGTTTTATAACAATTTTCATGTTGATTAATGTAGGATGAAGTTTTGATTGCTGGATTTGGACGTAAGGGTCACGCCGTCGGAGATATTCCCGGAGTTCGTTTCAAGGTTGTGAAGGTGGCAGGTGTATCTTTACTTGCTTTGTTTAAGGAGAAGAAGGAAAAGCCAAGGTCTTAAACTTAAGGAATGTCTAGGACACATTCTGCATAGCAGTATTGTGTTCCTGCAGTTTGAGAAATAGTGGTGGAACTGTGTTATCAAGCTGTTATTGTGGACTTTGTTTTGGTTTATTTCAACTACAATGTATTAGTGATTATGCAACATCAGTTTTGAAGCTACAAATTTATTTTTTTTGTTGGCTAAATATTTGGTTCAATTTGTCTCCGTATCTTGTTGATTGCTGAAGCCTGAAGTGTAGTGACCAGTGATGCAATCATTCTGTGGAGTGATTCACATTTCAGGCGCAGTTTTGTTTTCATGAATTTTTTGATATTTAAAGAACTAAATCTAGACCCGTTTCGCTTCCCAGACCCTGAGCGGGATACACTGGGTACGATGATGACGACTGACTTCGTTTCGCTAGGTATATTAGTTTTGTCTGTCTGTTATGGAAATGGTTCTTCATTATAAATTTATAATTTTCATCAACGTTTTTTCTCTCTTAAAATAAAATTAAAATTCTTTTCTACAAAAAGTAGTTTTAAAGGTGTGGAAATAGAAGTTCCTTACCAATTTGTTTGAGCATTTTAAAGGTGTGGAAAAAGAAGTTCCCTACCAATTTCTCTCTATTTTTTCTTTCATCTATATAAATTTTTTTGATATAAAAAATTTATTCTAACATTGAGAAAATAAATTTTATGTAGAATTAGAAATATAAAAAAATTAAAATATAGAAAAAGTGTTTAATTATAAAACATTATGATCATCAGTATATTTAAATACTCCGTATATTTTAAATATATGTATATGTATACTAAAAAATCAGTTGAAAAATAAAAAATTAAGTGATAAGGTATAATTTTTTATTTGTTTGGTTAGAGCTCTCCATGTTTATGTTGGCAAATTTTTAATTTTTTGATTAGTGTAAACATCGAATGTGTTTTACAAATCATTGAGAGCTAATAGTCGACTAATTTAATTAATTGATTTTAAATAGGTTATTTAAAAAAATATATTTGAAATAAAAAACTAATTCATAGTAGCAAGTTATTTTAATTAATAACACTTACGTCAGATAATTTACCTACTCGATTATCAAATTCTGTTACAATAATGTAAAACTAAAAATTATAAAATAGAAGTACATTATTTTATCAAACAATTCCGTTTTTTTTTATTTTTCTTATTTTATGAGAAAAAAAGTAGTTCATCAAATTAATTTCAAAAAAAGTAGTTCATCAAATTAGGTCAAAATCTCTAGGTTAAACCATCAATTTATTCTAGACTTTCCCGCCATAAAGTCTGTAAGAAAAAACTCATTCTTTAGTAAGGAAAGGCACGCATGGAAGGTGCCGGTGGTAATGGAGGAAGCGACATCATAGCCATGAAAGTGAATCAAAGACCTTCAAATTCTTCTGTTGAACCTTATTGCGATATTGTACAAATTTGGCCTCTTTACTTCCCGCAAATTGAGCTGTCCTTCCAAGATTGGAGATACCTTCTCATTTCTAAACTTGCTTGCTTCTTCGCTACTCCTCGAGGCAAACTTATTGTTTCTCAGGTTTTCGTCTTCTATAATCAAATTATTGAATTGCTTTGTTTAATCAAGCTGTTGTGTTGTGTTTGCCCTAATTTGTGGGTTTAAAGGTTGGGTTGATAATTACTGGGCTGATTGAGTACTTCCGAGTCTTATTGTCAAATCTTGTATTGATGATTGTCTTTTCATGAGCATTTGCGAATCTTATTGCTATAAAATGGTACAAAGGAGAATGACAATTTCATATTAGTTTAGCTAGGCTATTTAATTGACAAGGCTTATGAATTATGATCATGTTTGTTCTGCCGTACTTTTTTTAATAAAATCTGTTTCATTATTGCTGGGGGAGATGGTATTGGTCACAGAGAGGGCAAAACTTTTTATATTCATCATATCCATACCAACCTAAATTTTTTATATCCGCCACTTACCCACCAGGCCACCACCCATGTAAGTAAAAATTTTCACCGCGCTTGCCCCCCATTGGTACCAAACCTATCTCTCCACTGTGGCTAACCCACTTTATACCCCGCCTCACATTCACTCTATTTTTTGAGTTATATGTGTTCCATACATTTTATTACACAATGCAGTTTAATCAAATTAAAAATTAAAACTTCATGGGTCAATAATTCATCAATTATCAATTTGTATACTACTAATAGTTAAGTTTTATATTTCAAATAAGATTTTATTTATAACTCAAAAACCATAAAGTAACATTAAATTGAGCAACTTCAAAATTTTTAATATCCTCATTTCTAATATAATGGGTCGACCTTGTGGTTGAACTTTGAAGTCTTTCCTTCCCATCCCTTTGACAACAAGGGTTTGTTCTCACCACCTTAAGAAAATATTAGTTCCCATTTAGATCCTCAAGCCTTACCCCGTACGAATGGATAAAGTACTTGCTACATTATTATTATTGGCACTGTTTATCATCCAAGTGTGTGCACTGTTTATCATCCAAGTGTGCTTTATATATTGCAGCTAATATATAAGAAACAATATAGTCAAGTGAGATCTAGTTTAAGTCAACTAATCACATATTTTCATGATATGAACTTTTAATATTTTTAGTTAAGCATAATTTAATATGTAATTTATCAAAATTGCGCATTAGATTGGGTATAAAGTCAAATATAGCACATTAACTGGAACGAAGGAAGTATTTGAGGATGAGAACTTCATTAAGATGAGAATGGCGAAATTTTTTTTATAAAATTAACATTATAAGACATTTAATTACGACCATATGATACCAACTAGCAAATGAGTCGTTAGTTTTTGGCTTGAAATCTCCAAGATCTCTGATATGCATATGCAATGGATAGGTAAAACATGAAGATGGTACATTCTTTTTACCTCTCAACTTTCAAGAGTTGAAAAAGATTTGTGACGTTGATTGTTTCTATGTCAACCTGGAAGAATACCCAAAAGAAGCTCTTTTATGCATGGGTGCTGCCATCCATAAGGTATAATAAAGATCTCCAAACAGGCAACTATATTTGTTTCGCTTTTGATCGACTTTTGATGCTTTTCCACTTATGCAGGTTTCACCTTTCCAGGGAAAGGCAAGTTAGAATCTCATTTCGCTTTTGGTTAAATTCTGATGCTTTTCTGTTGATGCAGGTTTTACCTTTCCAGGGGAAAAGCAAGTTAGAATGTCATCTAAAATTAAATATCCGTCTTCATAACCACCCTGAATCAATGATTGCTTTGAAGAACTTAAAGGCAGCATATATTGGTAAAGCCTATATTATATTTGATACAATGCTTAACTGATTCTCGAATCTTCCTGACATTGGCAATCTAGTTCAAGAAGTAAATTAATTTGTTCAGTATGGATTGAAATGTAGACAGGTTGGTATCAGTGCGTGGTACTGTGGTTAAGGTCAGCACTGTTAGACCACTAGTGATGCAGATGACTTTTAAATGTATTCAGTGTGGAGCAGACATCATACGTTTCTTTCCTGATGGGAAATTCTCACCCCCAGCAACTTGTATAATGCGATGCTGCAAAGGCAAAACATTTGCACCAATTAGGTCTTCTGCACAGTCTATTGATTTTCAGAAAATAAGGCAAGGCTTGTCCTATTTGAGATCAATGTTTGTCTGTATCAATTGCGTAATTCCTTTACTTGCAAGTTGCAACCCACAAAGAAGAGTTCCAAAAAAAAGAGGGGGTTATAATTTGAACTAAAACGATTCTTCCCTCCCGAATTCGATTATTCATATGATCCTTTTACAGACTTTGACTTTAGTCTGAACTCTGCAGTGATTGAATCACTTGCCATGTCTTTCTTAAAGGATTGAAAAATATGGGAAATTATTGAAATAAAGTAAATATTTGCTAGATAGCATTGTTTCTGAAAGCTGTATAATGAAAAATTGGCATCTACATCAGAACAGAGGGAGTCTATACTCTATCGGTTTCCTACACAGCAGGAAGGGTTGTAATTTGAAATTTTTTTTCTAGGTTGCAGGAGCTTCTGAAACCTGAAAATCATGAAGAAGGCCGTGTTCCTCGGACAGTTGAATGTGAGCTTTCTGAAGATCTTGTTGATGCTTGTATCCCTGGTGATGTGGTGACAGTAACTGGGATTATAAGGCAAATTAACAATTACATGGACCTTGGTGGAGGTATAGCTCAAAGCCTCAAATTTCGCTAGCAACTAAGAGCAAGAATTAAAACATTTGGAGTTTGATCGCACCTTAATGACTGTCCTTGTTGTTTATTGTTCAATTGCGTGTGTATGCATAAACGACATTCCAGTAACTTATTTTCTCAAATACTTTGATTTTCGGCTCCTAGCTAAAGTATAATCTGCTCAAATGCAAACATTTTAAATATTATTATTCCAAATACCCTGTAACAGAGACTAAAATCTGATAACGGGGATATTTTTAATTGTTTCACCATCCATTTAAGCTCGGGCAATTAGTCAAATTAGATCGGCTTTCTATTTAGCTATTTTATAATTTTGCATGCATTTCCAATGGTATTTGGCAGTCAATGGTCACTTGGAAACAATTATAAGGTAAGGTTTATGAAAGCCTCACGCCTAGGCGGATCGCTTGGCATGGGAGTAATGACATGCTAGATTATTCTAGTAAAAATATAATTCTGTTCAAGGACCTTGCCTATTGAAAGCTCAATTTGCTTATTAAGCTCTTTCAGTTTGAAATATTTCAGGTAAATCTAAAAACAAATATCAAGGTCTATTCTATTTATATCTGGAAGCAGTCTCTGTGACAAATTCCAAATCACAGTCCATGCCAGCAGACTCTGAGCATTCTATTGCTGATCCTAGAGGAACTGAAATTTCTGATTTGTTTTCATTTTCTCCGAGAGATTTGGAATTCATTGTGAAGTTCAGCGAGGAACATGGTTTAGATGTCTTTCGCCAAATAGTTCAGTCTATTTGTCCATCTATATGGTCATGAACTTGTAAAGGGTAAGATTCTAAATTTGTCTTTTATACTGTAGAGTTGCAAATTGCAATGCAGGTCTTCTTATTTCCTCTGAAGTCAATGCTGATTCGTCGTAGAGATAAATACATGAGTAGTTACTAATCAATGTGATTAGAAATTTGTGGCAGTGTTACTAATTGTTGTCTGAGTGTAAACTAGCTGTTTTTTTTATCTCATTTAATGACAGTATTTAGTCTTGTATCATGCATGCATTAAATTAGATGGTAATAAAATAATGGTGAACATGAGTATAAAATATATTTGTTATCTAAAACTATTGATACTATGATGAATCAGTTTCAACCAACCAAAAAAGTATTGCAATCTTGTGTAAATGACATTATGATCTTCTTGAGCATTTTTGATTACTGATTTCACTGGTATAAACATCATTCATGTTCGATTATATAACAATTTAAATGTGTTTGGTGATTGATGAAGTGTAATCATGTTGAGCGCGGTGATTAAAGTAGTGTAAATTTGTATTGGCTTTATTTGTCTATCACTAGTCAATATCAAATCTAGATCTTGTATAGGCCTCTACATTCTCTTACTGGCTGGTACATAGTAGTCTTTTACTATTTAGAAATTATCGATTGTGTTGTGCCATCGTGCACTGCATAACCAATTGGCAGCCATTGAAAGTCAGGCTAGTCCTCAATACTGCATTTGCGTCAAATTTCGATTGTTCAGAATTATTTTTTGTATTTGATTTGGGGGTAAACTAAAGAATCCGCACAGGCGAGGAGAAAGGGAGTGAGGGACTTAGTTCTTTTTGGTGGTGAGAATCGAACCCTGTCAAGGGTGAAAGGAAAACCCTCAACCATTAGGCTAACCCATGATTCTCAATTATTCTGCGTTTGATATTACAATATTTTTTCTGTCTGTACAGCGGGAATAACTTTGGCGCTATTTGGTGGGGTGCGTAAACATTCCATGGATCAGAACAAGGTACCTGTCAGAGGGGACATTCATGTAATTATAGTTGGTATGTATGGTTTCTTATCTCAATTTTCTTCAATTCTTCTAAATCTTCATACTACTGTAGAGTGTAACGACCTTCTGATATGCTTAGGTGATCCTGGACTGGGAAAGAGTCAATTACTTCAAGCTGCAGCTGCTGTTTCTCCACGTGGGATTTATGTATGTGGAAATGCTACGACTAATGCTGGCCTGACTGTAGCTGTTGTGAAGGACCGCATGACGAGTGACTATGCTTTTGAGGCTGGTATTAGTTCTTACTTTGGCATTTTTCTTGTTAGTGTATGAATATCTATATCTAGGTGCCAATATCTGAACTGAAGCTTGCATAGAGAAAGAATTACTTTTCCACTAATTATTGATCAGGTGGAATTATTTTTCAATTAGTTTTTATCAATTTCATCTCTTGGCTATATCATTGATTGACTGGTTTTTGCTAAAAGTATTTACCATTTAGTGTTCTAACTATTTGTGAATCAGGATCTGAATTGTAAATTCGGAGTTATTGATATTGCATGCTTGTATGTGAACATTGATTCCTTAAAGAATCTTCCATAGAGTTCCCAAGATCACAAATGTTAACAAACTCCTGTTTCTTACTATCGCTTACAAGTCAACATTTTTGTCTTACACAAGTCAATATGAAATGAGATTATTTGGTTTTGCCATTGTGATGAAAGTTTGAAAGAGCCTTAGTAGTCATATTCTATATTATATAGTACCTACAATAAATATATATTTGAAATTAGTACTCAAGTATCAAATTGTGCTAATGTAATACCTTTCTAAATCAACCCTTATGATTTTCATTTGAAATTAGTACTTGATGTTGATAATTAACTAAACTTATCATCAAAGCTGTTAGAAAATAAGAAAACAAGTATATGCGCACGACTCCTTCTAGAGGATAGATGGCCAAAAAGCCACCAAATAAATTATTGTTTTTGAGTTCTAGGACACTTATTCTTCTCGCAAACATCAATTTTGCGCTCTCATTAAAGTCATAGAACTTTCATATAATTTAGAATTTTGCCAATGATCTCACCTGATGCGTTTGAATGGTTATATGTTATATCTCAAATGATCACCATATTATTAGCACATGAGAATTTTTATCGTTCTTTGATTAGAAAAATAAAAAAGTAAGTGTTGCACCACAATTTTATAGACAGGACGATTAAATCATTACTAATATCTTACTGATTATTGCTAATAGTGTCGTTTGTGTTGTGCTTTTTGAAGTAGCCTGTACTAAAAGTGATTATATTCCCCATAGGTGCCGTTGTCCTAGCAGACCGTGGTCTGTGTTGCATTGATGAATTTGACAAAATGTCTGCAGAACATCAGGTTTTCCTAAGTTTTACTTGTGTATTATTCAGTGAAACAAATTAAATTGTTTGTATCTGACTGTTCCATGTCTCTGTGCTAGGCTCTATTAGAAGCAATGGAGCAACAGTGTGTCTCTGTTGCAAAGGCAGGACTTGTGGCGAGTTTATCAGCGCGTACTTCTATCTTAGCTGCAGCGAACCCTGTTGGTGGCCATTACAAGTACGTCTTCCATTTTGTTTGTTTTGTATTTTCTACTTCGGTGCATATATGTTATGTTACCGAGGTCATTAGCTTTTTTAGAGCAAATTAGATTCTTTGAAGTTGATGGTTCAGGCCTTTCTATATGATTGAAAAGCAAACTATTATTCAGAATTGTGATAATAAAGAGTTTGCGTACGTCTGACCATTGATAACCAATATGCAAAGCAAAGAATTATAAATATATTGGAGAAGCTAGATTGCTATCTACCATTAAGTAGAGATGCTTCAAGCTTCAAGCTTCAAGCTTCAAGCTTTATAGTTGATGAAGATGGGTTGGGGTTGAGTCATGAAGCTTTAATGGATGAGAAGTTGAAAACTATATATCCTGAGGTGATCAAAAGAAGTTGAAGTGATTCAATAAAGGGAGATTAAGATGGCGTGGTTTAAAAGGAGAAAAAGAGGAAGATGAAGTGAGATGTAGATGGATTGGAGCTTCTGGTCTACAAATTGAAAAGAGGAAGTATGACAATGATGGGGTTTTCAAAAGAAAGAGAACTTGTAAAATTAATGTATCGGTAAGTCGATGAAATTTCCACCATTTGTGTCATGCGCTGTGAGAGTTTTAGTGCTACCATGAGAGTTCTGCATAAACTTTGGCTACCACTTACTTACAAAAACTTTGAGGGTTACCAAACAAAAAACAATAAATTTGTTCCCCATCATTGTTCAATAGAGAAAATTGATTGTGATTATCAGCATTATATCAATCTTTTGTTCAACATCTTATGATGTGGATCGACAAATAGTACCCAGTCCCTACCATAGTACCATATTGTCTCTAACAGGCTCCCTTCTAGGTTTGGGTTGTGAGGAAAGGGTTTAGATTGATGCTGCATTTTCTCAGTGTTATCCCTGCAATCGGTAAGAGGTTGATTTTGTCAAGGTCTTGATCATAAAGATGTACTCCTCTGTGTCCCCTGAGATTGTTCCTCGAGGGGATGGCTCAATTACAAGAAAATTGAGTGGAGGATGCTTATAGATGGAACCATGTCTTTTAGTGGATAATAATAAGTTTTAATGTAGGAAAGATAAATTAATTATACGTTGTAATGGGGTATTATAGGCAGGGTCATATTCAAAATTAGTAATGGGCAAATTCAGTGGGATGCACTAAAATAATAGGAGGGGTAAAATCAAAGGGACAGACGAAGTAATCTTACGGTCCGTTTGATTAGTGGTACTAAATGGCGGTAATAGGAATGAATTAAAGTGTAAAATTTCATCAAACCTTTCATGTCATTCCCATGGTAATGAAACTTTGATCACAAAAAAAAATTTTGTTCACAAATTTTCATTACCACCTAATACCTCTCCCAATGGTAATGTATTATGAGATGATTGAAGGTTGTCAAGCATGGCCATCAAGGTAGTCATGAGATTTTTCAACCAAAATTACACTAGTATTTCATTCCTATTACCGCGGTTTATTACCACTTACCAAACTGACTGTTAGTGCAATAGCTCTTACATGTCTATTTAGACAGCCTAACAGTATTTGAAAATGCATTCTTGGATCTTTACACATATTTGTTACCCCGTCTTTTTTTATTAGACTCATTTTCCGTATTTTTCTCCACTAACTAGTTTTTCTTTTTTCACTATTACTTACATGGATGCAAAAAAGCAATTTCTACCTAAACTCAATAGCTGGTGAAAAAATCAGGGAGTAAACTGAAAGTACTTTATCCTATGTATTCAATTTTTTTTTGATTGAACCCTTGTATTCATTTTTGCAAATCTCTTTTTTACATTACGCTACCAGTTATCTACACAAAGAAAAATAATTTGGGTCTTTTGGAAATTATGTAACAAAATGTAATCTGCACTTTTTATTCCTACCAGATGTAAAATTCCAACATTTCTAATGTTTGTTTGATTAACATGTTAGAACTGTGATTTTGCAGTCGCGCTAAAACAGTGAATGAAAACTTAAAGATGAGTTCTGCTCTACTTTCACGATTTGATTTGGTTTTCATATTGCTGGATAGACCTGATGAACATATGGATAAACGGCTATCTGAGCACATTATGGCTGTAAGTGATACGTGCTGTTGTTTTTACTTGTGTATTCACTGTGCTATATTAATTAGATCACTGATATCTGTATACTGCCTGATGTACAAGGTATTTGTGGGCCTGTGGCCCATCACAGCCTTTTCAATTCTTTTTTGTAGTGGTCCCTTTTTGGGAGATGAGTACAGTTGAAAGGAGCAGCACTTGCTATTTTAACTAGTTGCCATTCGTCAACTTGAGGCATACTATGCTCTTCTAATTTAAATCTTACAACCTTCTATAAATCATCATGATAGTCTAGGGAATCGTAAGGCTAGTGGATTAACAAAAATCTTGCGTCCATCATGAAGATGCCAATAACCCCAAAGTAAATCCAAGTCCACCTCACTAACTGTTACAATGACTAGAAATGTAATAAAACTTAAGAAATTGAAGATACCTACACAATAGCGTAGATCATTTTTGACATTAATATCAGAAACTTGATACCAAACCTAGGCACATCTGGATGTCTTCCGTATAGCGTTATTTTGCTCACAATGGTGCTTGGGTTGAGCTTCAATAATATGCTGTCGAGATACCACATTTTGCACTACAATATAAGCACTATATAAAGTATCAATGTGATGATCATGGATTTGTGATGGTGGCAGAGATGCAATAGGGGTGAAAATGTCAGCATACCGGTGTTAGGTCGGTTGTAAGAATTTGGGTATTAGAGGCTGATTCTTATTTTTCTGCAGTTCAGTGCACTCAACCCATACTTCCCCCTCCTTCACTATATTCAACATAGCCTTTCAAAGAAATTAAATATTTTTATAATCTTGGTTCCCCATAGCTTGGGTCCTCCAGTTAGGCCTAATTTTTGAACTTGCTGCTAGGAGCAACTTGTTCAAAAACAGCTTAAGTTGTGACAACCAATAATTTGACAAACACTAGAATTCAATGGTTTGACCATTCAACCCTCTATTTGTGCCAAAATAAGCTAAAATTGTCCAATTAACTATTTTACCAACCCCCCATAATCTCTTGATTTTCAACTGGTTACTGGTGAAAAGATTATTCCGTAACAATTGGTTACTTGATTATCTTATCATGTATAAAGCTTTTCTACTACAAGAATCTGATAGACCTATTGGCTCTTGCAGCTTCATTCTAGTTATGGAGATAATTCATCCACTATAAAGAAAGTTTGCCAAGGTGATGCACACATTACTAGTTGATAATTCAACAATCTCGACTCAAATTACATTACTAATATTTGTTACTCTACTGCAGTATCAGAGAGTATTCAAGGGAAAGATGTTAGTAAAACCAGTAAATCCTTGATTTCCAAGTTGAGATTAGATCCTGGAAAAGATTGTGATTTTGTCCCACTACCTGCTCCACTTCTCCGGAAATATATTGCATATGCAAGGGCTTTTGTCATTCCAAAGTGAGCCAATTGGCCCTACTAGTGTATTTCTATCCCATGAGTTATGTTCATCTAACTTTGTTTTCGACATTTTTCGGTCAGGATGTCTCGGTCAGCAGCAGAGATCCTGCAGAATTTCTACTTACGGTTAAGAGATCGTAACACTTCTGCTGATGGTACTCCAATAACCGCAAGGCAGCTTGAAAGTCTAGTAAGGCTGGCAGAGGCTCGTGCTAGGGTAGACTTGAGGGACGAAATCTCCGAGCAGGATGCTTTGGTAAGTTAAAACAAGGAACTAATTAGTAGGTGGATTTTAATGTAAAACTTGTTTCAACGAGGCTGTTTTCTGTTGGCTTGTCTAGAAAATCCACGGAGATAGATTGGCCTACATGTGAAGATAATCTGGTGACTGGTTAGTTATTGGAAGTAAGACCATTTCGAAAGATCATAGGTCTATTTTGAAAATTTTGATTAATTTTCTTGTGTCGTGTCACATGTGTGCTGATTGAAAACTTGATCAAAGCTTTCCATTCATACATAGAATCAAAATGGGTTTGTTTTGTTATGTAGCAGATTTATTTTGTTGTCATACAAAATCTCTTTCTTTACATGTGATATAAGTTCACACAAATCACAATGACATCCGCTATAAGCTGATATTCTAACATATTAGCCAATATTATACATTTTTAAAACTGTATTAGGTTTTAATAGATTTACTTTAAGTTTTATCCTAAAAAGTTTTCTGAAAACTTGATTATAATTATGAAATTTTTTAACTTTCTTCAATTCACGTAGCCGTCCTGTGATGTTTGCAAAGCATGTTTGTCAACAGCTACTTTCACAACAGCTACCATAATCTTACTAGGGCATTCTATAATGAAGCGTATTATATGCTTTGAACTTGTTGCAGATAACCAAGTTTTACTGAAGCAGTGCATTTTCTTTTTTGAGCCATGGCCTTAGTTTATGCTAAAATTTCTCTTTGATTGGAAGTTTTTCGATCAGTTTTAACCCGTCAGGACTGTCAAATTTCTTAATTTAAGATTGTACGAGCACAGGATGAATCTTCTGACTTGTGCATTGTATATCATGAACAGATTGTATATTTTGAGATTTTATTGATTTATTCTGTTGCACGTTGAATAGCTATCTTTCCTTTCCCAAAATTCATTAGTATTACTTGAAAAGAAAGATGCTCAGCATTCTTTTTTGATTGACTGATTGCAGGATGTTGTTGAAATTATGAAAGAATCCTTGTATGATAAGTTTGTTGATGAGAATGGGGTTCTAGATTTTGCGCGCAGTGGGGGCATGAGTCAACAGAAAGAAGCGAAGCGATTCTTAAGTGCTCTTAATAAGCAATCAGAATTGGACCAGAAAGATTGCTTTACAATATCTGTATGCTTATTTATCTTTCTTCATAGTCTTGGCGGATGATTGTCCTAGGTACTTTGGTTAAATTTCTGACCTGCATGTTTTGGATTTCAGGAAATATATGGTTTGGCAGATAGGATTGGTCTCAGAGTTCCAGATATTGACGTATTTATTGAAAACTTGAATAGTGTTGGTTTTCTAATCAAAAAGGGACCAAGGACTTATCAGGTACATACACCTAACTTCTTCTCTTAATTGTCTATGCTATTACTTGAGATGATTGGATGAACTACTGCTTAACGCTTGGATAGATTGGTTATGCGATTGTCATGAAATTGCCTCATGTTTCTTAATTCTTCCTTTTCCAATATCGTCATTGTTATTTATTAACCACTACTTTCCCACCTTTGGATGCTAGACTGCTAGTAAATTTTATGCGTTGTTTGTTACTGCCGTGTCATGGAGACTAATCTTACACATTGCCATCATTGTGATCTTGTTGTTTGAGGCAGTAATTGATCCTCTACTCTTACGTAGTCATGTTTCTGGTTTTTGTGTTTTTGATTGCGATAGATGACAACACAATTGTTGAAACTTATAGGTTCTCTCATGCTTGGTATGGTGTTACAACTGACTTATAAATTTCCCTTGTTACATAGGTGCCATCATCATCATACACAAGGAGCCAGGCATCAAGGTCAAGGGTCTAAAGTCTAGACAAGAGCAGGATGATCTTTTGCTAGTTTTGAAGATAGGAGTAACATTTTGACTAAGCCAAATTAGTATCACATCAGAGAAAAGTGAGGCATTATAGGAGGCTCAATTAAATCAATTGTATATATTTTTGTAGTGGTCGTACAGAAGATACAAATCCGATTGTATAAAATTACAAGTGCTTCGTCATCCAAGTTTTCACATACTGTACAAATGATACAACGAAAATCTAGTACTACAGAACTACAGAAGTATTAGTTGATGAAAGCTATAGTTCTAAACTCTGATACAGCTTTTGTTTAATGACCTCATCAGCTGTATTTGCAATGCCATCTCGGCTGCTCCTTAATCATCGTTTCAGACAGAATCCGATTCATAGTCCTGTTGTTCACCAGGGGGATTAAGACTCCATTCAGTAGCATAATACTCGTTTGGTAATCCCAACCAAAACTTGAATGCTTCTGCAGCTCTTTTTCGCTCTCTCCTTCTATCTTGCCTGGCTTTGGAGGCATGCTTACTCGTAAACATCCTTGAGTGCATCTCTACATAAATCCGTGTGAATTTTGTTTTATTTGGAGATATTCCGTTCTCTTCCATGCAAGCAACAATCTCCAAAGCTTTCCTGAAGAAAGCGGCTCTTACACAAATGTCCGCCAAAGTATCTAGTAATCCTTCATCGGGTTTTATGGGTGGCGGTAACGACGAGTTGTTCGCGTCTTCCTCTCCCCTAGGAGCACATCTCTCTTTCACTTCATTCCAAAGAATTAATGCTTCACCTGGCTTCCTAGCTAATGCAATTCCATTAGCAAGGCTACCATAAGTGGCCACATCAGGATGAAAACCATGCTCCCTCATCCTTTCAACTACAGTTTTCGCTTCCTCGATCAAACCCATCTTACAATATCCTTCAACCAACATGTTCCAAGCCACTTGATCAACTCTAACCCGAGGATCCTTCAACATTTCCTCGAAAACCTGACTAGCTAGTTTCGGTTGTCCAGATAAGGCAAAAGCCTTCATCAAAGTGGTGTAACTAATCTTTGTCGGAGCTATTCCTCGAGCCCTCATCTCATTAAAGTATGCAAGAGCTGCCGCGCTATCATCAACCAATATACACCCATCAATCATTGTATTGTATGAAACCACATCAGGAGATATCCCATTAACATCAGTCATCTCCCTAATCAATTCCTTTGCTTTATCAACCTGCAGCTGCTGACAATAACCCTTGAGCAGAATATTGTAGGTAAACAAATTGGCAGGCACGCCGACCCTTATCATCTCAGCCAAGACATGCCTAGCCTTGTCCATTGAGCCAGCTTTAACAAGAGCAGATATCACTGTAGTATATGAAACATGGTCAGGATGACTAGCACTATCCTCCTGGCGCCTCATAGCCTCCAGCATTCGAACTGTGTCGGCAACTCGCCCTGCCTTCATATACCCCTTCATCAAGGTTGTGTACATCCTTGAATCTGGTGAATATACTTTTGGCAGTAAAAAAGGTTCTAGATCATCATTGATCGAGCTCGGAATCAGCTTCTCTAAATATTCATTTTCCCAGCCATTTTTCACCCTATCTTCCTCCTCAACATGAACACCAACAGAATTAGCATTTCTTAGAATCCTACATAAATCTTTCCTCCCCTCGCGCAACGCCTGAACCAACTGCTCAGCAGTCCCTAAATCACCAAAACCAACATAAGCTGCAACAAGTGAATGATAAGTGGTAATACAAGGTTCAACCTTTTTACTTAACATCAATTCCAATACACAAACAAGCAAATCCTTCCTATCCACTCTAGCACACAGCTTAATAATCACATTATAAGTCAAAGCATCAGGAACGACATTCCATTCAGGCATTTCATCGAACACCTCGCAGAACTTTTTCAAATCCCCAAGATTAGCACAAGCATTAAGCACAGCATTAAAGGCTGCAGTATCAGGACAAGATTGGGCCACGAGGGCCCGATCCTCAACCCGACGAACTCGCTTAACAACCGACTGGAATAGCCGAATTGCATCAGCTGGGCCATTATCAGGCGAACCCGAAAGCCGGCTTACAACAGCACTCCAAGCCTTAACATGGGGAAGGTAATTGGACTTAAGCATGGACTTAATAATGGAAATGGCGTAGAGGGTATGTCCACATTTAACAGCTGAGACAGCAAGCAATCCCAATGAATTCGAATCAAGTAGGTGAAGCTGGCGTTCATTGCGAAGACGGGTAATAATCGATTGAGCCCGAGAGAGCGATTCACGGGTATTTAAGTAGGATAGTTGAGAAACTAAACGACTAAGGCAAGTAGAATTTGGAAGATGAGGTAATTTAGAGTAATAAAGCCAAGCTTCATCAGTTTTTCTATGGCGGAGTAGAGATAGAAGAGTTTGGTCTTGTGATTGGTGGGTTGTTTGTAAAGAATGAATTGGGGTAGAGGAAGTTGCAGTTGTTCGAAATGGGTTCGTGAATTTAATGGTGGTAGTGTTAATGGTGGAGATTGCAATGGAAGAAAGTGGGAAAATTGTGGGGACAAAGAAAGGAATGGAGATTAATGGGAATGGTGAGGAGGTTAAAGAAGAGGATGAAATTGAGAAATTAGGGTTCATGATTGGCCCATTTGGGGAAAAATAGGGAGTAGAAAAGAGAGCAATTGATTCAACTTTGTGAGGGAAGAAGAGTTTTGGGAGTGATGGAGTTTTGAAATTTTGGTGGATGGAAAATATGTTACGTTGAGGATAGTGTCTTCTCTCGTTCTTCTTCTGTTGTTCATCAATCTACGGGCCACGGGTCATGGGTTATGGGTAATGTGCCTGGGTTTGGGTTTGGGTTTAAGCTATTGATGATTCGCAAATCATACTATTAAAATTCCATGTGACACACTCATAATGATTTGCTACATATAAAATAATTAAATTAATTAATTGTTATAATTATTTAATTAAACAAAATAAAGTTGATTTTATTCTATTGTATAATATTATATTATACAATTAAGTAATTAACAAAAAAGACCTTGAAAAATTTATGCAAGCGCCTTACAAAGATTTGCCACAAGGAATAACGTAATTAGTTAATTGCTACATCTATTGGACTAAATAGAGAAATTTGACGGCAATTAGCCAATTAGGAATGAACAATAGTAGAGATTATTTTCAATATTATACCGAATCATACTATTAACTAAAACAATTGGAAAATTCCATGTGAAAAAATATTCAAAAATATAAAATAGTATACATTAAAAAGGGGAGTGAAAAATATATTCAAAAATATAAAATGGTATACATTAAAAGGGAGTGAAAAAAATATCTCTATATCAAATTGCATTGTTATATAATTACATTGATAATGAGATTTAATGTGAAAATTTCAACTTGATAACAATAATATATATCACTGCTTAAATATCATTATACTTTTATATCTTAATATTAATAAATTCGTAAATTACACAAGTTTTTATAGTAGTTTTTTATAAAGGATATTTTTCTCACTGAAAGTTACACGGAGCTTTAACCTTCAAATTGAGTTCAATCAATTACCACCGGACAATCGGACATACATTTACCGCGTCTTGTCAAGCAAAAGTCATGCCCATCGCACAGTTCGTGTTAGACTTCGTATAATTTAATCTATTTATTGGAGAATAATATGCTATAGCCTCATGCCAAGCGGGGTATTTTTCAAAAAATTGTTAATGAGATACTCACAAAGCATTTTCATGCCTTGGGTCGGGCTAGGCAAAACTCGGATCGGATCGTGCTGCTCGTGTGCTAGCTTAGCTTGTGCTTGTATCAAGACTCAAAGGAGTGTTACATGGGCATGTATCGTAATATCTCGAGTTGAGATCAAGAAAGTAATAAAGAAGCTTGAAAAGGATTGATAGTTTTATCATATAATTGAAGCGCACCTTTTCACGAAAGTCTATTTGCTAAGAATTCTACGATTAAGCACAATTGGTAGATTATAGTGAGATCAAGTACTACACGTACCTCCCTACTAAAGGGTATGTCTAGTTTCTCCTTATCAACAAACAAAACTTATGGAATAAGAGAAAAGATGAGTTATATTTCAATAATAATATTGGAGTTATTAGGCTCAAACTCATTCAAGGGTTTAACTATTGATGGTTCAATGTGCTTACAAGATCCAATATAATAGTCCATAACAATATAGTTATGACGGTTGACAGGTGAGTTTCCGAGGTCGTTGCAACAAACTGATTATGTTACGATGAAATTCTAACATCCCCCATGTCGCAACGCCATTTTGTTACGAGGGACTAATTCTTTTAATAAAAGTACTAAAACAAATATATAATCAAAAATGGCGGCGATTAAAGTTATAGAATCAAACATGTAAAATCAAACATATTAACCAAGTTAAGACGAGCATGGATACAAGAATACCAGGTAAACCATTGTGGTCTTTCCTTCTACAGAACAGATTATCAAGCCGAAGTCGAAGCGGAAGGCAACGAGAGAATTTACGAGATATTCTAATATTCAAAAGCCAAGATCTACCCATACTCAAACGAGAAAAACTTTAGCTAAGTTTATAGATAAATCGTCAAACCGAAACATAAATATATAGATATCCAAAAACCAGTATTCGCCAATTAAATCAGCATCAGTTCACAACTTACCGAAAAAAGGACATAAAACGAGACCCCTAAATGCTTCAATTCCTACTTGTACGACTCCTAAAACTGCCTAAATATATACATCAGTATCATCTATATAATAAGTCTAGTTTGGTAAGCAGTGAAGGTAATTTCTATCGGTGTCATCGTGAGCATCAATCAGCTACTCTTTCATCCAACACGTCCTCCTACGATCTTTATTATGTACGGTGCAGCCCAGCCTCTAACCTAGCCTACTAATTACAAACTTACCGCCATGTTTAGACTACGACAAATGGAATGACTCTTGCCCCTCCATTATGGCATATAAAAGCTTCTCTTTCAGTTTCTCCTGCACAAAAGTTTCAGGGTGTGACCAATCGACAATGAAGTAGAAAACACAAGGGATAAAGATAAACTATCATCATCATGATCATGCCCAGTGTATCCCGCTCATAGGAAACTATGATCAGGGTCGCGGGAGGAATAAAGATAAAGATAAACTAATATTGTAGGTAAACAATTTATGGTCATGACATATCACCTTGGAAGAATAGGGAGGTAACTTCAGATAATTAGCACAAGTCATGACGCTCGGCAAATCTGTGTCAGGGCAGTTATCCGAGTGCTGCATAAGCTAAAAATACGTTAGAGATGAGGCCAAGTTATATTAAAGTTATTACCAAGACTTAACACAATTTCGAATTTTAATTCTGAAAAATAACATAAATTACATAAAATGAGTAAATGACGATCAAGGAGGAAAGTATATTGGTCTCGAGTCTCGAGATCTAGAAAGTCGCCAGGCTCACTACAGTGTCGTAAGCTACCATAATTAAGGATTTGATGTATATTTACTAATTAAACATTGTAATACTTGAGCCCTTTCACCGTCCGTCATTCCATTTATAGAGGTATCATGGGAATGCAATCAAATCTATTACTAATTCAGAATATATGCCTTTATAGAATTTGCGCTAGATTATATATGCAACTGTGATAAAAAAAATAAATAAAAAATAAATAAATAAAAAACTAAAAATGTCATAATAAATAGAGCAATGAGACCTTGCGGACGATTGTTAACTTTGGTTTAAGGGCAGCCAAACCACCAGAAGGTAGACGAGGTGCACCAGTCACGAACTGAAGAAAAGCACGCTTTTGCTCATAAGAGAACTCATTAATGACCTCCAAAAACTAAAATCCAGAAAATAGAGGTTAGTTTGATTTATAAGTAAAGAAGTGCACATGAATCTCAAGTACATAGTTTGATAAGCCTGAAAGCAGGAAGGTACATTGATGATTGGAGGACTTGTAGCAGTATATCCGTGATCATATTTGACGTGATTACATAGGTCACCAGACTGTTAACAACAGAAAATCATTAGTAACTAGCAATATTAAAATTCAGCTTAAATGAAAAAATTGACAACTAATCACTGCACATACAAGCGAGAAATCACGTTCTCCACAAAGCAACCGTTCAAGCTCTTCCTCAGTGAAAAGTTGAAGATATTTATCCGGAATTACCTGAAAAGTTCATATCAATAAACAATAGAGACAAATTTGTGTCTACACCTAAGCATTAGTCAGTTCAATGATTTCTTCATTTTCATAAAAAGCTCGGCCACTTGCTGATTTATCACATAAAAAAATGAAGTGTATGATTCTTTATCTTTGACATCATTGATAACAATTTCCCAACTCATACTGATATAGGAGGTGCTTCAGCCAATGAAAGCCCTGAGGTTTTCAGAACCATTTGATTAAAAAAATTTTAAAGACTACAACAACAATGGTCCACACCAGTGAAACATAATTAGCAAGTTAGTTCGGCTTTTGGATTTAGGATTCACTCAAAATGATTCAAAAATAGCCTAAAATCGACCATAATTCACCTTTTCCAATTCGTGAGGCGATTAGCGAATCAATGTGACACTGATCCAGACCAAAGTAGAAGGTAGCAACGATACAAACGAAGAGAAAAGGGTAATAGTAAAAAACCACTATACGTTGATTAGCAAGTTAGTTCGGCTTTTGAATTCACGATTCACTCAAAATGATTCAAAAATAGCCTAAAACCGACCATGATTCGCTTTTTTCAACTCGCGAGGCGATTAGCGAATCAATGTGACAGTGGTCCAAACCAAAGTAGAAGGTGCAATGGTACAAACAAAGAGAAAAGGGTAATTGTAAACAAACATTATATGTTGATTACAAGGAACGTAGTACAAGTGCAAACCTGGTTCAATCCCGATCTAAAAGCTTCCACTTGTCTGGAAACTCCAGATTGTAATGTCGCATCCAAAACAAGAGAAATATACTCTTCCAAGTTGTCGATGGTAACCTGAACAAATGGGATGATATGTCATATGTATGAGACCAGGAATCCTAATTCTTGAAGAAACAACGGACATTATTGACCTTACCATCACATCATCCATCCCAGAAGAAAGGACATAATCAGGGTAGCCGGGGAGTGTAAAGTTAAGACACAGATCTTCAATGGTCGTACTCTGGAACATCAAACCCTCATTGTCTTTCTTATTTCCCCCACAAGTAAATTCCATGCATCTTTGTCTGCAGGCAAGAGCCTTGAACTCCAGCAAAGTTTTTCCTAGCTCAGGATCAAAAGACTGAATATCACACAGAGAGAGTTCCTAACATAACATAACATAAACAGTGTCACTGATGGAACAGGCACATTCCCAATTAAAACCAACCTCATCGCTCCCTAATACTCCCTTTGTCCTGTATGTTTGAATCTAAGAGAAAAATGGTGTTCTTTAACAAAAAAGTAGATAATGGTAATAAATGAAGAGAGAGATGAATTGTGTGGATGAAAGTAAAAGAGAGTTAAAATGTATGGATGAGATTAAAAGAAAGTGGTGGGTCATTGTCCGAATATAGAAATTATGCAAATTAAGTGGGACAGACCAAAATGGCAAATGCTGCAAATTTAATGGACAGAGGGAGTAAAGTTTCTCGTATTCTCTTTGTGGGGAAGGGAGGTTGAAAAATACAAAAAACAGGAGTAAATTGTGATACTACGAGTTACATAAGGCATTACCTTCCCGAGGACAAGTTTATAAAATGCTATGGAGAAAGGAATATCGAGAACTCTTCTGTCCTGAATAGCCTTTCCAACAACTTGCCCCAAGAGGACAAACTTCTTAATAACATCAGAAAACTCTAAACCATTTATGTTGCTTGATGTTGGTGACCAAGGACGCGGAAAAAGTCCATAAGTGGATACCATAAACTTGGACATGGAATCCTGCTGGCTGCAACTGTTAGTACCTAACGTAGAATCACCTCTCCACATACCCGAGCCAGCCTTTTGAAACTCATTGCTCATTAATGTGTAAAATTCCAGTGTGGGACCAAGACCTGTACCAACTTCTTCACTATATTCCACCTCTACAACTACCTTCTTTCGAGCATATAGATCCATCATTTTCGTCGCCGACTCTAAAATACGTTCTCGACAAACCAGGAACTTCTTACGAGGTGGTATACCAGTGGAAGCTTTCCCATCTTGGGATCTATTAGAGTCATTGTTAGATGACATATTGGGTGGAATGTGCATTATACCAAATGCCCCCAACTGGAAAAACTTATATCTACTCTCAAAGTTAAACAAAAACGGGCATCTGGCAATCAACTGACTACACCACAATGGCATGGCACCGATATGTACAGCTGAAGGATCACGCATCTGCTGTTCTAATTTTTCGGTCAATCTACAGCTCACAAATTCATTCTGTGACAGTGCTGGAAGTGTCGCTTTCAACTCATTCAAATTGTCGAACCTACCTTGACCAAAAGCATTCATTCTTTCATAACACACCAAATGGTAAGAAAACTTGTTGATCATTTCTAAACTTCTCAGAAGCAACAATATGTCGCTTGCAGGTCCTGCCGAGTCCAATATAGAACCAAGTCCAAGAGAAAATATGCTTGAAAAAAGTGGCGAAACAATCAGATGTTTCAGAACATTATCTTTTGCAGCATCTTCACAGATGTTCCTGCACTCCATACTTGTCTCATTCTGTGCTACTCTCCTATATGTTATAGTGTATGTAGCACTCCATAATTTTGAACCATTTAGAAATTCATTGGGTGATTTCGTTTGTCTTTGAAGAAATTCTTGGTATAAGGTAGATGAATATTCTAGCTTCTCTCCATCAAGGTAAAGCACCAACTTTGATGGTGTGTCCTCATTGTTGGACGTCTGGCCCTTCAAACTACTTTCATTGTTACTATGTAGGCAAGTAGAGCTAGCTTCTGCACACATCAAAGAGAGAGAGTGGTTCGGTAAATAAAAATATATACGCAAATTAAGAAGGCATACTTTCATTTAAAATGCCGCTAATTCTAAATAACCATTAAACAAACAGATATGCAACAAATAAGGGGAAGAGACTAGAGAGTGAGAGCAATCGCAAACAAGAGAGAAGCATAAAAAACCCCATATCAACACAGCTCTAAGAGTAAAATGTGCCACATTCCTTATCAGGAAGTTCCTTTAAACTTACATTATTTCTTTATTAGTTAACTTCGTTGCCATCAGATCAAAATTAATTATGCCTACATGCCGGTTAAGATTACATGGGAACGTTGGTGAAAACACATTCCTTTCCCTAAATTCTTTGTTTGTGCACCTAAGAAATAAAGATTTCATAGGTTTGCACGTGAGTAAGACAATGAACAGACATAGCATGCCATGCACATGCCGGTTAAGATTACATGGGAATGTTGGTGAAAACACATTCCTTTCCCCTAATTCCTTTGTTTGTGCACCTAAAAAATAAAGATTTCATAGGTTTGCACGTGAGTAAGACAATGAAAAGACATAGCATGCCATGCACACTTACCTATCAGGTTTTCAGTTGCATTTGATGAGTAAGTTTCCTCTTCTAAAGAACTCTGTAAAACAAAACAAAAATGAAAAATCAATCACATTAATGCACAAATCTTCCAACACCACTACAGCAGTAGTTTTATAGAATACATAAATCAACATTCTCTACGAGTACTTCAAAAGTAGATTAAGTAGGATCTTTCTCCGGAATTTTTGTTCATTTAATATCATTGGTGGGATTTAAGAAAACCATTTCACTGTTCAACAAGAATCATAGAGTCAAGACTCAAGACTCGAGAGAGTGTAATTTTCTTTAGATTACATAATGGTATTACACGACATAATTTAGCAAAAATCTAACCTGCATATCAGATGAAACATCAGGAATGTTATCTGATAATTCCACTTTTGTTTTCTTGACTTTGGGACGCAGAAACTGTTCGATTTCTTCCACAAGGCAAAAAGGATCAACACTGACATCATCTTTTGAGTAGTCACACAAACACGCATCTTTTTCTCCCCTCACAAAACGAACTCTGACACATGGATACAAAATGGAGCAATCATTAGGAACAGCTGCATAAGAGACTCTATGTCTTGTTGAATAGCCTGCCATGATCGGAAAACTTTCCACCGTTGACAGGGCAATCTGTAATTTTTTCACCAGCGAAGATAGAGGCAAGTCTTGCGAGCCTGAATCATGGGATGACAATGATATTCTCGCAAAGGCCTCAAATCTTTTTTGTACAAAATAAACATGAGATGGGTCATCAGGAATATTAGAACTACTTAAGAATTGACCATTAGAAAGGTAGTTCAGCAAAGCCTTTATAATACCGCTTTCTATGAGTTCAAATGTTGAGATGGGTGCATCTCCACCAAGTTGAAGAATGACCTTTTCCAAAACACTTCTTAGTCTCTCTTCGCTCTGAGCATCTGTTTCCATAACTGGGGATATGTTAACGAGATCATTAATTATCAAAGAATCATTCCTAAGATCCTCGAGCAAATCAGTAACCATGCTTTCAGAACCGTTTGATTCTACGGAGAAGTATTTCATCTTTATTTCTTCAGCAAGGCTATGAATAGAATCCTTGTTAGCTTTGCATAAGTCAGAATCTATCATGGGTTTCGGATCCCGGGTACAATAGGTGTAGCACAAGCACCTCATAACCTCGCTTTCAGCAGCTTTATTATTTTGGGTAGAGTTGAGCAACGGAAGGTTATCAATTGCAAAGAGAACACCTTCCTTGACAAAAGCTGGCATCACGATATTAGAAAGCTTTTCCAGTATCGTTTCAGTAATTTGTAGAGCTATTAGACGAACATGATGATCATTTCGAGTGAAGATTCCTGCTAAGAAGCTGTCATGCGATTCAGAGAAATACTTACATACAAAAACAAAAAAGGAACATTCCATAAAAGCTATGTTACTCAGACTCTTCATTTTGCTTAAGGTACCCGTGTCCCGTGTCCGATCCTAGATGCTCGGACATTGGCATGGCACTTAGACACTTCATTTTAGGCGTAAAATTGAATATTTAGACGTATTTGACACTTGGACACATACCAATATCCGACATCAGTACCCGAGTCCAAGTAACATAGCATTACAAAGATCCCTTACCTCGCAATGTTAATACCCTCAAATAACTTGAGAAGATCCTCAGGTTTGCTGAAATAAACTATTCGATGGATAACTGAAAGGCATCCGTAGCAGACATATAAATCTGCACTAGAGCTAACCGCCTGCAACAGAATAGTGAAATTACAAAAACATAAAAACTGACAGAAAAAAAAAAACGACAGAAAATGTGCCTACGTATGAAAAGGCCAACCTGCACCAATGTAGGAAGAGTATCCAATCCGAACTTTAGAAGTTTAAAGGATTGATCATGCAAAAATTTTTCTGTCCTTGACAATAGTTCTTCGTTCTGATTGCTTGTTACTTCAGGAAGGAGCTCATGAAGCAACTTCAGAATTTCTTGCACCTAAATATTAAGGTTTTTGGTTATATCAAAAAAAGAATGTCACTAAAATTGAAGAAGTAAAGAAGCCCCCAACACTAAAATAGCATAAGCAATGTCCTCTATGCGAATAAACAATGTCCTATATTCATGATTTTTTTTCTCGCTTCTTACCAAGAAAAAACAAAACATATGTCGTTCAAAATAATATGAATTGAACACAGTTACATTCCGCTGATATCGTTAGTTACACAATCAAAAGCACAATGCCCGACTAAGACGTGAAGGCCCCTTTATAGATAAGTCATGAAGGAGAGTAAAATCCAACAAACCTGAGCATTATTGTTGTGCAAGGTGTGAGGCGAAGGTGTTCCTTGAGAAACATTAGAGTTTGATAAAACATCCTTTAATATTCTACCAATGTCAAGCTCGAAAAGATTACTGACAGCGTCAGCTGACCCAGATGCAATTTTCGAAACTAGGCCTACTAGACCCTGTATCACAATTTAATAGAAGAAACATGACTACAGTGCTTCCCTATTACAGACCAAAAGGCAAAGTTCTTTTCCGAAAAAGATAATTTTGTACAGGGGAGGTTCTGAGCATGTTCAGCATGTTCCACTACACAGGGCCCCAAGAAATTTGGGGGCCTCAATATTAACTTACATAATATGGAATACTATACATTTAGTGTCTAAACATATAAAATTGATAAAAACATATCATAATTTTCGAAATCGCACAGGGCCTTTAAAATTTTTTTCAACTTTTGCTCCGCCCCTGATTTTGTAAATGCTACTCTGAATCAGACAAAAAAACATACTTACCATGTATGTCGATTGGCTTAAAGTAATTCGACTATTCGCGTCAATGAGACGAATGACATGATTAACAACCCCATGACCATGTAGCTCACTCAACAATGCAGAAGAGTCTTTCACACGATCTCCTATTTTGATCAAACAAGTAGCTACAAGCTCCACAAGCTGAAGATTTAAATCGAATAAGCGAGCACATAGAACAACACAAAGAAAACCATCCAAAATACAAATTCATGGAAAAATCTAACACTAACAAGACAGGAAGTAAAGCGCACCTGTCGATCCTCATGTTGCAAAAGATTACACAATATAGGAACTGCCTCTATGAAAGGCGAGGAACTATCACATCGTAGCTCCTTACATAAATTGACAATAATACGAATCGCAGTTCTCTGGTAAAAAGAAAAACAATCTGAATACATTAAAAAACAACAACCATCTTATAATTGATCACTTCTCCCAATTACTTCATGTTAGCTTACCTGGACAGACGTCGGAAAGAAATCTATAAAATTCAAAACAGCCATTATTGCCCCCGATTGCAGACATGCGTGTGGCTGATTGTGTGATATTTTCTCTAATGCTTGTAAGCACTACACAAAGCAAATGACTTCAATGAATACAAATTAGGAAATAAACACATAACGAAAACAAAATCTTATATAAGATCGCAAAATCACGATAAGATATAGTAAGCACAAACAAGCCATACAAGTTCAGCTACATCCAGATACTCGATAACCGTCAGCCTCTGACACAACACAGGTACTACATCATGCCTTACAAGTAATCTCGGCGACCAATGAAAAACCTCACATAAATAAGTTATAGCCCTGGTAGCTAATAGCATGATATCAGGGTTGTTCTCATGCTTTGCCAATTTAACCAATGGTGAAGCTAATTGTTCAGCTATCATACTTGATAAAGACCCTTCTGTACAAAATGAAATAAGTTCACACAGTTCAGTTAAGGCCATTAATTGCTCACAAGGATCAGCATCATTGTTCAAATTAGGTATAATTCTCTCTAATTTTGCACTGTCGATATAGGAATGCGTGCGTTGTAACCTATGAAGAGTTCTTAATCGATCATCATCCACATCAGATCCATATTGAGAATCCCTTTCGGCTTCATCATCAGAATGATCTGAGTCCGAATATGATGATGAAGTCTCCATATCACCATCATGGGTTGTAACTTCTTTACTCGTTGAATCAACAAGTGTTTCGGGGTTTACACGCGACACATTTGGCCTAACCTCCAAAGAACTACATGCCCTTTTATCAGAAGGCATTTCTTCAGCAACATCAGATCTCTTTTGGCCCCTACTTTCCATTAAACTGTCCTCCATTGATAGTCAATCTGAATGAAACACATACAATGAACAATTATCAATCAATCCAAACTATCATTGAAATCATTATGATCAATCCCATAAGAACAAAAAAACAGGAAAAACAAACTATGATACAACCCAGATGAACATTCACTCAAAATTAGTACACACATTACATAAAACCAAATTTGTTCAGCCTCCTTATCTTAAAACCCAAAAAAAAAACACAATCAAAATTCAATTTAACAATACTAATGATCATCACAAAATACTGATATATCTATCTATCTATTTATCTATCTATCTATCTATCTATCTATCTATATATATATATATATATGATGATGATGATTCCTTTATATAAAATCCAATTCAATAAAAAACATAATAAATACAATATCGGTTCAATAAATAAGCAATATAAAGGAAAAGCAATCAATAATTAAGAACATATACTAATGTAAATAGAATTCAATTATGGCGGAACGGAAAATATGATGATGAAGACAAAATTGCCAAATAATAAATACTTCTAAGTTACTGAAGAAGATTTTAACGATGGGTAATTCTCCAAAAAAAAAAAACTCCAAAAAAAAAATGATTTACAGATAATCAAAAACCCAAAAATCTTACCTTTTTTTTCCAACAAAAGAGATATGATTTTTGGTTATAGATTGCACTTGGTTTTGATGAATCACCGTTTTTACGAGAGGTTTTTCAATAAATTACCCAGATTGTCATCTATATTTTAACTTGTATAAGGTACGATATCACAGAAAACAGAGTTTTTTCTAATGATGATCAAGTTTTTGTTAGGTTTTTAACCCAAGGTTTTACTCCCATTTGTTTATATATACTCTTTAGAAAAAGTTCACTTAGATGTTTACCTTTTCAAATTATGGCCACAATTTTAGCGTATAATTAATTTACACAAAAATTAGGTTGAGCCTGTCGCAAGTTAAGATGAAGTGTGGGCCTGCCCATTTTATGCACGTGTAATAATATTTTAATTTTTTAGGCATTTATCAATTTTGATCTTAAAAATATCAATTTTGAAAATTAGTATCTTTAAGTCAAAATTGATATCTTTAAGATCAAAATTAGATAGTTGAAAGACTTAAAATAATTTATTATAATGAATAAGTTTTTTTTGAACAAGCAGCTCAAAGCGATGGGTTTATAGTGGGTTCAAAATTGAGCAGCTAGTTCATAAACAACTAGTCAATTCAATCAATAAAATTTATTGATCAAAAGAGTCAATGTAATCAGCTAATAGCAATAAACTATTTTACAAACATCCCTACATTATTTTCTATAAATACTAAAATCCCTTAATACACCTTAGAAGTGTAATGTGTATTTATCCGGTTTATGTTCCGATTTTAAAAATTGTTTTCTTTTTAAATTTGATATTTTTTATTTTAATTTAATTATTATTAATAAATTTAGTTTAGTAATAATAGTGATTGATTTTATAATTAAAAATAAATATAAAGGCATTTTAGTAATTTTATTAAAAAAGAGGTGGCGATATATCGAAAAGGGTTACGAAATTTAAGGATTGAGTTTATAAATGGGTTGATATCACTTGAGTAGAATATGGATTGGTTTTTAATTGAAATCTAATGTCTATATTTAGTTAAAAGAGAAAAACTAATGGTGTGTTATTAATACATGCAATTTTTTTTGCTACACATTTGCAAGTAGTTATATCTTTATATCAAAAATTAGAAGTAAGCAATTAATAATTCTGTAGATAAGCATTGAATCACTCATCAAAATGATATCGTCACTTATAAATAAGGCAAAAAACAAAAATCAATCTAATCAATTTAGCTTATTTTATAAAAAAAAATGAATTATTGTGATTGAATTATTCATAATAATTTGATGATGTGATCTATCTAAAAAAATAAAGGGAAATTCCACGTGGTAATCCTGAGGTTTTGATTTTTTCACATGGTAACCAAAACTTTTAAAAAATCCACGCGGTAACTCTGAAGTTTATATAATTGTTCAATTGTGACCTTTTTGCACATAAAAACGTTAGAGTCCTTAAAATAAATGATTGTGATTGAATTATTCGTAATAATTTGATGATGTGATCTATCTAAAAAAATAAATGTTATTCTATTTTATTTTAATTAAAACTCCCATTTACATCAATTATTCTTAATTGGTGTTTTTATTTTTAATCTATAAGCTTAAACATGGTCAAGTAGACGAAATCTTATTTGATTTATTTTAATGTAAATTGTGTTAAAATTAAATTCTATCTGCAAGTATGACGAGTATGCGGTACATTTTATTAGAATACGGTAATAGAGTACAAAACAAGTAGTAAGAGTAAGACTAATAACATAAACTAAAGAAATATTACGATAAATAACAAACATAATACGAAATTGTATAATCATACAATACTATAAAAATGTTGGAAAATTACAAATGTCATCTTCTTCTAAGGAGGCATGACAAATGTAATTATTTTAGTGGATGATAGTTGATTACATGTCAATATTTGCCTTATTTAGAATTTGATTATTTTTAAAATTAGAGCTAAATTATACATCATATCATATCATATCATATCATATCATATGAATATCATATCATACAATACTATAAAAATGTTAAAAAATTATAAATGTCATCTCCTAAGGAGGCATGACAAATGTAATTATTTTAGTGGATGATAGTTGATTACATGTCAATATTTGTCTTATTTAGAATTTAATTATTTTTAAAATTAGAGCTAAATTAGGTATAGTATGGAGTATAATTTATTATAACAATTCTATATAATTAACACAAAAAGTATATTTAATTGAAGCAAATAGTAATGCATTCAATAAACAATTTAAAAAATCATTATTGAATTTCTTTTAAAAAAAAACTTCATATATTCGTTAAATTTAATAACGATAATATATACTTGCATTATTCTTTAAAATTATACTTTGATATATTTGATATTTATAAATTCGTGTAATGGACGAGTTTCTAAACTAGTATATAATAAAAAGAAAATTGCACGCAATTGATTTACACTACTCAGACTACTTAAAAGCAAGCTACTCTGATTCAAGATTTAATGTAGTTATTTTCTTTGGTCTAAGTCGCGCTCTCCTTTATGGGTATGAGTTGTCATCGTCTTTCCCTCCCCAGATTTTTGTCCATAGTTTTCTATGAGCGGGATACACTTGGTAGGATGATGATGATGATTTTCTTTGGTCTAAAATCTACTCTGGTTTACAATCATCAAAATGGTAGTTTAAATTATAATGTTATGGTCCTCTCAAAAAGAAGTTATAATGTTATGGTAACAATCACACTTTGGAAGAGGAAAGTATGCTCACAAATCAAGCACAAACTTCCTCACTTCACCAAAAATATGCTCACCCTAAGTATACAATTTACAACCCGACGTGCAACCCTTTTTGCACGAGGGACATCGAACTTTAGCACGAGTCTTGGAGACCTCTTGCTTAAACTTGGAAGAAACATCAAAATTTTTAACGACAGAGAAAAATATAACTTAAAAAAATTAAAAGGGCGAGTAACAAAAAGCTATCGTGCTGTAGGCCTAGCAATGGACTCGTCTATGGACAAATAACTATCAGTCGGGCCTAAGTCCAAGGATCCCGTGTTGATGGAGGAACGCAAGGAGTGTCTGGAGATGTCATCGGAGTTTCCTTCTCTAGCTGCTTGAGCCGCCTTTTCGATCGTGATAGCATCTTGGATCTCTTTGAGTACATCGGATATTGAGGGTCTCATATAGCCATGTGCTTGGACGCACATTAGAGCCTTTTCGGCTATCTTCCACATTGATTGTACGTCAAATTCATCTCGCAGTGATCGATCAATTATTCCTTGAATGTCTCCACTCTCAACGTGCAGCTTTGCCTGAAGGATGATACAATATCAAGAATGATGACGGTTCATGATCATAAGCAATGAAATCACTTTGATTTGTTATTCGTAACAGAAAACGAACTTGTAAACTAGACGGCTCAACGAAAGTAAGCAAAACACTAAGGGGTTTAATAGACCAAAAGAATGTGCCAAATCATACAACATCGCTGGAAAAATAACTCACATGTGATCTCATATCGAACAGTTAGAGAGAGGTTGACTAAATTATAAGCTTGATGGGCTACTCCTCCTATAACAATAGGTTTTAGGACGGAACCTTATCGGGTTTATGTGCAGCCAGATCTCCTCTTAAACGGGTTTTGTTTACAAGCTCAAATTTATCAAAAACTACAACCTAGCTTTCTGATAAACATATTGTAACTGAGACTATTGTACCATGCCACCAGATCAACGGTTAAACCATTCTGAATATAGCGTCGAAATTACACAGTTCAAAACCGGATCCAAAAAGGTAAATGAAACATTTCCGGACTTACCCATTGAACTATGTTCCGGCAGTTAACACCAAAGCTTTCACTAGATATGGCTTCCTGCCCAGATATTAGCTCCAGCAAAATGACACCAAAACTGTAGACGTCACTTTTATCGGTCAGCTGTTGTGAGATGTAATACCTGCAGATTATCAGACCAAAAATTATGGGCTGGCATCTTGAGGGTTTGAGGGTAGACATGGTGCAATTCTACAAAAAAGAGTAGAGAACAATAATAATCTTACAAATATAAAGTCTATTCTTCTATAGAGAGACGTAGCGGAGGTTTTGAGCATGTTCAAAATGTTCGATCACATAAGGCCCCGAAAAATAGAGGGTCTCAATATTAAATTACGTAGTATATGTTAAGTATTTAAAGATACAAAGTTGTTAGAAAAATATCATAATTTTTGAAATTGCACAAGGCCTTCAAAAAATTTGTCAATTTTTGCTCCACTCAGGAGAGACGGAACATATAGCAAGGTATTTAAAAACAAAAAGATGCTATGCTTAACCATGTAAATCGTGTTGTATTGGGCTGCCCACATGTCGTGCTAGTTGTGCCTCATGCCAAGTCGTGCAGTGAATAGTGTCGTGTCGTGTCGTGATATGTTCTATGCTAAGCAGTCAACAAATGCTAATAAGAGGAAAGACTACAGGCTAGCAATTTTCTTTTTCATCAATCTCAAATATTGTTCTCATAAAAAGGATTAAACACCAACAATAATCTTACTCAGGATCGAGATATCCAACGGTGCCCCTGACAATGCTCGATACATGTGAAGCTCCTTCTACTGCAAGTTTCGAGAGACCAAAATCCGAAACTTTAGCCCTCATATTTTTGTCCAATAAAATGTTACTGGTTTTTAAATCTCGATGTATGATTGCCGACACACAGCCTGTGTGAAGATATTCAATTCCTGATACACAAATCAAAAATAACATCAGTTACAACTCACCATTGCATGAATCACCATTCACAATCAGTTGTATAACATACTTGTACAGGAATCAACATACCTCTTGCTGTATCTTCAGCAATTTCAAGGCGTTGGATCCAACTTAAACCCCGTTTTCGTGTTGAATGGCCTAACAAACAAAAGCATGTGAGGGAAAGAAAACTTATGCTGTATAAACACAACTAAGTTATGGGATCATTTACCATAAAGATGCTCTTTGAGAGTTCCATTGTGCATGAACTCGTAAACGAGGATGTTTCGGTCATCTTCTTGGCAGTATCCTAGAAATAGCACCAGATTTCTGTGGTGCATCCTTGAGAGGAGAGTAACCTGGCTCACATTTCAATTACCAACTCATAGTCATTAGCCGAAGAATATTCAAGTACAAACCTATCGTACTAGTCACTAGATATCATAAAAGGGAAAACAATAAAATAGGCGGCTTGCCTTTTCCAAATATAACATCGATCTACTTCTATTAAGTAAAGCAATCTTTTCACCAAGGCCCGATTTTCATCAGAAATCGAGCTCAAACAATCGATCAAAATGATAAAGGGTAATCTTTGGAAAATAATTTCATTTCCCTTTTGTCAATTGCTCACATTTCTTTCTCCCCATCCGTTTTACCCTCAATAGTAGTATTAGAAATGTCAAGCACAATGTCACATGATTCGCTGATCTTCTCACGAATAGCGAATCGCAAAAAGGAAATTATCGTCGATTTTGGGATATTTTTGGGTCATTTTGAGCGAATAATGCACTCAAAAAGAAAATTAACTAGCGAATTATGTAACACGCTCAAGCATCCCCTAAGTAGAACATGTTATATTGCATTAAGTACCTCATTTGAGAATTCTCGTTTTCCTTGGAAGGAGTTACTAGTGAGAACTTTGACAGCAATTTCTCTTCCATCTTTTAATTTACCATAGTACACCACACCATAACCTCCCGAACCTATTTTCTTCTCGAAATCTTTTGTAGCTTCTTTCAGTTCTGAAAACGTAAAGCAATGAGCGGCTTCTGTTGAATTGCTTTCCAAGGAAGGGGGTAATCTTTGAGGCGGCCGGAAATTTGGAAGGTGGGCTGAAACTCAAAAGTGAATAGGAAGAAAAGTCATTAAGCTACATGCATATTGCAGAAAATAAGAAAAGAAGAAAAAGGTATTTGTAAAATCAAACCTTGGCCAGTATATCTTTTCTTAGAATTCTTCTTTTTGCACAAGAAATAACAAAACATGATACTTGCTATGAGAAGCACTAGGGCACCAAGTGATGAACCGACAATTATACCAGTATGACTACTTCCACCGTTCCCTTCACGAAGATCAACATTTCCGGAAAAGCTAAAATTACCCCAAAAAGAAGAAACTATGACAAATTAGCACATGAAGGAATGCATCAAATCAACAGATTACCATTAAAGCTCGGAAGAATATAAGATAAATCAAAACTTTAAAACGGTGTTGCTCCCAGAGTTGAACAAAACAAGGCAAAGACTAGCAACAACAAGATTATAAAGCAAATAAACTAATACCCCTTCCAAAAGCATAATGCATTATGCTGGAAACCTAGAGCCGTTTACAAGATTATGGGCTTGCATACAATGCCTAGTGGGTAATCTTCCTACTACTATATGGTTTTGTGAAAGAGTAAACCTCATTAAGTGTGAATGAAAGTCAAAACTCATTATTCGTGGGTTTGTAGCCCAAGTCCACGGGTGCCTAGAGGGTGTGACCACACGAGTAGACCCTAGGGTGATTATGTGACGAATTGTCACGTCTTAACATATAGACCACTAGACCTGTTTGTTATATTACAACTTACAAGCAACAAGACCTCTCAAGGCAAGAGATCATTCATAAAGACGCCGGATCTTTCAATAAAAAGGCGAAGCTAACAGTTTCTATTTAGTTACCAAGTTCATACGCAAGCCAAGGAAGGCTATTCTGTGCTGCTTGACAGTCAATATTAGTATCTCATAGCATTGTGAGACATCACAATCATATTCCCAAGATAAGAACTTTATTCTTAATCCTATTAAGACAGTCTTCGATTCAAATTTTATCGACTTCCGCAGAAGTTACTTTAAAATATTCTGATTTTGAGCGGGTGGCCATTGGATGGGATGGGTGGGTATGGGGCAGCTAAGAACTCATAACCCCACCCAGCCACTACTCATGGTGGGTAGAACTTTTCATACCCATATCCACCGACTACCCACCAAATTCATACCCATACCCGTCCCAACTAGGATGGATGCGGTGCAAAATCCATATAATTTTACCCGTCAGTCATCCCTATTGCCTATTGGCAATAATTTGATTCAACCACATATTTCATATATATGGTCGTATCAGCAATTCAGCATATAGCAAGATTCAATCGACTGAATTTTGAGAGAGAACTTGCACAAAGAGAAGACACTACGTACTTTGTAACGATGTTTTTACCAAGGTCCGATGGCCATTTTCCCGATAACTTATTATTTTGTAAGTATCTGCACCAATAAGGTACGTTCATTAGTGACACCCAACAGTTTGCGTAAAAGAACTTTCTAATGACGAAGTCATTCAATAAGTAGACATCTAAGCTTGGAACATACAATTCACTCAAGTTCTGCAGCTGACCCAAGGATGATGGAACTGGACCTGTCAACTGGTTGTTCTCCAAATGGCTACATACACAATAACATAAGCAATAACATTAGTAAAAACCCACATTAACTATTAAAAAAAGAAAAGCAAAAAGTATACATTATTTTCAAGTTCGGGCAGCCACTAAAATCAGGAATGGGTCCAGTCAATGAATTCCCATCGAGCCATCTGCAGTCGGCAACAGAAGAATAATCTATAAGTTGCAAACTCTAATCACACAACACGACTTTTGCTTCATAATTTAAAAATGATGTGAATCATGAATCTTACAATTCGATCAAACCACTTAAGTTTGTGAGTTCTGTAGGGATATCTCCAGTTAAATTTTTATTCGACAAATGACTGCAACAAAAAAATACGACTCCATCACAAAATAGAATTCGAATTAAAGAAAAAGTTCACAACGCCGACTTTCATAGCAATTTTTCGGAAAACCCATCTTATAAAACCACCATATGAAAGCTTTATAAAGTGGTTTCAAAAAGTCACCATTTGAAATGGTAAATCTACCACGTGTTTGTCAAGGATCATCACGTACATTGCAGTTACGAGTGGCTGAGGATCAGAGCTGCAGTTCAACCATGACCATGGCACTGGCAGGCATGGATCACCACCTTCTTGAGCCCAATCAGCCGATAAGTAATGTGAAACCAGCATAGTCAAAGTGGATCCTGTAACTCCCGTTCAGGTCTATATCAGATATACAGCTTTGAGCTATCTAAATAATTAATCTGATATAAGAGCATAGAGAATACAACACCGAATATATTTCATACTCAAAATTTTCTACAATCATAGAGTCAACAACATTCCATTTTCCCCAATGTCATTATGTAGCTCCCACCTAGAGGTGTTTAACGGGGCGGGTTGACACAGTGTGTCAAGAGTCGGGTCACAGTTTAATGGGTCATTAGCAGGTCGGGTCAATAACGGGTCAGGCCATTGGCGGGCCTTGGTGTAAAGGGTCGAGCCGGGTCGGATATAATAGGAATTGGTAAAGAAAAAAATTTTACAACTTGCTTTTTATATTTTTATATGATATTATTTGCATCTTCACATAAACAAGTACACAAGATTTAATGAGTTATCTTGATATAGTTGACTATAATATGAAACCAAATATTTATATCTTTGGGTCATCAAAATAAGAGACATAAACATGGGCACCAAGTGAATGACTAAATTAACCAAATTTGAAAACACGAAACACCTTCTCGACGGACAAACAACACCATATCTTCACTTACCATCCGCAGATCCACCATTTTTCTTTACATACTTGTTGATCTCCATAGCGTTCACAAGAGGCCCCATGGTGGAATCAGGGGTCTGGACAAACTCAAAGGACAACACAAATGGAAGGGTCAAGTTCATGAATCCGGGCTCATAGAGACGGTCTTTTCCTTGAGCATTTTCAAGGATATTGACAACTGCTTTGGAAACCAAAGGCGCACCAGGAAGCTCAAGCTTGAATTTCCTTACATCATTAGGACCTAAGTCTTCTATTTCTGCAAAGTATGAGAAAGCCCACCCGCCACCAGGAAATCCATCTAAATTCAAACGGTATGACAATGTTCCATTTCTTCCAACTACAGCAGTTTGCATCACTTTCTGTGGTGGTTGATCATCTCTGCCAACGTCAATTGGTCTATTTGTCGAGATTTTCTCAGTGCCAGCAGCAACATCAACCAGATAATTTGCTTTCCTCAAAGAATCAGATTCCCACAATCTATCGTATGGATCATCAGGATACCTGAAAAAAATCATATTCTTCAGGGACTTGAAAAAATATGAACTAAAGTTTCAAAACCAAAAAAGTCAAAACTTTCTGAACAAAGTCCGATAAAACAATGAACTTATCCTTTTTCTGATTATCAATAAAACAAAACTCATGAACCTAATAACACTGATAGGAAGTAGTACTCCAACTTTCCGAATTCGAAACACTTAACTTCAGCCCTTTCATCTGCTCCCCCTTTGCAAATTTTAAGTAACATGAAAAAACAAATGCAATCTAATAACTAATTGATTAACCAAAGATTTATAGTTCTTTTGTTTCGGATTCTTATTGACTATATTTAAATGGCTCATCAAATCATGAGCAGTTCTTGTTTATGTGAAGTTGTTGATGATGTTTGCTAACAAGGTCAAACGGAAACTCGGAAACAATATCTTTGTTGTGACTAACTAGGGTACGGTTGCATACATCCTGTAGAAAATCATAATGTGGAATTTGGTTTGGGTTTAATCTGGTGAATACTTTATTTGTATTGAATAATAATGAGAGGTACTACCTCTATTTATACATGAGATTAGGAATAAAAATAAGGAAACAGAATAACCTTAATATTCTAAATATTAAAAAAGATCTTAACTTCCTAAACACTTAAAATATTATTCTAGAATAAAATCAAAATATTCTGCATATAATTTTCTAAATATATTATTTCCTACACATCCGAACCCCATACCCCGCCTTTGGTGGGAGCCACGGGCATTGGGATAATGGAAATCAATTGTTATTATGTATGATGTTGTGTTGTTGGATTTGTCCTACTTAAAGTCTAAAGATATTCAAAATCGGATCAAAGAAGTATAAGTGAGAACAACACAACTTTTGTGCTATATGCCAATGGCGTGTGTTATAATTTCTAATCAAATGGAAAAGATAAGTATATACCTCACAGGATCAGCACTGTCCGCTCCAAAATTAATTCTTGCGGATACGCTCATGTAGTACTGATTTTCGAAATCTGTAATATACATTGAACCATTGAATTGTCGAAGCTCAAGGGTAGAGATGAAGGGCTGCCCTGTTTTAGCATTTGATAGGCACACGCTAATAGTCGGCTCGGCAGCAAGAAATATCATTTCAATCACCTCTACAGTGGTAGCATCTGAGATAACAATGGTAGACCAAGGAGTTGCCCCTATTGAAACATCAAACTTCGGATATACATTGTTGTTGTCGAAGTTTCCATATAAAAATGTCGCTCTCACCAGATATCTAGTCCTGCTTGTAACATTCAGGGTGTAACAGTACTTTCTGTTATCGTTTGGGAAGTATCTTAATGACATATATTGTTTTCGGGTTTCATTAGGGATAGATATAGTAGCAATGTTCCCAAATCTAAATTGGTCATCGGGAACCCATTGAATGCCAAGATCATCGGTATGCTTAGTTGTACCTCCACAATCCACGCTCACAAAACCTGCATTTTTTTGTAACTCTCAGAGAAGACATCTCTACCTTACAACTCTAAATAGTATAAAACACAGACAATGACTGGGATTTGGGAATGTTCCACATTAAATTAGTGTCATAGAAGTTTGGAAATAGAAACTAAGATCGAAACATTTAGCAAATCCTTCCGTTGTTCATACTTCAACAGTAAAGAAAGTGCCTTGGAGAAAGGACTAGAAGAGCTCTGGTATACCATAAAACGATAACACGATAACGACCTGTCATGGTCATAATCAACAACCCAGTATCTCGCACAAGTTAGGGTCTAAGGGGGAAGAGGATAGCAGACATATCATACCCATGCCTTGTGCCCCTCCAAGGAGAGGCACGGAGAAATGTGCCCACTTAATTTATCCCCCAAAAGGATAGGTTCCTACTTACTAATATTTTTTTAGAACTTGACTAGCCTCGATGGGTATAAACAGTAAAATGGACCTTAGGACTTAGATCATTCAAGTTGGCTCATCTCACGATACGGGTCAAAGAGAGGGACACCCAACAAAGCCAAAACCAAGCCACATTTTATCTGTGTGTCCGACACCATGTCACTCGACTCAGACACCGGACTCCTAACTAAAATTGAGCAACAAAGGATCAAAATTTGACTAGATAAACACCCTTTTTGGTCCTCTATATACCAAAAAGTAAGGGATGGTGCAAGGAAAAAACCCCTAAAAGAAGAAAACTCAGCACAAAGAACATCATGAACATCTAATCACTAAAAACTTATAATTAAATACAAGGAATCCATTCAAGCATTCTAATTAGAGGTGGGTTTATATAATCATACCCAATGGTGGCTCTCAAGACTAAAAATCTTAAAAATAAAAATAAAAAATCAGCAAAAAATAAACCTAGAAAATACCTCTTATCATTTTACAACTGAAACATTCATACATCTTCAAGTAAAAAGATTTAGGATCAGAAAAATACAATTATTTCCATGCTTTGGCTATAAATTACTCAATAAAAAATAGGAAAAAAGAACCTATTCAAATGATAAGCATAATCAAAAAAAGCACTGCTATGAATCACTTAACCCAGAAAATCAAAACCCTTAAACAACCAAAAAATTAAAAACCACAAAAATAGGGAAATTGATCAAAAAAAAATAATGAATTGAGGGGTATACCTGGAATTTGGGCACCTGTAAAACAGAAAAAGGACAGTAAAAAATAGAAGAACAACACAAACCCAACAACCCAATTCTCCATTTTTGAGTCTGTATCTTCTGGTTGGGGAAGAAACTAGATTGGAAAACCAAATCAAAGAGTGAAAAGCAGAAAAGTGTTAAATACAGAACAATGCAAACCAAAAAGTTAACATTTTTAATCATTTCAATTAAAAAACAAAAAAAACCCAAAAGGAAAAATGTATAATAATTCAGATTAAAAGAAAAAGGTGAAGAAAAAAAGTGGGTTTTGTGGGGTTTAATCTTTACAGCACAAATACAAAATTCTTAAATCATATTCATACTGGTCCTTTTGAAATTCCTTTCTTATTATAAGGGAAGATAACTTTTTGAGAAAATAAAATAAAATAATTTGTAAAAGAGCAAGAGAGGAAGAGTATAACTAACCCAATTAATAATTATTGTAGAAATTAGAGTTAAGTGCTGACTAAATTCAAAACTAACGAACTATAAATACCATTCACAAACAACAACCACGGTCGTAGTCTTTGTATAGTTTTCATTTTCTTCCTACGGTCCCACCTGGTCAGCAATTCCTTGACGGTTGGTTTGGCTTGAGATATCGTCTCACATCATACTCTCTCCGAGTCAATTTAGTTGTCCCTGTGAATCAATACTATTTAATTATATAAGAAAATATGTAATCTATACACTTTTTTTAAAAAACTATTTTATATAAAAAATTTTGCGAAAAATTACCTTATATAATACAACTTTTTGCAAAACACTACCTTTTACTGATTTTCGTCAGTTGACTGTTAACATTAACGTTGACTTGCACGGAATTGTATTATATAAGGTAGTGTTTTGCAAAGAATTGTATTATATAAGGTAGTGTTTTGCAAAGAATTGTATTATTACTTCCTCCGTTCCATTTTAGTTGAACCATTGGATTTAGCACGTTTTTTAAGGGTCGTCAAATCAGTATGGTAAAAGTAGGGATAATGTATGATTGATGGTGATATGTGGGGTAGAAATAAAAAAAAATTATTATAAGTAGATAGTGGTTGTGACTTGTGGATATATTAAATAATTAATGGGATGATATATGATTGATGGTGATAATGGGGTAGGAATAAAGTGGGGATAAAATAAGCATATTATTTTGCCAAAAATAGTAATGTTGCAAGTAATATGAAACTTCAAAAATTGGTAAGTGTTGCAAGTAAAATGGAACGGAGGTAGTATAAGATAGTTTTTTGTGCAGGTCAATGTTAATGTTAACAGTCAACTGACCAAAATCACTAAAAGTTTGTTTTGCAAAGAATCGTATTAAATAAGGTGGTAGTTTGCAAAATTTTTTATATAAGGTACTTTTTTAAAAAAAGGTGTATAGATTAAATAGTTTCTTATCATTTTTAAGAACAAGTGTCAAAAAATTTTAAGAATAAGTGTCACAAAAATTTTTAAAGAACAAATGTCAAAAAATTTTTAGAATAAGAGTCACAAAAAATTTGAAGAATAAGCGACACAAAAATTTAAAGAGTAAGTGTGACAAAAATTAAAAGAAAAAGTTTCACAAAAATTTTTAAAACAACTGTCAAAATTTTTTTTAAATAAGTGTCACAAAATTTTAAGAATAATTGTCACATAAAATTTGAAGAAAAAATGTCATAAAAATTTAAAAAATAAGTGTCACAAAAATTTTTAAGAATAAGTGTCACAAAATTTAAAAGAATATGTGTCAGAAAAATTTTTAAAACAAGTGTCAAAAAAATTTTAAGAACAAGTGTCAAAAAATTTTTAAAATAAGTGTCACAAAATTTTTAGAATAATTGTCACATAAAATTTGAAGAATAAATGTCACAAAAATTTAAAGAATAAGTGTCACAAAAATTTTTAAGAATAAGTGTCACAAAAATTCAAAGAGTAAGTGTCACAAAAAATATTAAGAACAAGTGTCAAAAAATTATTAGGAACAAGTGTCAAAAAAATTTTAAAATTAGTGTCACAAAATTTTAAGAATAAGTGTTACAAGAATTTTTCAGAATAAGTGTCACAAAAATTTAAAGATAAAGTGTCCAAAAAATGAATAAGTGTCACAAAATTTTTTAAAGAACATGTGTCACAAAAATGAATAAGTGTCACAAAAATTCAAAGAATAAGCGTCACAAAAATTCAAAGAATAAGTGTCACAAAAATTCAAAGAATAAGTGTCACAAAATTTTTTAACAATAAGTGTCACAAAAATATTAGGAGTGTCACAAAAATTCAAAGAATAGTGTCACGAAAATTCAAAGAATAAGTGTCACAAAAATTCAAAGAATAGTGTCACGAAAATTCAAAGAATAAGTGTCACAAAAATTCAAAGAATGAGTGTCACAAAAATTTTTAAAGAACAAGTGTCACAAAAATTCAAAGAATAAGTGTCACAAAAATTTTGAAGTACAAATGTCAAAAAAGTGTCAAAAAATTTTGAGAATAAGTGTCCTAAAAAATTTGAAGAATAAATGTCACAAATTTAAAGAGTGTCACAAAAATTAAAAAAATTTGTGTCACAAAAAATATTAAGAACAAGTGTCACAAAATTCAAAAAATTAAGAATAAGTGTCCTAAAAAATTTGAAAAATAAATGTCACAAAAATTAGAATAAGTGTCAAAAAAATTCAAAAAAATAAAAAGTGTCACAAAAAAAGTGTCATATTCTTAAAACTTTTTGTGACACATATTCTTATAATTTTTGTGACACTCTTTAAATTTTGTGACATTTATTCTTCAAATTTTTTAGGACACTTATTCTCAAAATTTTGTGACACTTTTTTGACATTTGTACTTAAAAATTTTTGTGAAACTTTTTTTTTGAATTTTGTGACACTTATTTTAAAAATTTTTTGACACTTATTTTAAAAGTATTTAAAATAAGTGTCACAAAAATTTAATATTAAATGTCACAAAAATTTTGAAGAATAAGTGTCACAAAAATTAAAAGAATATGTGTCACAAAAAATATTTAGAACAAGTGTCACAAAATTTTGAGAATAAGTGTCTTAAAAAATTTGAAGAATAAATGTCACAAAAATTAAGAATAAGTGTCACAAAAATTCAAAAAAAAAATGTCTCAAAAATTATTAAGTACAAATGTCAAAATTTTTTTAAAATAAGTGTCACAAAATTTAAAGAACAAGTGTCACAAAAAGAATAATTGTCACAAAAATTTTGAAGAATAAGTGTCACAAAAATTAAAGAGTAAGTGTCACAAAAATTAAAAGAATAAGTGTCACAAAAATTTTTAAAACAAGTGTCAAAAAATTTTAAGAACAAGTGTCAAAATTTTTTTAAAATAAGTGTCACAAAATTTTAAGAATAATTGTCACATAAAATTTGACGAATAAATGTCACAAAAATTTTTAAGAACAAGTGTCAAGAAATATTTAAAATAAGTGTCACAAAAATTTTTAGAATAAGTGTCACAAAAATTTTGAATAATAAGTGACACAAAAATTTAAAGAGTAAGTGTGACAAAAATTAAAAGAATAAGTGTCACAAAAATTTTTAAACAAGTGTTAAAAAATTTTAAGAACAAGTGTCAAAAATTTTTTAAAAATAAGTGTCACAAAATTTTAAGAATAATTGTCACATAAAATTTGACGAATAAATGTCACAAAAATTTTTAAGAACAAGTGTCAAGAAATATTTAAAATAAGTGTCACAAAAATTTAAGAATAAGTGTCACAAAAATTTTGAAGAATAAGTGTCACAAAATTTAAAGAATATTGTCACAATAATTTTGAAGAATAAGTGTCACAAAAATTTAAAGAGTAAGTGTTACAAAATTTTAAAGAGTAAGTGTCACAAAAATTTTTAAGAACAAGTGTCAAAATATTTTTAGAATAAGTGTCACAAAAATTTAAAGAGTAAGTGTCACAAAAATTCAAAGAATTAGTGTCACAAAAATTGTTAAGAACAAGTGTCAAAATTTTTTTAAAATAAGTGTCACAAAATTTTAAAAGTTATATTTATCAAATATTTTCTTAAATAGTATACATTTTTTTGATTTTGACTTAAAAGTCATTTAATATATAATTTTTTTGGGAAATTCCACGTGGTAACCCCGAGGTTTTGGGTTTTCCACGTGGTAACCAAAACTTTTAAAAAATCCACACGGTAACCCTGAGGTTTATATAATTGTTCCGTGGTAACCTTTTTGCACATAATAACATTAGCAAACGTTAATTTCGAAGCTTTAAGGCTGATTTATGCCTATGCTTGCGACTCACTATTTTAAATGTCATCAGTTTCAATCTTTTTCTCCAAAATATAAACCCTAACTCTACCCTTTTTCTTCCAAATCATATTTTTCCCCCAAATTCAAAAATGGTTGATTTAAGGTGTATATTTTGTGGGGAAAGGTTGAAATTGATGACATTTGAAATGGTAAGTCACATAAATAGTCGTACAACAGCCTTAAAGTTTCGAAAATTAACGTTTGCTAACGTTTTTCTAATGTTTTATGTGCAAAAAGGTCACCGTGGAACAATTTGGTAAACCTCAGGGTTACCGCGTCGATTTTTTAAAAGTTTTGGTTACCACGTGGAAAACCCAAAACCTCAGGGTTACCACGTGGAATTTCCCTTTTTTTTTGTTATTTGATTAATCAAAAAGTCAAAAATCAATTAAAAAAATTAAAAACTTTTATACAAAACACATCCAGGTTATTTTTTTCAAATTTGCTTAAATGGTGCCGTAATAAACCGATAATTTCACAATAAATGTAGACTCGACTCTCGAGCATTGGTTTGTAATAAATTGATTCTCATTGCTCCTCCCTTTAGCCTAGATATATAAAACCAATCTTATATGAACTACCTCACCGTAAAACGAGTTTATACAAAAGGTTCATTATGCGAGAAAACGTCTATATTAGACTATTTAATTTTAAGTATGAGGCATGTATCATTGTGACGCCATCTCATACAAAGAATTTGTGATATATATATAAAAATGTTACAACAAAGACTAAATCTAAGATAGAATCTTGTATTTTATTAATGTAATTTAACAATATAATTTTTGCTTTGAAAACATAAACATTTAATTATACTTTATTACTTCAGCATTTATTCTTTCTTGGAAAGTAAAATAATTATATAAAATATTTTGTTTTCCATTGTTTTTTTTGAAGTTTTTTGTTTTCCAATTTTAAAATTAGATTATCTTAAAAAGTTAAAATTATTGATAATAACTATTATTTTGTTATTATTCAAAAAAAAAAAAACTATTATTTTGTTAATTTTTATGTACAATATTAAAGACTGTAAATATCATAACCCTAATAATAATGTGCCCGTTACTCTCTTTAATAAAAAGGATGAAACGGCGTCGTCTTACTGTGTAGAATTGGAGCGAAAGTTCATGATTTCTCCATGTTGTTCTAAAAACTTCCTTAACAAATCCCTGTTACCTGTCTGATTGTCAATTCAAGTGTGACCCTTTGGATCCATTTGAAATTGGGCGTTTTAATTCACTCTATATATATGTATATATATATATATTATATCCTGCTCTGTTCTTCATCTGATTTCACTAAACATTTCTATTACTTATTTTTGTAAATCAATTTTCATCTCTAAACACATCTGTTAAGGTAAATTATTTGCGATTATTTTTTCTGAATTCCACTTTTTTCTTTATGAAGATTAATTATGTATGATATGATATGATTATTGATTTTGGTTGTAGAAATTGTGATAATAATATTTGATGATGTTTGTTTGTAGGGGATTAAGATTCGAAAATGGTAAAGAATTATCCAAATGTAAGCAAGGAATACCAACAAGCAGTGGAGAAATGTAGGAGAAAGCTTAGGGCTCTTATCCAAGAAAAACAATGTGCTCCTATTATTCTTCGTTTGGCGTAACTATTTCTTTTCTTTCTCTTTCTCATTGCATCTATATTCAACTATTTTTAGTGGTGCATATGAAAAAAGAAAAAGACTCTAAATTATAAACTATCTAATGAAATAATTGTTCAGAATTCAAAGTAGTATTTTAATTTGGATTTTTTTCTATTGATTCTTTTTCGATTGATATGTATGGATATATTGAAGAGTTATCGCTATTTGATTTTGTTATTTAATATACTATTCATTTGCATTTTTCATCTGGGATTTTTTATCAAGCGAAAGCAATCACTTTTGTTATTATAGAGTAAGATTGAGTACATTCAGACCACAATTTAGGCGAGACTCATTTAATAACATTGGAGGAATAAAATGTAGTCATACAACAAATAATCCAGTCGAATACACATAGTCTTGAACAATGACAAATGTTAGACTCAATATAGTTCTAATTAGCAATGCCCAAAATAAATATAACAAAACTCAACTTTTACCGGGCGTCAAAATGAATTCGGAATTATGTAAAATCAACGTGGATAAAAGATCAAATTTTAACTTACCCGATAACCGAATGAATACCTCTGTACGTAGTATGAGCTAAGAAACGCGATAGTCTCGATTGATGGTTGGTGCAATTGTAGATGGCATGCAGCAGGGACATATGACATGCATTCAAAAACAGGAGGGCCATTTGGGACAATAAAGAACCAACAAGAGCTAGCTCATTCTGCCAATAGTGGTCTGGATATTGCTGTCAGACTTCTGGAGCCTATCAAACAGCAATTCGCAATTTTAAGCTATGCTGACTTCTACCAGGTTTTCTACTTATCTGTTCATCAACATTTCGCCTTCTTCGATATCATGATCGACAAATTGTTGCTGTTTTCCTGATTTTGTCATGCCTATTTGTTTCTGTTCTGAAGCTGGCTGGAGTTGTTGCAGTGGAAATCACAGGAGGGCCTGAGATCCCTTTTCACCCTGGGAGACCTGTAAGTGAACAAGCGGAGCAAAACTACACTATAACTTTTTACGCTCTTTTTATTCTACAATTTTTGAAAATACATGATATAGAAGTAAAATTTCAACATCTCCAACTTCAATGATAATAATTTGATGAATAAAATTCAGGATAAAACTGAATCACCGCCGGAGGGCCGTTTGCCAGATGCACAGAAAGGTTAGCATGTGAAAAGCATTTCGATGTTACAATTTGTATTAGTATTCTCTTGTTTGAGACTAAATGTATTCCTTGTTGGTAATGAATTCTCGATGCTAGGTTCTGATCATTTGAGGGAAGTATTTTATCGGATGGGTCTGTCTGATAAGGATATTGTCGCTCTATCTGGTGGTCACACTTTGGTAACGTACACACGAAATAATCATATGCAACCCCCATTATTCGATGCTTGCGACTAAAGTTACATAAATTTGTGATGATTTCACAGGGGAGGTGTCATAAGGAGAGATCGGGGTTTGAAGGAGCGTGGACGTCTAATCCTCTAATCTTCGACAATTCTTATTTCAAGTACATATACTTCCTTCTTTATCAATGCATATTTACGGAAACAAAAAATGCAGTCTCAGTCAGTCTGATGAAAAATGTTGTGTAATATCTTGACAGGGAGCTCCTCAGTGGGGAAAAGGAAGGCCTAATTCAGCTGCCATCCGACAAAGCACTCCTTGACGATCCATCATTCCGTCCATATGTTGAAAAATACGCAAAAGTATGTTCCATTTCAATTGATTCATAAATTTCCCCTTCTGTTGTAATACTGCTATTTGCTAAGTTGTCGTAAATTTTCTTTATCGTTTGTAGGACGAGGATGCCTTCTTTGCTGACTATGCCGAAGCCCATCTCAAGCTTTCCGAGCTTGGGTGAGTATGCCTTTTTGCCCCGATTTTCTGACTTTCTGATTTGCAGCTAAGTTTAACTTCATTTTTGATGTTGAATATGAACTTGCTGTTTTTCAGATTCGCGGATGAGGTGTGACGACAAAGATAAACTCGAACTCTTACTCCCGTTTATGGTATGAGCCAGTTTGCTGCTGCTCTCTTCAAGTAAATCTTAAAGAATAATCATGTTGAAGTATTTCATTATGATGTATAATATGTAAAGTTTTTATTTGAGTCTTGAATTTTGTTTGTATTGCTAATAGCATCATTGTGTTTCCTTTTGGGACATTGATCTTGTGAATGATAACAATAAATATGGTTATGTACTTGTGCCATAATATCATGTTTTGCCTTCAAGTCACTTGCAATCTTGAGTTATCATGGATTTCATTTTAATCTATCCTAATAAATTTATGATCCCACCACTTTACTCTAAAATCTACTACTTTAAGCTAATTTCTCAAGTCTCATGCTAAAAGCACATATTGGTTATTTGGCTAGGATTGAAGAGTGCTAGACAATCCTATTCCCAAGCTTTTTGTCTCTTTCTTTGATATATATTTTAGTTATTTAATCTTATTTTAGGTGTTGAAAATCAAACCCCTATAATATCAAGAAACTATCAAGTGAAAAAAAAGGGAGCGACTTTACCGAGTTTATAAACATTCAAAATGCTATAACAATGTGGTGTTACATCAAGTATAAACTTGAGCAAAAACTAGAACATCTCCAATGAGATGATCTTTTATGCAGCAAAGACAACAACCAACTAATCAAAATCCTACACACATAAACCCCATAGCTCACATAATGCTATAATGTAGTAGTATCATTTACATGTTGCTGTCAAATTTTCTCACACCCAAATCTAGTTCATTTTATCAAAATTTCAGGTTCCAGCAACAATTCCCAAAACCCAAAAAGAAAAATGTTGGCAAGGGCTAAAATAATTACTTGTAATGGGAACAAAATTAAATCTGCGCCGTGTTGTTGAACTTTCCTTGTGCAGCACTTGCCTTCCGCTTGCGTGCCTGAAAACCTCAGCAACAGACTTTGTAGAGTTTAGCTCTCGTTACTTGTTTGGTTCACCCAAATTTTATACGCAGTCAGCACCAACAGCTTCGTGGATTGATTTGTAGCCATCCCTCTCCAAACATGCAGCCAATTCAGCCTAAAGAAAAGATCAACAAGACGGGCTATTAGACTTGAGGTTATCCGACATACATTGTACGACAACAGTGCACTCAATTCATAAAACCCCTGTCAGGTACAGTAAGATACCAATCACAGCCTTTGAATTGAGAAATACAATACAGATAGGCAACTCTAGGAAGTCTAGAGGGTGAAATCAGTTCACTTTCAAGGAAACACATAGGATGCTATTATTCAACATGATTCGACAACATTTCATTACCCTGATGTCTTAAGTGGCTCCCACTTAACAAATGTGCATAACCTTACCCTTGTCAATGATGACAAAGAGGTTGTTTTCAGTAGACCCTTTGTAGGGAAAATCTGCAACTTCAAATAATCAAAATGAGCACATTTATATGATTCTAGATTCAGTTACTTCAAAACTGAATTGCATTAGTAGTTTAGTACAAAGATCATATGAAGAATTCAAATCATTATCGACAAACAAAAGGTAAATAATCTTCGCTGTAGGATGGAAGAAAAACCATAAATAGTTTCACATCCTCCCAATTAGAGGGATTCTGCACTATGGAGTACATGCTACTACCTTAGCATTCGTAAGGAAAGGTCGTAATGGTAGTAAAATGCTCAACGTACCTTCATTTGAGGAATAAGGGCAGGTCCTCCATACCCAAATGCAGTGTAGAGCTGAACTAATGTAGCTCCAGCACGTATCTTTTTGTAAGCATCTTCACCACTGATTCAAACAGAAGAAGCTTAAATCAATCAAAAGGTTGCAAAAAACACTTTGAAATCAGCTTGCTGCCAAAATTCAAAAATTACCTTCCAACACCCCCACAACCAATCAAAGGGATCTTCCCCTGTCAAGCAACACAGTAGTGTCAAACAAAATATCAAATGGTACTGGACGGAAGGAATAATCCTTAAAAAGCATCATGTATAGAATTTTTGCTTTAATTATCTATTTATCAATTTCAACAAAACAGCCAACCCTATCTTCTAAGATCAGGTATTTGGCATGTCGTTAGTCTCAATATAACAAAATATCAAAAATTACATTGAGAAACAATCCATGTACTAGAGTATGATTCATTAACCCCCAAACAAAGATGGCACTCAATATTTGCAGAACAATAATAATAATAATAATAATAATAATAATAATAATAATAATAATAATAATAATAATAATAATAATAATAATAATAATAATAATAATAATAATAATAATAATAACTTTATGAAATCAAATCAGATCAGATCAGATCAGACCAGATCAGATCAGACCAGATCAGATCAGACCAGACCAGATCAGACCAGACCAGATCAGATCAGATCAGATCAGATCAGACCAGATCAGAAAGATTCAGATCAGATCAGACTGAATCAGACCAGATCAGACCAGATCAGATCAGATCAGATCAGACCTTAGTAAATTCAGACCTTATCCAATCAGATCAGACGAAGAGAACAGGCCCTTAGAAGGTTTATCAATACAATTGAAACTCACAGTTCACAAAAGGGATTTATGGAAGTAATCATACCCGTGTTAAGATATACATTTCCTTCAAGACACTGGTTGACAAGTCGAATAGAGGCTTCCCACTCAAACCACCAACTTCCTTCGACAGAGGATTTTGGCTAACTGAGTCAGGTCTTGAGATAGTTGTATTTGAAATAATCTGCAGATGAGTGTAAGAATACCATAAATTAGACATTACATAAGAAAAAGTGTGTATACATGAAAAAAATAAAAGCGGCTAGAATTTAAAGACCATACTTTTTACGCAAGCACATAAAGTAATGCTAATATTTTTATGTGTTACCCATTCCAAGTTCAATAAAGATATAATAAGAATTTTTAGTCAAAAAAATTGACCAACATTTGTAAAATTCTTTTAACTAGTAAACTGCAGATGATATCATAGAAGCGCTCGAAGCACATGAATCTTTGACATAATCCAAGCAATAATCATATAAATGACAATGTACATCTAGATGCGGGCAAGGAGAAGTAGAATCTGACTTCCAAGTTCCAACATTCAAGCAAAGGGCACAAAACATATATTGAAGATAAAAGCTTACCAGCCCATCTACTTGTAGAGCCAGGGAAACCTGCCATAGGGAGAAATTTATAATTTGAGTATATTTTATTGAGCACTAACTTGAAGGCCATAAAATTACACAACATCAATGTACCGCGGCTATGTCTTCGAGATCCTGTTTAGACAAGTCTGGGGCAATTTTCACAAGCAGTGGAGGAGGACCTTCATCCCCCCATTGCATTTCATCACGAGCAGCTTGAACCTACACAAGTTTCCAAAATGAAAACCGCAACAAAGAAGAAAACTGTCAAGAGACCAAGCCAAGGAGTAGAGGATGAAACCTTCTTTACAAGATCCTTAAGCTGTTTTCTTCCTTGAAGCTGGCGGAGTCCTGGTGTATTTGGTGAGGATACATTTATCACCTGAAAAGCTTATTAGAAGCCTTTAAATTCCCAGAAGAGGCATTATAACAACCAAGATGGATCCAAACAATAAAATGAACATGAAATTCAATTCAGCAGATGATACTAGGGTTTCGCATATTGGTAATAGTAACAGAAATTCAATTCAGCAGAAGATTTGACAAAAGAACATATCTTCTAGTAGCCAATCTTTCTAAATACAATATTTTGTTTGATACTACCTCATACAGAAACGTTTTTGCATTAAATTTCCATATTTTTGCAAGAAACTACCACTCATCATGATAGTGAGTAGCTTACGCACATGAATCTTTCTAACATTGAAAATATAGTAAGAAACTGCTCCCACTGTGGTACCTATTTGAGACATTTCCTCATGAAACTTGATAAAATAAAATACAGTGCAAAGATGCTTAATTATATATGGCTTCATGATCAGTGAGGATGAACAATCTGATTCTCTTGTAATAAATAATTAATCTCATTGTTAGCTAGTTACAATAGTTAAGACATAACTCATAATTTTATACTTATGCTGGATAATATGCTGGATAACATGTGGCTGCATTATTGTCAATCAACGTCAAAATGATTCACTTTTCAAATACAGGAGAATTGCAGAAATAATAAAATGAATAAAACAAGAAATAAAAGAAATTTACCAGGTAATCCGCATACTGGGATAGTGTGTGCACTCCTTGTACATAGTCACTAGCAGCATCTTCGCTGGTCTTATTCTTGCCAAGGTTGACACCAAGAATTCCAGGTCCAGCTTTTCCTCCAGTTTTACCCTCATCATTAGCAGCAAAGGCCGTGCTAGAAGTTTCGTCCAGCTTCCTCTTGCCATGTTGTGCGCCTAAACGTTTAGCAACAGCATGTATACCCTCGCTATTGAAGCCACAACGGTTGATTATTGCTCTGCTTAAATGTCAAACAAACTCATCATATCATAAAATGTTTGCAAGAATAAAATAATCTACATCTCAATTCCATGCAGTACACAAGTTCATATCTTTATGTTTACCGCAACTTATTCATCACAATCAAGCTCTCCCTTGGTTTCCCTCAAAATCATGGTTCACAAGAATGATCTCATATTGAAACTCAAATAGAAATCCAAGGAAACTGTAAACATTTCAGATAGGGAAAGCCAATCGCATACTTACCGTTCGTCCCGCAATCTGAAGATACGAGGCTTTGGATTACCCTCCTGAGGAACAGGAGTAACAGAGCCAACTTCTACAAAGCCAAAACCTAGACCAAGCAGACCTTCAACAGCCTCAGCATTTTTATCGAATCCAGCAGCAAGACCAATTGGATTCGAGAATTTTCTTCCCCATACTTCCAGTCCTAGTATAGTAGAATCTGGCCTTTTTTCCCTAGGGACCCATCCACGAGCAGCTGCAGAGATAGCCAGTCTATGAGCTACTTCTGGATCCAACAGCGCAAAGAATGGATTTACTAGTTTTGTCCCTGAGAACAACCAACCACTACGGACAAAAAAAATATAATATATGTTAGTAAGGAATAGAAAGAACATATATAGTTACCTATCCAAACAAAGATATAGTGATTACAAGATAGCAAGGGTAGAATCCAATCATAATAATTTATTTAAAAGAACATTAAATAGTAACGTCACACGTATTGCTCTGGCTTGATTTATCTATTGATGGAGAAGGGGAAACCATTTAAATAACGCTAATAAATTCCTTGCAGGCCACCACACCCTAAATAAGACTATTAGTTCCAACCTTCAACCTCATGACTACAAAATCCCCTACTCAATCAATTCATTCCAACCATGCCCGTGTTGAACAACCAAAAATAAGCATTAGTATGTTTTGCCCCTGAATAACACAGATAATATTTTTTCCTCTCCTGCACACTAAACAGTTGGAATAGAAGCATTCTCAGCATTGGAAGTTATAAAGCATTCAAGCATTTAGCTAACCACAAAGTTACTAATTGAAAGCACTACTCACAGACTGATAGAAGTGAAAGAGATACCAGAATGTTGCTTCATCAACTGTACTAACATAAGCTCCGCCAGCTATAAGTAAACCTATCATCGATCCAGTCAATAATCTCCCCTAAATAACAACAAAATAAAAATAGCACATTAAGAATTCACATAGATATGGAGCATTATTTTAGCATGAACAATTAAGTTGCAAACTATTGTGAGGTTTCAATTTCCAGTTTCAGTCTGGTTTCAAACCGTCCTTAATCTAAAACAAAAAAATCCAATCTGTCTAGTCTTGGTCCTCACAACACCGTGTTTTTTTGGTTTTAGCCTCATAACAAGCTCATTTGATACAGGTACCCACACGTAAGTTTCTCTTCCGTTCTTTATTTCCTTCTTTATAGCTCTTTTTGAAGTTTGTAATCTAATTTTTCTGAGCTTTTGAAGGCCTCACACCCCAAAGATATGTATGGGAAAGTACAAACCAATGCTAAAACTTGTGGAAAAGCAATGGAAGAATTTTCGATCACAATTGGTCAACAACTCTGTATCAATATTAAGCAATGGGAACTTTTCTATTTGCAGGGATCCTAGATGAGATAGAGATATTCATAACATAAAAGCATAGGAATTACTGTGGGTGCCTCAAATAAAGGATTGTGTTTGAAATATTATGCGATCGAAACATTATGAGTTTAGCTTAAAAGAAAAAATCTACCGCAAGTGCATTAGACCAGCATCCACCATTACTTAATAGTCAAAGCATAAGCAGGATAAGCTCAACTCCCCTCCCTAAATCACAAGTAACCACTTGATAAATAAGAAGGCTTGATCACCAACTCAAATGGTTCTACTTCGTGAAATAAATTCTATATATCCTATTTCTATTCCATATGTGTGGCTCTGTAAAAAATTCTCAGTATCTGATACCTGTTATGTGTAAATCTATTATGATAACTTTACAATTTTTTTTAGCAGTTCAGTGAATCAAAAGTGTAGATCTTTTAACCGAACTCTCAACACTATTGATAATCTTAAAAGACTTTGTTGTTGATGCATATTCCTTGAGAACTCGTCACATTTACTATGAAAAATTAATTCAATCATACTTTTGGCCAATTAGCTTTCAAAAATCTCACTTTTCATCTATTTTTTTCATTTTAAAAATTCAAACATTGCGATTTACAGTCTTAAAAAATAAAAATTGAAGGTGATTTTTATAGAATAAATAAACGTCTAATTTTTACAAGTATAGTGGAATTTTTAAAATTGAATTCTCCTATAATTCAATGGTGACAAAATTCCAATCTTCAAACAAGTCGCTCCTCGTCCTCCATTTCCCTTCCCTCCTTATATCCCTCTCCGTCGTTTCCCTCTATTTCCTTCAACCAAACAAAGCATAACAGATTCAAAAACAACAACTAAATACCATTCAGCTTACAGTATCAAAAAAGAAACAATTTGCCAAAAAAATCATTCAAAAAGGAAAAGTGAAATGCAAACCTTAAGAACGGTGTCCTTCTTAGAGGGAGCGGCAGTAGAATAGCCCATACGAGACGAGAAAAGCGAAGTATGGAGTCTACGAAAGAGTGGAAGCGTAGATTTTAAGCGTTGCGCCATTGCCATACTTTCCTCCTCCTTAGAAGTGAATAGTGATGTGCGATTGTGAAAAGAGGGTTTTAAGAGGGAGCAGATTAGAACACTCTAATATCATAAACCCTCGACTTACTTTGGTAAAAGTCTTTCATAAATTGTCAGACATAAAGTACTCTGTATATTTACGATCTTAACGGCCGATTTGGTAAATAGTAATAAATAAACAGTATGTAATGAAAATGATAAATATGTGTAATTTTTGTTGAAAAATATTTTGGTTATCTTGATGGTTATGTTTGTCCAACTTCGTATTAACTGGTAATGAAAATTTGTAATATAATTTTTTTGATTAAAATTTCATTACCATAAGGATGATATAAAACTTTTGATGAAATTTTTAAATAATTGGTTTTTTTTACTATAAATGGAAATGGAGCAAGTATGAAATTTTCGAAAATGGAAAATATAACGAGTATTATAAAACGGAGGAAGTACAATTCGTTATTTATCACTGTCAATCATGATCTTATTTTGTTTCTGTTATGATGCTAACTATATCAATTATCAACAAAACAAATGAACTACATAACAACATACAATTCAATACTTATCACTGTCAATTATATTAGGTAGAAATTGATCACTTTTAACGTTAAAACCGATCACTTATAGGTTCAAATTGAAATTTTTACTTTAATTGATATATTTAAGTATCAATTTACGCCAAAATTGATATCTTTAAGGTTAAAATTGACCTTTTAGAATAAAATTGAAAAATGCCCAAAAAAATTAATTGACTCCATATTAAACTGCGTCTTATTCTAAAACGGTCTTACCCAGAATCTGACCCATATACATTACTGTTTTGATGGCTCAAGGCCCAACAGAAGCCCACAAATATTCATAGTAGCTTCTGGAAACCCCTCATTCTCTTTCACTCGACTCTTACCCCTCCGCCTTCCTCCACCTGTATACTCTTTCCCCAAACTAATCGACGAAACTCCGGCGAAAATTCACCGGAAAACACCGCAATTTGTTGCCGAGAACGGAAAGTTTATAGACGATGCCTCCGAAACAGCAGTCGAAAGCCGATCTAGCCAAGAAGCAGAAGTTAGTTGAGGATAAGACTTTTGGTCTTAAAAACAAGAATAAGAGCAAAAATGTCCAGAAATATGTTCAGAATCTCAAGCAATCTGTCCAACCTAAAGTTGACCCTAAGAAAACTGATGCCAAGGTTTTTTGTTCATTAAATTTGGCTTTAGAGTGATAATCTTATTTTGCTTTTAATTCTATTTTTCATATTATCATTATATTGATTAAGTTTGTTCCTTTCCGGGTTATTTTCGTAAGATTAGGTATTGATGCTGAGTTTTTATGGTATAATGGAATTTTAATTTACGTGGGTAATAGTTTTGATTGGAAAATGGGATTGATAAGTAGAAGTAGTTGTTTAGGTTTTGATAGATAATTATTAAGTTAAGAGGTAAAAATAGAGATGTTGAGAATAGAAGAGTGGAAAGAACATTGGATTGCACGGAGGAAAATATTTGCAGACATTCAAGTTTCCATTTTGAATCTTTGTCAATTCAAACAGTTGAAATGAGGATACAACTTTCCGCAAAAAATTTATTTCCTCCAATCAAACACCCATGTAATTTCATAGGTTATCTGGTGAAGAATGAAGAGTAAGAAATAGGAAGAAAAAAATGGTGGGTGAGATATACTAGGTATTGGTGAAATAGAAGGTGAAAAAATTGTATAGTAGAGCAAATGTATTTCCAAATAAGGAAAGATTCTAATCGAGTCGAGATAAAGAAAAGAATAGATTTTGATTTCATTTCATCAATTTATTTTAGTAGTAAGTTTAGCAATGTTTTTTTAAGTTCAATTGAATTCATGATTGTACTTTAACACTGTATTTTCGATGCTGTTTTTGTGGATTTTGAATTGGGGGTGATGTTGGGGATTGAATCAATTTTGTGTTGTTTCAGAAAAAGAAGGAAGAAGAGAAGGCCAGGGAGAAGGAGTTGAATGACTTGTTTAAGCTTGCTGTTACCCAGCCTAAAGTTCCAGTTGGTAATGACCCTAATCTAATAGTTGGTGGCTTCTAAGAAACCATATAGAACTATTTGTTTGCAGTTCGTATTGGCTTTTTGTTGTTTTGGTTGGTTATTCACCTTGTTAGCTTTTCGATTGGTCAGGTGTTGATCCAAAATCTATACTATGCGAATTTTTTAAGGCAGGGCAGTGTACCAAAGGTTTTAAATGCAAATTTTCACATGATTTAAATGTGCAGAGGAAAGGAGAAAAGATTGACATTTACACAGATAAGCGGGATGATGGTGAGTTGATTGATTTTTATGTTTTTGTTCGGTGTAAATTTTTGGTTTTGTACATAAATTACATTGGTTCTTTTTATTGCAAATTGAATTATTTATTGTTTTATTTTCGAAGGAACAATGGAGGAATGGGATCAAGAGACCTTGGAAAAAGCTATTGCAGAGAAGAGTAAGGAATACAACCAGAACAAACCAACAGATATTGTAAGTCTTTGACTTTCTATATACCACATCAAAATGATCAATGAATTAGTCACCTAAACCACCCAGTCACCTAAATCACCCACTCTAGCCTATTATTTTGTCATGGGTCATCAGCAAGGGTGATTGACAACTTGCATATTAAGGTTACACAAGCATATGATAGAGGTATATTTCTGCCTGAAATGAGCAATAGATTACCATTTAAGCCTTCAATTCCATAGACTTTTCGTGTAAGGGTGTGTTGTTTCTTTCGTTCTTGAGGTTTGGAATTCACTTTGCCTACCCTTTTAAAGGTGATATGGTTGGTTCCTTGCATTGGGGATGCTTTTATAAAGTCAACATTCTAAGTTTTTTTTTAAAGAATGAACTTTATTCTACTTATTTTTAAAAAGATCTTAGAAAGGTATTAGAATTCCCTGACAACTTATCTTTTGCAGCCAAATGAGTGGCGCTAATATTGAAATTTCAGTCTAGCTTTATATTGTTTTCAACTTAAACCCCCCAAATACGAGTTTAATTTTACTTTTTATTAAGATAATGGATAAAGTATTAATTTTTTTCCGCTGAGACGAACTACAGTCTAAACATATTGTTTAGGCCTTGATTTTTTTTTTATCTGTAGACGGTGAAGTTATAAGTGCATATTTTTCTCTTCTAAACAATGATGAAAATGTAAGGTCTAATGGCCTATGACCTATGTGGTGGTAAATTTTTTTTCTTAATCTTCTTTCCGTGTTTTTTTTTTATTATCATCTAGGCTAGTATATTTGCTGATTATAATTGCAAAACAGTTGCTGAACTTAAATTGCCTCTGTAACTAGAGGCCTATATGGCCATATCTGGCAGTTCTGTTCTTATGTTTGTTAAGGATGCTGTTATTATTAAATTAGATGGTTTTTGGTATTGGATCTCCGAAGTCATGTTCCACTTGTTTCTCAGATTCTTGCTCGTCACTTGCCCAATAGGATCTGGCATGCAATTTGACTGATTTTAATGAGTTAAATGGAATTATTTCTTTGTACTGCATATATAAAAGTTGAATCTGTGCGCATAAGGCTTTTCCTACAAACCCTGTGCAAGATTGGGACATTGGGGTAATGTTGGTATGTATTTTGAAAACCTTGTTTGTGACAAATGGGGTATGTAGTGTGCCTTATCTGGTGATTCCCTCTTTACCTATTCATTCAACTTTCTGTCATTGTGATGTGATGACTTTTGCGCTATGAGCATTTTATCAATTCAACACAATATTATTGGTTAACGGTGAGGGCATATGCAGGTGTGTAAACATTTTCTGGATGCAGTGGAGAAAAAACAATATGGTTGGTTTTGGGTGTGTCCAAATGGTGGTAAAAGCTGTCATTATAGACATGCCCTTCCACCAGGTTATGTTTTAAAATCTCAAATGAAGGCCCTGCTAGAGGAAGAGAAAGATAAAACGCCAATTGAAGAAGAGATTGAGGAGCAGGTAATAATAGTTGTTTTTTTTGATTCAGTGGTTGTTAATGTGGCTCACCGGTTCGCTTTAAAGAACTGGCTCGGCTTTATGATGAACAATTTGCTAACCTATTTTTGTCACTACAACTAAAATGTAGCGGTCGAAAGTAAAGGGTTCAACGCCCATGACCCCAGAATTATTTGCAGAATGGAAGAGGAAAAAAACAGAGGCAAGAGCTGCTAGCATGGCTTCACAGAGCGAAGAAAGAGCTAAGAATGACAGAATGAGGTTTTATTTAATCCTTGGCCCCCCACATCTTCTCTTGCTACTCCCTTGTTTCTGAAAAAATGTGTATATTGCATCTCATATTGCTCTTTTTCTTTTCAGTGGACGAGAACTATTTATGTCAAATGCTAGCTTGTTTGTTGATGATGTTGGGGCATGGGAGCAATATGAAAGAGATGAATCTGAAAATAATGAGCCAGAGGTGGGCTACATCTATCCTTTGTTTACCATGATGTCCTTTTTGATTTAATTTCAGATTCCATTACTTTGTGATAAAATGATTTAATCTACAATGGGTTCTCATGTTCATTTACGTGGAATGAGTATTGTGCATTTCCTCCTTGTGTCTAGAATAATCCTTTCCATGTTTAATCATATTCACCATTGGGTAGAACTGCTGATATACTACAACAATCTGTACACAACAAAACTTTAAGTTTGCTTGTTTATTTATGACAACTTTTTTAGGGGGTGGTGGTGGTGAAGAGGATTGCATTTTGCTTTTCTTTGATGATTTACTTGTGAATATTTTTGTGTGGAGTGTTGCTTTTTCTTGGGCTTCATGGGTGATTATATTTTCTTGCAACCTAGTCCTTATTTATTAATAGCGTTGCCAGAGATTTATAGTGCTTTGGTCTCGGCTTATAGATGTGTTTTAAAGGCGCTAAGAGGCGACCACTTAAATGCCTCCTTAAGTCGGTGTGATACAAGAGGCTCTTTAAAGGCGTGCCTTTTCGCGCCTCGTGTGTTTTCTGTATGCCTGCTGTGATTTTTGATAAATAGCATGTCTTTGCCTGATGTTACTAAAATGACCCTCGATTCTTAGCTGAACTATGCTCCCTTTCTTGCACTGAAGCAAAAATTTGGAGTGAAAAACGAAATAGCACAAATAACCTTGAAGTTCCGCCATCTTCATTGGTCGACTTATGATTCTTATTTAGATTTTAAGTGTTTGTTTAAGTGTCGCATAACATTTCAAGCATCAAGAAGACAAGAACCACCATTTGGTTTTTTTACCTGTCGTTGTTTTAGTTTTTATTTCTTTTGTAGTTTTGTCAACCCAAGACTGCAAGTTTGGAGTTTTTTTAGCGAAATTATGCACCTCACATACAAAATTTGCGCTTTCCCCTTACGCCACAGAAAAAAAAGGACCTTTTGCGCCTTGCGCCTCTTAAAACTAAGGATTATATGAACTACAGTAAAAGACATATTATATCATTTGTGCTTTTTATTTGTATGATATTGCGGATAGTGTTTGCAATTAATGGTCAATTAGAAACAACCTTTTGTTAGTTCAAGGGTAAGGTTGTATACGTCCGATCCCCAGAGCATGCTCAGTTGGGAGCCACTGGGCTACTGACTTGCTGTATATCATGTTGATGGTTGCAATGTAAACAACTCATTTAGAATTTCATTCCATACGTGTTATTTGGACTGGTGTGAAGTACGCAGTTTCACTTTTTGTTTGTTCTATTTCAGGTTAATGGCCAATCTGGTAAAGGGGACCATGGTAGTTCAGGGCATGGTCATCCTGATGCAGCAAGCTCTTCTGGTGCTGCTGCAAATGGTGATGCTGATGATATTCCAGATGACATTGATGACGACCTAGATGATGACGAGTTGGAGGAGCTTGAAGCTAGTTTATCAAGAACATCTATCCAAATCAAGGAGCCTGACTCCGGTCCGTAAATGTGACAAGATTTTTGGGTATTGCTCAATCCTGGCAGTCACTTAGTACCCCATTCTAATTTTGTGCCTCAAAATGGGTTAATTATATAGCGATCGGGTGCATGTAGTGACTGCTAAATTAAGCCGATTTCAATATTGAAAATATATGTTGTCATGTTGTGTCTTTAACACCACTATAATAATTCTGAAATCTAGTTTTTTTGATACCATTGAGCTTTGTACGTGAATCAGTTAATCACCTATTGGGTTGTTTTGGCTTTCTGCAACTGATCATCTCCATATTCATTCTTGATTTACTAGCTTCATTAACCTGAGTTGAGTTATCATTGGCGTCGTTTTGTTTGTTGGATGCCCATATTCATGATTACGATCCGTTTGGATTATGGGGTGCAAACTTGTTTGATATTATTAATAAAATTTACATTGAGAAGAATTAAATAATATCTCACTCGATGATATTTTAACTTTAGGATTGAGAATGAAATATAAGCTAACAGTAATTGTTGAATAATGTTTAAAAATAAACGGGACATTTGATCAACATCGTTTGCATTTGAGTCGATTAAGAGTCCATGCCCTAGGTAAAGGTGTAAAGCTACACGTCGAATGTGTATAGTTATATTATTTTAGCCATTAAAATTAAAGTTGATTTTGAAATTTGTTGGTCTCATCATCTCAATTCTACTAATATTGCTTTCACTTTAACTCCCAATTTTATCTCATGAAAAAAAAGAAATGGATTCAAATTTAAAATACTTATATTTTACATAAAATACATCTATATTTCACCTATTCAATGTTTGAAAACTCGAATGTATACAACCTCATCCATATAAAATAGACGTGTACTTCATGGAGATTACAATCATGTAATAATGAATGTAAGAGACAAAATGAGTGAAAAAAATATCCTTTAATTTTTATAGAATTATCTGTATTTCATACAAAATAAAAGGTGCAGTTTTTTTTTTATTTTTTTTCATATTTATTTTAAATTTACATAGCTAATCAGCTATGGTCTACATGAGAATGATAAGTATACATCTATAGTTAGAATGATTACAGTATATACAATATAATTTACACAAAGAATCAAAAATTAGTGGCAGGGACTGATCTTTTTTTCAACCAATGCATTAGGGATTTCCTTGTAATCAATAGCCTTTGCAATACTGCAGGTCGTCGAGTCGGAGTGTCAAGACTAGTCGGAAGCTCACTCGATCCGACACCTCCTGAATTCGAAATTAAACTAGAAGCACCATCTTTATCAAATGTTCTATTAACCGTCCGACCTGGATTTACTGCAATAACTTCGAGTCCAAGTTCCGTCTTCAAAAGTCTTGTTATTGCATCTTTTACCGTACACTCTATACCTACTTTTGTGATTCCTAGTATAACTATAAGATCGTCGTTTATCGATAACCCTGCAATATGATTGAAGGAATAAGAATGATTAAGAACGCAACCGAGATAGTTATATGCTATTAAGGAATGATCATTGCCAATGTCACATGATTCACTAAGCTCCTTGAGAATCGCGAATAAAAAAAGTGAATTATGGTCTATTTTGGGCTATTTTAGGTCATTTTGAGCGAATCCCAAATTCAAAAAGTGAATTAACTGCGAATTATGTTACACTGATCATTGCAGCATGAGCAAAGGTAATAAGGCAATATCAACTCAAAACTTCATATATAAAACCTATCCGTCGATAGCCTAGTGTTGTACATCTAGTCGGCCATACACTTCGAAATGAACTCATACCTGATTTGTAGTTTTCTTTGATCATACGTAAAACTGCGAGAACTACAATTCGTGCTTCCACCTGCACAATACGCAGAAGAACTCTTATGGAAGGAATGCAACAAGCCGATGGTAGAAGAAATTACTAGTAACATCAAAATTTAGAACAATGGACTATGCGATGAATTCGATAGACCTATATCTATTTCTACTTTATAAGCTATATAAAACTCTCGACCATATAGATTCAATGCATAGAACTAGTTCTAGATCCATAATCGCGTAAAGGAAACGCTAAAACATATGTGTATTATGAACACTGTCTACCCTAGCAAATACCAATCTACACAGTTAAAACAACGGACCATCATAGCTCTTGTGACTTGTAACAGTGGCACTTGGCGACAAATTACAAAAACGATTGGATTGTCGAGTCACTTTATAAAGGCCAATGATCGTACCTTTGTAAGTCCTTGAATATCAACTGCCAGAGTTTTAGCCGTATCCTTTCGTAAATGGGTTGCTATCCTTTCAAGAAGTATACTTCGCAATTCCCCTATGTTATTCTTGTTATGTGAACTAGATTGTCCTTGCTGATTGTTCTCTTGTATAACTCCTTCACACCATTCTTCTATCAGTAGTTTAAGAAAGTAGTCATTGGATTTGTAGCTGAGGAAAGAAAAATTCGGAACGTCAACAACGCGAAAATAGCTTACTTCCTTGTGATTACAAGAAGAGGTATATATATCCAAATGAAATTTGAATGTTCATGAATTCAATGAGGTTGTTGTCGAGCGACAGTGGAAGCAATAGAAAACCCAACTGAAGCAACAAAATGGTAACAATTGACGTCTGGATACATCTCAAGACTAAACGGCCCGTTTGGTAGGTGGTAGTAAACGATGGTAATTAAAATGAAAACTAGTGTAATTTTGGTTGAAAAATCTACTGGCTACCTTGATGACCATGCTTGTTCAACTTCAATCATCTCATTTTCTTCATAAAATTCATTCCAATGCATTACCATAGGAGAGGTGATATTAGGTGGTAACGGAAATTTGTAAACAAAATAAACTTTTTGTGATTAAAGTTTCATCGCCATTGGAATGACACGGAACTGAACTTTTGATGAAGTTATACACTATAAATCATTCTCATTACTACCATTTAGTACCACTAACCAAACGGGCTGAAAAAGAATGATGACAGTGGACAAATGAACAAGCAAAGTAGAAAAAGATTCAAATCACTGAAGCTAAGAAGTGATCTTTGAATTACAAGTAAAATGTTTGAACAAAATCTAGAACTGACCCGGCTTTACGCATGTCTTGATATATAGCTAGGCACTGCTGAACTTCTTGAAGGGACCCGTACTTACTACGGGCTCTTAACAGAGTGTTATAGGTCACCTGATATAAGCAGACACTCACTTATCAAAAATGAAGAGTACGAATACATTACAAACTCAACACCAATCGTTAGTACGATGAATACCCATCAAGGCAAGTGAGTAATGTACAAAAGGTATAAAAAATAGTCATAGCTGCTTATGCTTCAAAGTTCACACTTACCAAATTTGGTTTAACACGGTTTCTCTTCATTTCTGAGAACAACAAAAATGCCGTATTCAAGTTTCCACTTTCGACACAAATCTGTAAATCAATACGCCAAAACGACACTCTAATTACTAGATTTAGTTTCATTTTAATATTTAAAAAAAAGAACAAAAGCAAACCTTTATAGCAGTCGTATAAGCGATCACATCAGGCCTAATTCCAGAGTCACCCATGGATTTTAGTATCTGCAAAGGTTAAAGAGAAGATATAATATTATATTTTATATTATATATATACATACAGACACACACACACATAAGGACACATGAGTGTATAACTATAAAAATGAGCTAACAGGGACTGTGGATTGCTTTAGTTCTCGAGATCAAAAGCTGCATATAAAAGATTGGGTTAAGGACACTTTGATGTATATTTCTTTCATATATTAATGCATGAGGTCGAAGATCAACAACGCGTATCTTAAATCTAAAGAATAAATCAAAAATTAAGCTACATTAAGAAGTCAGCTATTATTATATATTAAGTATTGCGCAGAAAGCACAATCCTGTTACATTTGGGTAATCGGGTCAATTTCAGGTCAGGTGTTTTGGTCACTTTGAAATCGGGTCTTATGTCCACATTGATTTTTACATTATTTTAAATTCATTTTGAAGTCGGGTTCAGTTTCAACATTGTGTAAATATCGGATAATCGAGTCTGTTTTGAACACCTCTAATCTCTACTAACTCATTAAAAGGATTTAACAAATGAACCGCCTTTCACATATCAGCTCATAGCAACCAACAACCGTCAAGATTAGTGGAAATCTTTACCTGCAAAGCACCCTCGGCATTTCCAGCTCCACCACATATATCAATCAAAGTTGAAAAGCTGATGTGATTGGGTGAAAGACCCAACGATCTCATTTCATCGATTAGGGATTTCGCTCGATAGTAGTCGGTACCACAAGCCTTCAAGAGTATATTGTATGTTGTAGTTGTGGGACTAAAAGGAATATTTTTAGCGAAGCTCAACTGACGTGAAGTAGTCACAATTTGTGGTGCTTTTGTTCTAGAATTTTTAAATGCAAGTAGAATAGCCGATGATTCATCTTCACCGACTCTTATGTTTTCACCGAATTTATTTGCAGATCCACTACTCTTCCAAGTGTAAAAAAGGCGAAAAGCTCGGTCATACTGACATCCCTCCACACACGCATGAAGAAGTGCGTTGAAACAATGTTCGTTAGGTTCACAGCCCGCCATAAGCATCTCGTCAAATAGCTGAGTTGCTTGATCGACCAGACCTGCATTGGCACATGCACTGATCAATGAGGACCACGTAACAGTATTGGGAGTGACGCCCGCTGATTGCATATCTTCCTTGATTTTGATAGCCATTTGCCACAGTTTCGCATCTGCAAATACCTGAAAATTTTCACACTTGTTGAAAACAATCATGCTAACCAAACAGCATAGTTGCATTATGTGGAATCCGACGGGTCTATTTTTTAAGGACCCATATCCATGAAAACGGATACGGGTCCACGGATCCGGGTCAGGTCCAATACCCATTGCCATCCCTAATCACAATGCAACTAACGGCCCGTTTGGTTAGTGGTACTAAATGGTGGTAATGAGAATGATTTATAGTGTAAAATTCCATCAAAAGTTTCATGTCATTCCCATGGTAATGAAACTTGATCACAAATTTTTATTTTATTTTTTTGTTTAAAAATTTCCATTACCACCTGATATTATCTCTTCCAATGATGATGCATTAGAATGAAATTTGTTAAAAAAATGAGATGGTTATAGTCGAACAAGCATGGACATAAGGCAGCAAAAGATTTCAACCAAAATTACATTAGTTTTCATTCCCATTACCACCGTTTAATACCACCAACCAAACGGGCCATAATCACAAAGCAGATTTAGTATAATAATGTAACAAAATCAAGAATAACCAGAGAACATGGAGGGATATACCTTGATGATTGTGCTGTAAGTAAAAACATCTATTTTGAGTGTTCCAGTTGAATCCAAGTGTTGTACCTCTCGGTAAATGTCCTGAGCCACATCGACCCTTCCTGACCGACAACAAGCCTTTAGCAGGATATTGTAAGTCGTCATATCTGCTTCAATACCTAAATTCTAAAAAAGAGAGGATTTGATATTAATTTTTTGATGATATAAATCAAGCAGTACTTGTAAGTAACGTGATACTAAAACAGTAGTTTTCAGTCACGAAACATACAAATCATATTTAAGCAATAGGCCAAGTCTGTTACCATAAAAGTCATAATAGTATATGTAGATATGGACTAATGACATGGTACTACAGCAAAGGAAGGAAAAAACGGAACGAACTATTTGATTAGAATGTGAAGACGTCTCTCCAATGATATTATGCTATAATGACAGCAGTCGATTAATGCAAGGAGATAGATGCTAGACAATTGAGAAGGGGCATTACTTGCATTTGCTTGTACACATCCATCGTGTAAGCCAGGTCATGGGCATTTACGTTCATTAGACTGTTGATGACATAGATATTTGGGGTGATTTTCTGGGCTAGTAGATCCTGCAATCAGCAAACAAGGATAGCATCAACTACAAGATTCAAATAGGAAAATATCACAAATTTTGAGGAACGATAGACAACACTCAAGAAGTAGATGTCAATTCCACACTTTCAAATTCGAGAACAAGAACCAATTTCAAAGGATCCAAGGGAATAGGCATAGATCTAACATATGTTACCCACCCCCCCTCAAATGCAAAAAAGCAATAAGCCCGGCCCCACCGAACTGACAGTGACTACCCATGGAGGTTGCAAACTGGCCCCACAAACCAACACAAGCCTTTTCATAGCAGTTTGGCCTCACTCGTGCAAACCCGAGAAAACTTACCAGGAGATCACCCATTCTAAGATTGCTCCTCACCAAGCACGTTAAACTGGATTTTTAGCAAATGAGCTCCCTTGAAAAGAAGATGCACTTTATTGATAAGGGTAGTCTAACAATCCTTTTTAAAACTCAACCCGGGGTATTACACAAACTACCAAAACTAAGAGACATGCATGTTCATTCTAAAAACTACTTATTTTAAACAAGAAACAATGTAGAAATGGAACGAAGAAATACTACACAAGACTCATAGGCGCACCACATCACCAGTCAAATGGACAAGTGGATTACACCTTCCATCATATAAAAATGTATCAAGTGACGAAACATAGCAGAGCATATCCAAAAATCTGTCGAAGAAGCTACCTCAAAGATTAACCTGGACTTGAAGCAATCACCACATAAGCCACAAGCATCGATTATAGTGCGGTAGACATACATGTTATGACCACCAAACTTCTGCCTAGAAGCTTCATAAACTTTTACAGCCGAAGCCAGGTCTGACTTCTTTCCAAATTCCTTGATTATTGTGCAAAACAATATCTCTGCATGTGGAAGAAGACAGGCATACCTACAGAATTCGAATTAAATATTTGTTAATGAGGAGATACAATTTAACATTTGTTGCTATAGGCTATAGCAGTGCACAGTTACAAAAGAAATATAATAACTTGTGCTCACATAAACAAAACTTCTTTTTCGAAAAAATTATTAGGCCCGACCAAGTACACAAAAATGTTGCGAAAACAGATTGAGAGTTGAAAACAAAAGGCAAATACGATTCAGATCATACGCCATGACAAGGGATTCAAACATCATACTCTCTAATACAAACTTCATTACAAAACAAGTTAACGAACTTTTATTTATGATAGGCGTATTTGCTTACGGATTATTGCTAAACATCCTCCAAAAGAATGCTTTTTTCTTTTTATTAAAAAATGCATCATATTAAGAGTATTTACAAAAGAAAAATGTATTCCATCTGAATATATTACAACCTAAATGAAGCAGAACTATGCGACAACATCTACTTATTTCCTTTCTTCTTTTTAAGAAAATTAACAAGTAAAATAGGACAGTTTAGATTCAGCATAGTGTTGGATTATACTGGAAACTGAATACTATTAGCCCCATGGAAATCACATAAATTGGGAAATCCAACTTCTAAGCAGCTTTCTCTCCTACGGACTCAGGCATGTGATTTTTGAGCCTACTTATTACTCCCTCCTATTCACTTTAATAGTTCCGTTTGACTGGGTAGATTTGTCAATGCAATAATTCTATCATTAATATCTCTAATTATGCATAATTAAAAATTATAAAAAGTTGATATTAGTGATCTTTTCATTGAAAACGAATCAAATAGGATCCCACTTGACTATGTTTAACTTATAGATTAAGAATAAAATTCAAGTTAAGAATGATTGATGAACAATGTCAAACGTCAAATGGGACTAATAGCTTGAATAGGACGGAGTATTTGAATTCTTGCACATCAATGGAGCTGTTTGTAGTTTGTACCAATTCAAATAAACATCATCCTCAAAAGCGAGGACGACATGAAATGAAACTTGCCCTCCTCAAAGAAATAATAGAATGTAGCATGCACATTGTTAGAACATTTATTGTATTTTGTATTTGTATTTGCGTTATATTTCCGATACACATGAGTGTTCTAGTCCTACAATAACAGCTAACTTATAATTTTAGCTTCCATCATCATCAAACTATCGTTAGGGCATAGAAACAGTACCTTACAGCCAAATGAGGGCTGCGCTTCTTGACAGATATCCTAATCACATCACTGGGCTTCATCAAGTCTTTGATTGGGAATTCAAAACCTAGATAATTGAAAAGGTCAAATGATTAAACCTAGACAACACTTCTAAAGAAAACTAAATATTGATCCATCATCCATGTATCACTTTTTTCAAAAACACCAAGGCTGCATCAAGAAACTCAACTAACATAGCAGTCTTCAAGTGAACCACAACCATATATAATGAAGGGACATACCAAGATTCAATGTGAATAACCTGCATGTATATAACATTGAACACAAAGTCTAAATATGAGGAGTTTCACCCATATTACAGAATCATATTCATTAACAATTTTAGCCTTTACCCAAAAGATTGGAGTCGGCTGCATGAACCAATATCTAGAGATCATCATCATCCTCCTCCTACCCAGTGTATCCCGCTCATAGAAAACTATGGACAGGGTCTGGAGAAGGAAGGACGGCGGCAACTCATACCCATAAAGGAGAGCGCGGCCAAAAGGAGTCTCCCGGTTCAAGAATTCTCCTTATCCAATCATGACAACTCTATGCCTCCAAAAAAGTTAAGAGTTTAGGCAATGTCCCAATGATTACCATGTACCAACATATTCCCAAATCAATTTTCAAACTTTTATCAATCATAGTACTAAAGCACAATGAAATCAGGTTCAAAATCAAAATTGAAATAAATATATTAGAAACCAAGAAAAGGTAAATAATTTGAAATACCAGCCAATATTTCCATGAGCTCCACAGCTTCTTGTAAATGCCCATCATGTAATATACTAAAACACTCTCTTTTAAGCAATTCCATAGCTAACCCATCAAACAAACCCAAAACATCAACACAAAGTTTGGACAAAAAACCCAACAATTCAACAACATCATGAACTCTTCCTTCTTTAAGACCCTTAACAATTCCAAAAGTTAAAAGTTTGGAATTCAACAATTTACCAAAAGCCAAAGACCCATCAATACCAGAACTCAAAACAGTCTCAGCAACCATCCCAAAATCTTGGAATCTTCCATCTTCAACAAGCTTAGAAGCAATTTCGGCATATAAACTAAGGTCAGAGTTAGTTGCGTCAGAGTTTGATGGGTAAAAATGGGGGGAAATGATAGGTAAAGAGGTTGAAAATGAAGATGAAGATGAAGAGAATGAGGTTTGGGAAGTGGGTTTAGAGAAAGAAAGGAAAATGAAGTTATGAAGGGAAAGAAATGGAGGTTGTTTATGGGTAAAGATATGGTGATGATGAAAAGGAGTAGAAGCGACAATGGAGGAAGAAAGGGTTGTGATGATAACAAAACTCCTCATACTTGAGCTTAAGCTTAAGCAACAACAATGGAGATTGAAGAGGATTGCATTTCAATGGCGGATGATGTCTTGTGATGTTTCTTTTTGCTGAAATTTTACCACCAAATTCTTGGATTGAGATATCGATTTGAGCCACAATTTTTCTTAGCAACTCTTATGAGACTCTAGTAGGAGTAGTTTTTACCAAAAGTCCAAATAAAAAAAGTAAAAAAAAAATAAAAAATAAAAAAATAAAAGAAATTCAATTTGTTATTGATTTTTATACCCAAAAAAAGTAAAAAGTTTCCTAAAATCAATTTGTTATTGATTTATATAATGATCTTAACTTTTGATTAATTATGAATAATGTCAATTTTAGAGTCACTTGGTTAAAAAACATTATTGCCCAAATGGTGATCAAATTTTGCAAGTTAAATGCTAAAATCTAAAAAATCAAAAAGTTAAAAATTAAAAAATAAACTCTTGATTTCTTTTCAAAATTTTTAATTCTTTTAAATTTTTTATAATTTAGTTTGGTGTTTATTTTTTTGCTTTTTTTTGCAAAATGACTTGTTGTATGGGTAAGACGTTATTTTAGTACGTTCTTAGCTAGCACCCCTTATAGTTGGGATTACTCATGGTTAATCAAAAGTTAAATAATAAAAACGAAGTAAGTAAAATGTTGGATTATTCCGGGTTTTCTATTAAAAAAATAGTGTTTTTTGTATGGTATGCACTAATTCTCGATCTTTAAACTTGAGATTATGAAATAAAGTTGGTAAGATTATCTTAATGAGAATTTATAACTTTTTTTTTCTAATTATACATAAAATCTGACTTTTTGTTGGAATTTTCAATTAAAAAAAAATCATTTCATCCCAATCTTCTGTAAATAGTAAAAGTGAATGTTTTAAAAATGCAAAAAATTATGTTTATTTGAGCAAACTTTGAATAATTTAAATTATTAAAATAATGTTCATGTAGACTTGCGTTTCTAAAACTTTTTGCTTTTATTTATTTAAACTTGATAATTATCTCAATACTAATAGCCAGATCTTGACTTTTTTAACCAAGCTTTTTTATTCGTTGTTAGTAACAGCAAATAACCCTGAATCTTTGCTTAAAGACAAAAAATGTTATTTTTGAGAATTAAGTTTATAACTTGCTTATATTTTGATTTATTTATGTTAATTTGCTTATACTTTTCAAATTTTCTTGTTTACGAGAATGAAGAGAGTCCATAGGCGCACGCATGGGACGACTTTACCTAAAAAGATAACAATGCTCGTTAACAGCTCAATTAAAGATAACAAAGCAACATTATTGTCGAAACTCGAATCAACACATGTTACATTCATATACTCGATCCGGCTTAGAAAAAATGACAGGCTGCTAGTCTGTGAGCTAGTTTAGCTATGTTGTGTGTGACTATCTCTTCAACCTTTATAGTACAAGACCTCGCCAGGCATCCGCCATGGCTGAATCGCGCGTTTAAATTAAATATCGTTCCTAACATATTCCTCTTGCCACTAACAAAATTGTTTGGCATGCTTAAGATCATGCAAAAAATCAACAAACAAGTCTTTGAGGTTAAAATGATATATCATGCAGCTGCTGAGAGCTTTTCGTCCTGCTCATCGAGATTGAGAGCTTCTAATAACTTCGGCCAGGATTCTGGGATGCCTCCTGGTAGGTCAAACTCCATTAGTTTGCCACGAGGCCCACGACTGCGATAGAAATCTTCCAGTGGTTGGCTCTGCAAGAACAATATCAATCAAACGAGAGAACAAAATACCAATTTGATTGAAGGAAAGTGCAAACAAGAACGATCAAACAGTTTTACAACGATTCCGTTCGATGTAAACTCGGGTAACAATCACAAGTTCCTTTCTCAAGAAAGAAAATTTTCCAAACGGCTGGACAGGCTGATGAGGGAAGTCAGTTTCTATTTCTTTCTTAATTGACATCACCAATATTAAAGATATGTCCTTTGGGTGGTTTCCTTTTAAAAATCCCACCTTTTGTATATTTTTTCAAAAATCCGACATTTGCAGCGCATTTTCTTTTAAATAACTTCCTTGTATCATATACCTGATGTCTCTGATGAAGCCGAATTTTCCAAAAATAAAATAACAATGGCACGTATCATCTTATAATTCGTCAATGTTATTAAAGGAAAATCAAAACCCTAACCTTCCCCACAGTTCTCCTCCCCCACAACCATTCCACCAAAACCAGCCCTGAACCACCAACAGCCACCACCTCACAACCTACCCCCTCCCTTACAACGTTGTGACCCCTCCCCATCCCGCTCCCTCTCCCCTGAAGGCTGAAGCACTCGTGAGTCGTGATACACCTGCAGTCCCTTGGAACCACCCGTAACCCACCCCTACCCCACAGACACCCACCTTGAAGCACCCTCCCTCAGTGTTAATACACGAAACGACTCTCCCAGACTCTCACCTATCCCCGAACCCTCCCTCCACCGCTCCCAACATCTTGGCGGCAACAATGAGAGGTTATAGGGTGGAAAAACATTTCAAACCCCCACTACACCACCACTACAAAACCCTAATTACAGAACCCTAAATTGCACTATTGGTGGCTCACATTGGCTGAAATTGATCGATGGTAGTGCAATCGAGATGAGAGTGGTGCAGGATGTTGGTGCCTGGTACAGTGAAGGGCTGGTAGTGTGCACTAGAGAGAGGGCGGGGGCTTGTTGGGTCACAGTGAGGGTGATTGGTGGCGTGCTAGTGGTGTTTGCTAAGATGGCTATGGTGATATGCCCGTGGTGGTGACTGAGAAGGGGAAGGGTAGGCTCTTTTTTTTCTTTTTTCTTTTTTCTAATTTAAACTGGTAAGTACCCAATAAAAAACAAAAGTAACTAGTTTATCAGGTTATGGGTCATTAGGATGTTAAAAAGAAAATCGAAGACTAAGGTCGGATTTTTCACAAATAAATAAAAGGTGAGATTTTTAAAAGAAAAACCACTAGAAGGTGGGAATTTCAAAAAGTAAATTTTCCTAAAAATATTTTAACCTATATAAAAGAATCAAGCTACCTATTTACACTTCCAGTTTGGTATGTTTGCAGTTTGCACTAGTCCACTTATACGGAGAACCCAAAACTTCTTTTTAAAAATCTTTTATAGTATGCAACTAGACTTACTAGCAACCAAAAAATGGGGTGGAGAAATCAGAAACAGTTGCTAACTTAAGGAAAAGTCCAAAAGAAAACCATGCTGCTAGGACCAAAAACTCAACCGCCGCCTCAACACCTTAAAAGATACACTTGCAAACAGAAGCAGTGAACTACTTTACAAATCACTTCACAAAAAAAAAGAAAGAAAAATAGTAAGGAAAAAAAAACAAATTAGATGCACAACTACTTCCTCATTTCCTTTCCAAGTAACTCTTCAATTATGATGGAACTAAAATTCCCAGAGTCTCTTGATGACAAAGACAATAAAATTACTTAGCTCCTCTGCTTTTTAGACCTTCTAACTAAAACCTAAATGAACGTATCAATAGAAAACTTGAGCTCATTCCTACAACCATGATAGTAATTAAAGAATTACCTTCTCATTGTATACACGAAGTCGCTCTTTCACTACTTGTTCAGTATCATCAGCTCGGGTGATCAGCTTGGAAGCACATTGTGGAGGGGGCATAAGTGGAGCCATACTTATTCCAGGCTTCCCATCCTCACCCTCAATATTAATGGATGCAACATTAAAGTTTTTACCACATTGGCCACATATCCTTCTACCGAGGCATTTCTCGATCAAAGCTTGCTCTGGTAGTTTCAGATTAACAACCAAACCTATATCTGTTACCCCTTCCAAAATTTCCTGAAAACGGAAGCAAAGTACTAGCAGTCAAGAAGAAGAGCATAAGGCACTCACATGATAACCATTCAAAAAACTTAAAGCAACTGCCATAAAATTTTTAAAAATTTCTCACCAGTAATACAAAAGATAAAAGAAACATCACAATTTTGCACCTTTCTAAAACCTAAACAAGCCATGCTAGTTGAACTAAGATAAAAACATTCCTCGGAGTGTGAAGAGATGTGAGGGCATTCACGAGTCACAACCATGATTACACCAAATATGAAATTTATCAACGATAGCTGACGTAAGCTACTACCACCTTGAGAAACAAGTTATATGTGCTTTCCTAATGTGGATTCCAAAACTTGCAATCAACAGATTCAATATTAGTTCAAACATCTTCAGGAATGTAAAACTCCAGAGTTACGAAGAATTATAAAAAAAATCGGAACAACCTTCATGTGGTAAGAAAAGGGCTGATCACCCATATTATAGTTGTGTGAGTCATTGATGCGGAAAGAATCATATTATATATTTCCCTTGAAAGTCACAACTATCCTCAACGTGCATATTAATAAACCATTCTTTGTTAATCACCTCTTGTATGAATTGTAAAAGATAATTGATAGAAGCAGATTTATCTTAAAGTTTATAGTTATTATGGGACTGCGAGGTTACTCCAGTTATTGACTATATTAGCTATTGAACTAGCCTATCTCCAGATCAACTGCCAAAGAAGAGCGGTCACTCATAGGAATCAGGAATGGAACATACATATACATAATATTTACTGTCAGAGTATTACACTACACATGGAAAATGGAAATGAAATATACCAGCTCAAACACCTAAACATACAAGTAAAGTTCAGTTTTAAATCAGGGGCACACTAATAATCCTATGAAAATCGAGGAAATAGAAAATGATATCTTGCACACAAAACAATAGACACTAAATGAGGCATTTGTAATATGTTAAATTTAACTTTTGACATGTAAACTCAAACAGAAATGATCAGGAACATTTGTTATTTAAAAACTTACTCCAGCAACGGGAAAAAGAAGCTTACTGCTTGTCTGATTGTACGTGGAAAACCATCAAGAATGAAACCCGATTCACCTCTCGCTTCTCCAGCTTCAAGCCTCTTAGATAACAAGGCGATAATTATTTCATCAGATACTAGTTTCCCTTGGTTGACACCTGTAAGCTGGAATTAACAAACAAGAAGTTAAATTTGACAGTAGGAAATCCCTTAACCCAACCAGTAATCAACTTTTCCAAGATTTATTCATTCTAACTTTACAGATTGCACTTAAAAACTAAGACATAAAAACTATGCTGGAAAGAAAGTTGAATATCAAATGTTTTATTTGTGTTCACAAAAAGCTTTCCTAATCTTCCAAAATTTTGACAGTTGGAAAATCGTTCAGAGCCCACACAAAAATAAAGTTTCACAAATAGGCATCTTCTACAATAGGATGTGAATCTTGTAACAAACAAGGAAATATGCCTTTTTATTTGATCTTTGAAAAACAAGCGACCAAGGAAAAGTCAATTGCTTCACCCAATTAGACCTATCCAATTTCATATCTGATTAACCAGTTTTTCATCTTGAGACTTAAAAACAATATAGGATATGATTTACAGAAAAAAGCCAGATTATGGAAAATTCAACCATATCGATTTAGCAAAGAGTTTTAGATTGACATCAACCAATGATGAAATTCATCTCAAAATTTCCAACTTTTTTAGATAATAATTACTGTAAACAATGAAATCCCAACTGTACTTCGAACAATTCAGCTACATTGCCATTTTTTGAAGTTCCAACATATGCCTCATCTTTGATTATTATAAGAAAATTGAAATAATTTCCCCTAAATAAACATTCGGAAATTGAAAAAAATAGAATCAATCCCATCAACAAATACACACAAAAAAAATGTAAAACCTAATAAACAATATAATGATTGAATTTCAGATCCTCATCATTTATTACTACAAAAAAAAAATCTGAAATTGACCATTGTAATTTACGTTTCGAATCATTCGGAAATCAAACAATAACATTAATCCCATAAACAAATATAAAACCCTAAAATTAAACAGTATGACGATTTAATATCAGATCCCATAGAATTATTACAAATTAATGCTCAAAATAAATCATTTTCCAAACGGGAAAAATAAGAAAAGCAAACCTGATGCGCGAGGGGACCATTAGAAGAAAGCTCGTGACGAACAAGATCACCAGTAGCGATATGAGGAACACCGAGAAGAGAAGAAAGACGACTAGCGTAAGTTCCCTTTCCGACACCAGGACAACCCAAGAAAACCCACTGAATATTTCTGGAATTGTTGAGATCTGATGAAGAAGTAAGAGAGGTGGAAGTAGTCATCGATTTCCAAAGAGAAGAAAATGTAGATAGATTTGACTTTGAGGGTTTTATCAAGCGGGTTGTGATGGCAGCCATTGTTGAATGTTGAAGCGAGGAAGAGATGATTGGATATGGAGAAAAGGAAGGTATTGTTAATGGCGACTTCTCTTCTCCCTTTGGGCAGCTTGAGTGTATAATGGATTCCTGCCTTTTTGGGAGAAGCGTCTAGGGTTGGATCCGATGGAGGACGTGGAATATTCTTTTTCCTGTTAAAACTGTTTTTTAACCCACGGTTAGGAAATTGCTTCATTGGTTAACTAACTCATGCACGGTCTAACTCAAAAAAAAAAAAAAAAAAAAAAAAAAAAAAAAAAAAACGGTCATCATCATCGTCACTAGGGGTGTTCAATAGGTCGGGCCACCATTTTGATTCCTTATTCAATACGTTTTAGAAGGGTTTTGTAAGGGCCGAGTCGAAAATGGGCTGGGCGGGCCGAGTCGAAAATGGACTGGGCCGAAAACGGGCTATACTATAATTAAATTGAAGCGAAAGGGCTCAATAAAGGCCGAAACCAGGCCTTTGTAAATAGTGTAATTAATGTATAATTTAAATATTATAAATGAGAATATCAATGAAATCATTAATATTTTTTCGATCTAATTATTATAAATGATAATTTAATTGTTATAAATTGATAAATGGAATTAAAATAATTTTTAGTAGTAAAAAAGGGTCGGGTGGGGCCGGATCGGGTTTTGAGGGCCCTTACCTGACCCGACCTATATTTACTTAGGCCCGGCCCTTATCTGGCCCATTGATTACCCCTGATCATCACCATCCTAATGGATCCGCTTAAGACATGGTCTGGAATTTGAGAAGGGTAAAAAGGAAGGCAAATAAATATCCTTATCAGAAGGAGATCGCAATCGAGGTGAGCCCCTCAACTTTGGCATTGTTTTGCAAAAGAAAACAAAAAATGGGAGATAAAAAACACAAAAACATATGAACACTGCACCAAAAAAAACAAAACTAACCAAACTACAAGCAGACAAAAACGACTAAGACAACACTAAAACATGAAAAGGCAGCAAGAAAACCAAAGAGACTCACATACACGGATTTAGCTCTCCAACTAATTTTATCCTAAGATAAGTCCTCCGAAAGCCAGTGTAAAGTCCTTCCAAATTTGTTCCTCCCACTCCCACATTTTCTTATCTCTTATTTTGCCATCGATTGTGATGTTTTTCGCTCTTTTCACTGGTGCATGGCTAGTTTCCCTTTGTACATGACCAAACTACCTCAATTTTGCCTTCACACAACTTTGCAAAAATCGGAGCAACCCTTAGCCTCACTCTATTCATGGTGTGGTCGCACATCAATCTCCGCATAGAATATAATTTAATATAATTTAAATTTTATTTTTATATGTAAAAATAGATTAATAAACACTAAGAAATTTTAAAAATTTCTTTTAATAAAGACATAGAATTATAGTATTATTTTTTTAGTGAGGACTCTAAGTAACTTCATTTGAATTAACATATATGTACATATAGGTGGAAAATGAATTTTTAAAAAATTACACATTAATAAATCAAATTGTTTTTGATAATGTCACCTAAACAATTACTTTCTTAATATCAATATGGTGAAACAATACATTAAAAAATGAATTGACTTTACAAGTAAATACGTGTATAGATAAATAGATAGATATAAAGATAGATTGAAGTTTAGTATTAATGTAATTATTTATTGAAATTACTTTATTTACGATTGATGTTTATTAAGGGAGAAATATATTAAGGAAAAGTTATATAAAACCACCTAATCTATATACTATTTTTTAAAAAACCACATTAGATAAATTTTTTTGCAAAAAACCACCTTACATAATGCATTTCTTTGCAAAAGACAACCTGTTACTATATTTCGTCAGTTGACCGACGTTTTTAACGGTTGACCAGCTTATGTTTGTCACGTGCCCTTCTTTAAACACCATCTCCTTCAGCTCATGTGACAAACACATGTTGGTCAACCGTTAAAAATGTCGGTCAACTGACGAAATATAGTAACAGGTTGTCTTTTGCAAAGAAATGCATTATGTAAGGTGGTTTTTTGCAAAAAAGTTAATATAAGGTTGTTTTTTAAAAAATAGTGTATAGATTAGGTGGTTTTATATAATTTTTCCATATATTAATGACTAAAATAATTTGTATTTATACAAATTTTAGAGGTAGGCTGTAGAATTTCTTGCGCAATAGAAAATAATATCAAAAAAATTTAATTTTTACTCCGTCCTACTTTTAGTTTTATCACCTCAAAATTCCATCCTGTTATGTGTTAAAAGTTAGGAGAGGTGGAGTTTGGGTTGAAAGTTATAAGCAAAAGGAACATTTTACCTATAATAATAGCAAATGAGAAAATCGTTTTGTAATTAACTTATATGTACTTATAACTTATCAAATCAGAACATATAAATATATCTTTTCTTAAGATCTCACTTAAAGTAATAATTAAAATCTCATCGTAATTTCATTTCAAAATTCATCCCTAACTCTCAATCATTAATCAAGTTATTAAAAAAAATATAAAAATACATATATTTAAGTTTCACTAAAATTGGTAATCAAATTCTCACCTAAAATCTTATTAGTGTTCCACCCCTTATTATCACAATTCTCATTTCTCTCTACAACCTAAACACAACCCACCAAGAAATGTAAAATCAAAACTTACTTCCAATTTAGTATATTTACTCATTTTATGTACTTCCTCCGTATTTGGTTATTTGCAATTTTTACAAAAAATGGTGTATTCTATTATTTGCAACTTTCCTTTTTTTTCCATTTATAGAAAGTTTTTTATTACTTTTTATTATCTCTCTCTTACTTTTTAATACTCTCTCTCATACTTTTTAATACTCTCTCTTACTTTTTAATATTATAATACTATAATCCCACCCCATTAACTTTATTAATCTATTTTAATACACTACTAAAAGTTTTGTCTAGAAGTCCGTGAAGGACCTCAAAGTTGCAAATAATTAAATACGGAGGAAGTATATTTAAATCACTTGTTTTTCCTTTCAAAGTAAAAAGTGCTCATTGATCTCACATTGCCTAAAAATAAAAAGCAGTCGGTCTTATATGAAATTATCTCGGAAAAATAATTAGTCAATTTTTTAATAAATTACTATAAGAATAATAAGTGATGACTTATACATTAATTATATTTCGTTGCAGGTGCTTCTGTTGATCATTCTTGAATTGAGAGTCTCTTTGGCCGCGCTTTCATCCCCGTACCTTACTCATAGTTTTCTATAAATGAGATACATCAGATATATCATATGATGACGACGACTACTTAGACATTAAATATATATGGCTCAATAAAAAATAAAAATTGTCGGAAATTTGTGAAATAATAATATTTTGGAAAAATTACCTAGAATAATCCAACCAATCTGTGATTTTCCAACAATAATCCCACCTATTGATTAACCATGAATAATCTGAACTTTAAGGGATATTTTCCTAGAGTAAACCCAGTGACCGGATGACCTGCTATTGTTTGTTTTGTTTTTCTACAAAAAGATAAATTAAAATAAAATGTCGAAAAATATGTATAAAAATGTTTTTAAAAAATTATGATTTTTTTTATTATTTAGAATTTTTTATGTAAAATTTCAAAAAAAATTTCAATAATTTTCAATTTATTTTTTTTAGTGAATTAACTACTATAGGCATAGCAGGTCATCCGGCTGCCTAAATTTGCTCTAGAAAAATACCCTTAAAATTAAAATTATTCATAACTAATTAATAGATGAGATTATCATATTTAGAATTATTTTAAATAAATTTTCCAAATATTTTAAGTCAAATATGAAATACCCAACCTATATGGTCTGTAACCACTCACCACCAGTTTCTACACACCAGCGCCGGGAACCGCCATGTTCTTGAAGGTCTTACCTTGAAATTGAATTTGCCCTAAATTTCGATGAAAAGACCACACATTTACAACACTTTCACAAATCAAAAATGGCGAATTCCAATCCTCCTGTCTTCCATTTTCTCTCTCTTCCTCATTTTCTCCATCGCAATCCACCGACGAAAATCTTCATCTCCATCACACCATTTCAGTTCAACAATTTCCGGTAGCAGTGATTCATGGCTTCCGGAAATCCCTAGGTTTGCGTATTTGATTTCAGGAACCAAAGGCGAAGGTCCGCAAGTGAAGCGATTGTTGCAAGCAGTGTATCATCCTCGAAATTACTATGTAATTCATCTCGATCTGGATGCTTCCGATGAAGAAAGGCTCGCACTCGCTAAATTCGCGAAATCGGAAGCGGTTATACGAAAATTTAGGAATGTAATGGTGATTGGTAAGGCAGATTTGATTACTTCGAAAGGTCCTACTGTTACTGCATCAATACTTCATGCTGTTGCAATTTTGTTGAAGAACGCTAGGGATTGGGATTGGTTTATTAATCTTAATGCTTGGGATTATCCTCTCGTTTCCCAAGATGGTTAGTTTTATTTTCAATTCCAGAAATTTGATTTGATTGAGAACCAATTGAATTCATTAAGATTGTTTGATTTTTCGATGTAGATCTCTTGCACATCTTCTCTTACTTGCCTAGAGATTTGAATTTTCTTGATCATACCAGTGACGTTGGTTGGAAAGAGTGAGTATTAATTTAGATAGAGGAACCTGTAATCCATTAGAAGATATCAATTATCAACTATATCAATAAATTTTGCGTAAATGTAGGCATCAGAGAGCACGGCCTATCATCATTGATCCTGGATTGTATCATGTGAAAAAATCTGGTGTTTTTTGGGCCAAAGAGAAAAGGTCTTTGCCTTCTTCTTTCAAGTTGTTCACTGGTAAGTACGCCTTTCTATTTTTTTTGCTTTACATCCTATTTATTGAATGTTTCTTCTTATCTTTAAGTTTGTGATTTGAATTGGAATCAGTCATGGGCATCGAGGCTTCGATATTGTCATAAAACTCTAGGAATATGTATGCGCACTTGTGTTAGGATTTACATTTAGGTGTACCAAGTTTGAAGAGTGATTTTGTTTATAATGAGTTGTTCTGTGACTGTTGCTATTTCTGGTGCCTGAATTGCTTGTATGCTCAATGTCCTTGTGATCTGGGCCTTCATGTAATTAGGTTTTTTTTGGCTACTGAGTGAGACTTGCAACGTTGGGGTCGCTCTTCTAGTAAGAGTCAAGAGACTCCCAGTATGGGGCATTTCTTTAATCTTGCTAGGGATGTCATTGTTAAATCACTGTTCTAATAAGTTCTGACATTTTTTTAAAAAAAATATATTGCTAGAAATATTGGCTGTTTTGATTTTTTCATTCTGTAAGGAAAGTCGTGAACATTTACAAGTTAATGAGACTTTTAGTATGTTCCTTATATTATATTTCAATGGGCCAAAGATTTATAATTCTTTGGTTTTGGATTATGATGGATGATTTAAAACTCATTGAATTACGTATACTTCTTATTTGTGTGAAGTTGTAAATGATATTTGAAACTAAGGGTGAATCGGATTCAACCTTTATGTTATCACTAGTCACTTGCATTGGAGTAATTGAATGTTGATGGAACGTACAGACTCTTAGTATAACAAAGTACAAATATCAGTCTAAAATTCATAAAAGAACATTTATTAGGTTTAGAGTTAGTGAGGCTTTAGGCATGGTTTAGAGACTCCTAGTATGCTATTACTAATAACATACAAGTAATAGTCTAGATTCATAAAAGAGCACGAAGAGATAGAAACATAGAATTATTTAGTGTACGTGTAAGGTCAAATGTTGTGACGCTTCAATAGTCACAAATGAAGTAGGCCTCTTCCAACCCCTATGCGAATGATTTTGTATTCATCATTTTATACAGCAAAACACAATCATTCTATTACTGTAATCTTCTTCTCTTACAAAACTCTCCACTCTCTACTCTCCTACAACAGTATCTTTCCCATGTCTTGACTCTTGGTGTTAACTTATTTCTTCTCGGATTTCGTTTTTGGACTTTTAAGCTTGACCAATTAGCACCTTATCTTAGGTTAGGTAGCTACACTAGCTGAAGTGCTGTAGCTTTAGGGCTCTTGTTCTTCTATATAGAGGTTAAAATCATCTTATTCACATTGTTTATATATATTTATTATATGACGAATCAATTGTTCAGGGGCTTCTGATTTCTGATGATCATGTAAGCCTCTTTAAAGTGGATTTGTTATGGATTATTAATCATCATTTGGGCAGATAATTCAAGTCACTAGTCAGTAGTCACTGGGGCCATAAACAAGAACTCAGAAATAAAACATGTTTTAATTGGTTGGTACGACTATATTATGCATTACAACCTTGTAAGTTCGTGAATTTTAGAGGGTTTGAGTTAATAACGGTTTTTTTATTGCTTTAGATTTAAGATAGGATCAAAACAATGATTACTGAGTAATTGACTGCCTTATTATTAACTAGTGTATTAAAAATGTGAAACTATATAGTGCCATGTTTCCCTTGGGCTGATGAAACTGTCCACTATCTATTAGCAATTGGTTGTATCGCTTTAATGGTTTGGTCTTCATTGACAGGATCTGAATGGGTGGTTCTATCTAAATCCTTTGCTGATTTCTGCATATGGGGATGGGATAATCTTCCTCGTACGCTGCTCATGTACTACACTAACTATTTATCCTCTTCCGAGGGATACTTTCACACTGTTGTTTGTAATCACAAAAACTACCAGAATACTACTGTGAACCATGACCTGCGGTACATGAAGTGGGACAACCCTCCTAATCAGCAACCTGTCAACTTGACAGAGAAGCATTTCAGTGATATGGTTCAGAGTGGTGCTCCATTTGCTCATAGATTTGCTTTGAATGATCCAGTTCTTGAAAAGATTGATCGGGATCTTTTGAGGAGAGTAGATGGTCACTTCGTTCCTGGAGGATGGTGTCTAGGAAATTATGTTCAAGGAAACGATCCATGTGTACAATTTGGGAATCCAGACACAATAAAACCAAGCGTGAATACCAAAAGGTTAGAGAAGCTTATACTTCAGCTTCTTGATCCCGATAACTTTAGATCAAAACAATGCCGATAGCCTGTATGATTGCAAATATGTATGTTCACCTAATGACAACAGAAATCTAATGTTTGATGTCCAGAATTTCCTGTTGAGTAGTTGGCATGAAATGGACCTCATTTCTTCCAATCCCTCTGTGACTGTATATAATATTAGTTGTCAACTTGTCATATACCTGATAATTCAATATTCTGTTTTGGTTTTTTTAAATTAATTTTTGGCATACAATGCGATACAAAAACGTGTGGATGTAAAACCAAATGAATGTAAACCTGTTCTATTGTTATAAGCAAACTACTTTTAAAGGCACATTTAAGAATTATTTTCCCCTAGACCTAGAGCATAACGTTAGAAATAATTTCTTGTTAACCCTCATTTAGAGGAAATATTATTTTAATTTTACAAATGCGTCAAAAATTGTTTTCAATTAATTCATATTAAGCATACAAAATCAAAAATAAAGAACTTTAACATGATTAAATTTTATATTCCTGAATTTTCAACTTCGACTACGTTTTTATAATGTTGAAATTAGCTCAAATTCAAAATTAATTTTTTATAAGCCAAATACTAAATTTACCCAATTTTAAATTTCCAAATAAAAACATGATACTCACAGAATTATGTGTTTAGGTTTTTCCGGAAAAAAAAAAGTTATCCACAACACAATCTAATTTCAACATTAAATGATCAAAACTTATATTGGATCATGTTCCATTTGCTTGATGTGTATTGTGTAAATACAGGCATGTTCAACTATAGACAAATAGGTGCGTCACGCAAGAAGTCTTCACTACAAATTCATAATTTTTCTACTTCAATTCCTTTTAACCAGACAGAAAAGCACATTAGATAGACACCGCAATTTAAATATCAAGTTAAAGAAAGACGGTGATATTTATTCAATGAAAAAAATATATACATAAAGAATGGCAATATTCCTAGTTGTGGTAATCTTCTAGATTAAGTTCGGGAGGGCGAAGATCCAACCATCAGCCCCAACAATGATCCAAAAACTAGATAGTACCCTGGGAAAGAAGTTAAAAGGAAGATGGAAGGGTGAAGAAGCACTCGCCAGACGCCACTCATTATCGTGCATCAGAATCCAGTGGCATAAAAGAAGCTAAAACCGAGAATTCTCATTAACCCTTCCTTGACCTCAGAATTCCATAACATGATCTTCACTGGATGAGTTAGACAATGGTCATAAGGACATCATACTGGCAAATTGCATTCCCGTCAGCTGGCAAGCTAGAAAAGTATTTCTTATTCTTTTTCTTTTGATTTTTATGAAGATTTGAATATGAGAAGACCTAATGGGAAATAAATCCAAGTACAAGCCATGATTTGCTTACCGAGATGCCGGTTGGAGTTATACTCCCAAGTAACTTCTAACTTTCAGATTTCTTAATCAAACTTAGAAGCACACCAGCAGTAAGGCTTGTAGCCACAACACCTAGAGAGACTTCAGTTCCCACATGGAATCCTGAAAGAAAAGAAAATACATTTAATGAGCACCACAAAATAGACGATAAAAAGAAAAGAGGACTTAGGACTCTGGATCACCCACCAAAATAATCAAGAATCATCTTCAGCCCGATGAAGCCTAAAACAACAGCAATTGATGGCTGATACAAAATCAAATTTGCAGCTTTCTTTAGTATATAATTATGTAAAAACCATACAGATTAAACCAAGACATTGTAATCCCCCCACCCAAACTATGACCTATCAATCAAAAAATATACAAAAATAACATCAAGGCGTAAGACATATCAAGGAAGATCATATTTCAATAGACACAATTTATTCATACCAGAACACCACAAAGTCTCACTTAATTCTTCCTAGTACATCCGTTGACTTGGACTATATTTCAATAGACAAACTTTATTCATACAAATAGCAGACAATGAAGATTATATTGATTTCCTCATTTTGTTCCAAGCCTTCACTTCCATTCACTTGTAGGTATACACTAGATTGCCAAACCATTTTCGAGAAAGTTAACTCACCTGTAGGTACTCCAATTCGGCCATGCTCTCAGATATAAGGGTATACAATGATCTCAACCCTGTATTAAAATCGACACAATCATTTTATCTTTAAAGAGTATAATTAAAGAATATCAATCAGTATAACTCATGCTCATTACATTTTTTTCCTGAAAAGGTTATTTGGGTGGACAAGTATTTGGGAAGGAAAAGAAAAGAAAAGCATTGGACATAAAGGGAGGGTGATGTGTGAAGAATATTGTAGTATGTTTAAGAAACCTTGAGTAAGTTTAGGTCAGTTGTAGCTCCTAATTAGTTTGTTTAATCATCTCATAAAGTAATTTTTATAAATAGTATTGTGAAGGTTCATTTTGAACTCCGTCTTAATTTAATGAATGAGAATTTGAGCAATGTGATTAATTGAGACATTAAAGTAATAAGGTTTGTACTTTGTCCTCAATTGTTCGAATTCCAATATGAAATGAACCTTTTAGATTAATTGTTAAATCTACAAGAAATTTGGAACAACTTTTATATTTATTACTTAAACAACGCATATCATATTCAAGCGTTTTGAATTTCAAGGCAAAAAACTATCAAAATTCCATTACTTGCCATGAACAAGCAAGACCCGAGTCATGAGTCACCAAAACAATAAATTCTAAAAATGGACAACCTTGGCGTCCAAATTCCAAGCTGAAAGGAACATACAAATGCTTAATTGAAAAGCCAAGTGCAACAATGGTTTGAGCTATCAGTTGATCACCATTCACTAATGAAAAGTAGTGGTAAACAAAACTCCTCCGTCCCCTGAGTTTGCTACTTAGGGACTTGACATAAATATATAGGAGTATTTATTTCTTGGGAGAACAAGTCAAAATCTTTAAACTTTGTGGATTGTATTAAAAGAAAAGAAATGTGTAGATGAGAATTAAAGGGATCGATGGCCGGTGGGGACCATTTCTATGATAGAAAATGTTGTAAATTAAGGGGGATGGGCAAAATTACAAATTGTATCAAACTCAGAGGGACTAAAGAATACACTCTAAAGATCTACCAGCTTAGTGGCCCTAATGATTGAAACATTTAATGTTTAGTTGTTTACTCAGATCATCAAAAACTAACATGGATTCTTCATGTTATTAACTATATAATAAGGTATTAGAACAAAACATCACCTATGATGGCAAAGAGATTGGAGGTAAAGACTATGAAAGGATCTCGAGTCACCCCGAAAACTGCAGGTATTGAGTCAACCTGTAGATACAGGCAAATGCGAATCAAATAATCTGTTTATCTAAGCAAGGTTAAGAATTGACATGAAAAAGAAGAGGAGGTAAAAGAGAACCTACAGCAAACGCAATATCACTCAACTCAATAACTGCTACAGTAAGAAGTAAGGGTGTTGCCTGCCCAAAATTTTTGACGCCTGTTAGAAACCAAGTAAATATTACTGTAACAATACAAGAAGAAAACAAAGGATATAAGCACATTCTTCTATAAAATATCAAACTAAAAACCCTCAAGTGATCTGGAAAAAGAGGACTTCTTTGCAAGGAAAAGCTTCACCGAAGAATTCGGTTAGGCGCTGAGATACTAGAACAAGCTAAAAGAAGAGAGCCATTGCTAGGAGAAGGTTCTGATTCTCTTATAAAAATTGGGATAATCTACACATGAAACCCTTTGTGAAGGAAGGTTAAGGCTTGGAGTAGGGTCTTTCAGCCTTGGTGTAGGGATTCAAGCCTTGAAATGGACATTTTAACAGATGGATTAATTAGTTAAAAATAAAGTTCCCTTGGAGAAGGAAGGTTAAGGATTGGAGTAGGGGTTTTAAGCCTTGAGATGAACATTTTAAGCCTTGGAATGGGTGTGTTAAGGCTTGACATAGAAAAAAAAAATGTTGGACCGTACGGCTGCATACATCAGGCAGTCTACACTGTTCATATTATCATGAATTGTAATACTTACAAAATCATGTGCACTTCCATTTATATGAAGTAGCAGATGTTTGCAATCAAGGGTAAACCAAAATAATCTGTTTGTTATTACAAGAGTAAGGCTGCGTGCATCCCAATTAGTTGCATTGCAGTTATTGAATATCTTGTAAAATGTTTAACAACAGTATGATATTATAAAGACAAAAGTCCATCACAAGCTAAGACAACCAATATGAATTAATTTACCACTAACAGTCCAATATGAATGGCCATTCACATGTGAAAAAAAAAATGAATTAACTACCCAATTCATTTGTGACTGACCTTCCATACACCATTATCGACTGTGAAAAAACGATTGCCATCGTAAGTAGCTGCAAGGTTGAAAGACAAAAATGAAAACAGTAGATAAGTAACCTTAACAGAAATGCATTAACTACACTAAACAATCAGAGCACAACAATCCGAAGCTTAAACCCTAAAGCATTTTCTATTACACCACTCCAATACTCAAAGAGAATTAGTCTAGGATCATCATTAGCAATGTAGTGTTCACATAGTCTTAACCAAACAGCTGAATTATCAAAATCAAAAGTTATTATTTCTAATGACCATTATTGGGGCCAAAGGTTGATAGTTCTTTGGTTTCGGAATTCGGATAAAATGGACTAACAAGCAAAAGGACTCATTAGAGCATGTGCCCTTCTTATTGTGAAGTTTCACATGACGTTTGCTACCAAGGTTCATTGAAAATAACCTCATTGTTAGTTTTATCATCAACAAGAGTAAGGCTGCCTACATCCGACCCTCGCAAACCCCACCCTAGGTGGGAGCCACTTAATGGAATTAGGGTTATGGATGTTGTTGTATTAGCTCTACAACTTTCTAGTTTCTAAGTAACATGCTTAATTTTTGACTTCATCCTTGTATTTTAGGGCACAAGTAAATCATTGAATTGTCAAAATATATACAAGCAATGTGTCCAATATGTCACTTATGTTTAAGATGATACCCAAAACATTTTCAATTGCTTCATCAAGCTAATGTAGGTTCCAGCATCATTATGGAGTATGACTCTACGTCTACTTTCTAGATTACGAGAAAGCCTGGGAGTTTTGAACATTCGACTTTTCCAGGAAGGAAGTTTAGCCACAAAAACGGCATCAACCTTCCAAGACGACACAACAATGCCAAAACCTTAACGCCAAAATATGGTGTCAGCAAAGGCCAAAGGAACAGTTAAATGTCCAGAAGCTAAGTTGCTCGGATTCTTTACTTTACCTCGAGTGCTCATTTCGGACCCTTGACACCCGGACAGACACTTAGACAATTCAATTTGGTTCAAAATACTTAGAATTTTTCATAAAATAGCTCATTCAAGCACTTGGAATCTTGGATACATATCCGAGGCGAACATGCGTATTTGGTTGGAGTGACAGTCCACAAGAATCAGCACTAAACAATCGAAAAACTACAGAATTTTTAAAATAAAGAGATCATTTCTAACCTGCCACAGGAATAACTTTTTGGCAAGTCTTTACTATGAAATTGTCCGACAAGTCTTCATCTTCTTCTTCAGCGGTGAATAACTATTTTCAATAGGAAGAAAAGGCACCAATGCCAGAAAGAACACATTATTGTTGAGCATGGAAAAATTAACAGAACAAAAGATTTTGCAACAGCAAAAAAAAAAAATTAACAAAAGTCTTAATTCTAACAATATGGGATTGCTTACATGAACCAAAGCAAATCCAATTGGAAATAGTCACCAACAAATATTATACTTGATTTGATCCTATGTAATAAACTAATAATGATCTACAACTACAAAAATCATTTCCAAGGACCATCTACATAGATTCTTTTCCTTCCTTCATTCATATATGTTGTTATATGCTCCTATATCTCAATTATTCATGTCATTCATCACTCTTCTTATCTATGCCATATTTGGCCTATTTCTTCCACTTCTAAGCTCCTCAAAGTTACAACTAACCACTTTCATTGCGGCCACATCCAAGATTTTGCACTAAGTGCATCAAACACCTCAATTTTGACCACTAGGCAGAGAACTCATTGACCAACTTACAAGAAGCTGGATAGGTAACAGGTGGAGAGAGGAGTGCCAAGATGAGGAGGGGAGGTAGAACAGAGAATAGGCTGACTAAAGAACAAGACCTGAGAGTTCAAGCATTCTCATTTTAAATCATACTTTCTTAATATCAACTGAACAATTAGTTTTAAAGTTTGACTTTTCTATCATACACACGCAATACAGATCTTTAGGTTAAAGATAAAGTGTACCTTAAAAGCAGAAAAAAGGAGGATTGCTGCCAATAGCAGGTTCACCACTTCAAATCTCTATCAAAGAAAAACATAATGCACATCAGAGATAGTCACCATCAAACCAGATTCAGAAGACAAAATCCATGATATGGCAGAATTCAACCTGAAGAGTGGCCGTCCCAAGAACTATCAATGACAAACGGAATACAATAGCGCCAGCAATACCATAAGAAAGCACGCGATTCTAGATATAAAAAATATAGTCATGATAAGACAGGAAAGAATTCAAAATATGTAATCAATTCCAATTTGTAGAATTAAAAACCCTTTACAATTCTATCTTTTAGATTAATTAATAGAAGAATAAACGTTCCCATCCAATTTGTTCTCAGACATAAATCAAGTTGGAGATCTCAAAGAAGACAAAGTGTACAGACCATACCTGGTACATAAGGGGCACCTTAAAGTACTTGAAAATCAAAACAAAAACAAATAGGTTGTCCACGGAAAGACTTTGCTCCAACAAGTACCTGAAAACAACTCTCGTCAACAGATGAGAATTCACATACAATAACTAATATGAAGGAAATTGAGGGAAAACATGCCACACGAATACAATATGCACACATTTTGGAGTAGAGACGACAATTTCCAAATTAAAAAATTTATTCACTCCAAGACTGATAATCATACTAACATCAGATGGCCTTTAAGTTTATTGCCCATTCTTTTTCTTGTAGCAACGACATGCTGACGATCCATCTTAAATTAAAATATACCTCTCTTTCCTCCATTTCCATTACTATATTCAAGACAACAACAAATTTTGGCATGAACGCTAGTACACAGCTTATATTACTAGCAAATAATTTTTTTTTCTTCTTTTTCACAATGTTTTCTTATCTACATCTATATATTAAAACAGATTCAAATTTGACACAAGACAGCATACTATCCAAATATACATTAACAGCTATATGTGGCATCATACTATTAATTATATATTTAAATTTTAAAGCCATTCAGTTGATATTTAATATTATCAATCCTAGGATGAATATACAAGAAATTACATAATATCTTCAAATTAACTATAATTAGGATAATTCTCACTTATAGGGAAAATTTTCTTATGGAAAAAAGCAAGAAGAAAATGAAAAGAACCATGTTTTTCACTCTCAACAACTAAGCTAGAGCTTGGACTTAGAACGGTGCAGGAGCACAAATGTGAAGAAAGATAACATGTTTAGAACTAACTATCAATAAAATAGCAATTTTAAAACAAAAACAAATTATGAAGTAATAACTACTCGATATTTTCGAATCTTTGACCACTTAATACTTGAGTATACAGCAATGTCATAACCTTAATCCCAAAAGATTGAACCCGACTACATGAAAAAATATATCATTTTCAATAATCGTTCACACAGATTCTTCTTCTCCATTTATTTTGATTTTATATCATCTTGATTTGTAAATCTAGATCCTTCATATTCTTTTCCATTATTGTCCTTTAAGTCATCTTTGTACATGGCCAAACCATTTTAAACGATTTTGTTCCTTGGTGTTTGCAACTCCTAAACTCTTTCTTATTTCTTCCTATTGCATTTTATCCCTTAAGGTATGCCCACTCCTTCATCGAAGCATTCACATTTCCTCTACTCTTATCTTTCTAATATGATCCTTTCTAAAAGTCTAACATTCTGATCCATATAATAACGCTAGTCTAATTGACGTTCGATAAAGTTTTCCCTTTAACTTTAAGGGCATGCTTCAATCACATTATATTCCTTTAGCCACTCACCATGTTTACCATCCATACTTGATTCTATCAGTCATATCAAATTTGGATGTTCCCACTACTCTGAAATATGGAGCCAAGGTATTTATAACATCCACTTGGAACAATTTCTATCTCTTATAACTTAATAGTGTCCCTTATTATCTCATTTGTGCTAAACTTACACTTTATAACTTTGTCTTGCTCCAACTTACCCCTCCCGGGTCTCATCTGCAAAAAAAAATGTCATTAGCAAACAACATGCACCAAGGCACGTCTCCTTGTGTCAATCAAGTTATCTCATATAGGAATGCAGCAAAAAAAGGGCTTAGGGCCAAGCCGTAATGAAGGTACTTGTGATTGGAAAATCTTTTGTTGCCCGTCCACATGTCTTAACATTCTTCTTTACTTCTCGAAACATATCTTGAACTAAATTAATGTATTTCTTGGAAATTTCCTTCGTTTTCATTGTCCATCAAAATACTTCTCTTGATATCTTGACGTATACTGTTTATAAGTCAATATTTCCTCCACCTAATATCAAAGTATCTAAAACTAGAAATCTGTGTAGTGTACAGATGTCGAATACACTTTAGCTTAGCCCTCAAAGCACAAGCCACAACACTAATGTTAGTCAATTACATAAACTATCTTCAAGAGTTCCAAACTCTTTTTCATCGAAATTAAAGTCAGCAACCCAATATCCCGCAAAAGTCAAAATTCGGGGGGAGAAGGGTAGTGGGCAAATCATCCCGCACAACCCAATTTCAAACTCTTTTTCATCATATCAATTTAATTCCCTCCATCAAAGTCATAACCTCTTTATTATGAATTCTATTCTTTAAAAGTGTTTCCTCATTCATTTCAAGTTTTCAACATATGAGTCTCAACGGCAATCATCTCTAAAACATTATCCTTATTCCTTAATAATGATCATAACACTTTATTAAACATGTACGATAGCACAAGCCCATATAGATCCTTACAAAAATTTACTTTTAACTGTAGTAAGTACACAGCATAAGTTTGCAAAAAGCCATTACGCATAGCTACTAGGAGCTGGCACATACATCAAACAATTGGTTTGCGCAAAGAGACGACTATATGATGTAACAAGTACAGTCACATACCCCGCAAAAAATTCAGAAGCTTTTTCAACACCATCGTTTAAACCCAAGCCAATACCAAAAGCCACAGCAGAACATACCTAACAAAATGATTAACTACTATTTAACACAAGTACAAGAAAATGGAAAAATTTCAAAAAAAAATGTTCAAAGATACTCACACACAAAGCAACAGTTTTGACAGATGATGTATAGCTTTGTTGATCATTCTTCTCTTTTACTGCACCCCCTGTAGAAGTTGATAAAGGAGACTTGCCCTTATTATTCTGATATGTTTGAGTACTATCTCCATCCCCTTCTGCAAGCCATTCAAGCATTAAATACCTCAAATGAGTTTAAAAAGGGGAGTTAAGCCTTTACATGCACCAAATCTCATGTATAATTATACATATTCAAGTACAGTTGTGAGGAATATTTTTTCCATGTGGTTTAATTTATCTTCCTTGCGTAAATTCTAAGTCATGTATGTTGCACAACTAATTACTAATGTGGGTCAAATATGACTACACTAACAAATGTCAATTTAAGTGAGACAATTATTGTCATGAATTTGGGTATGTTGCGCAACATTCTTAATTTTAAAAGGCATGAGGCATCCTAAGGAACTTAGGTTCCACAAAGCGTAGAAAAAAAAATAAAAAGCCACATGAGAAAACACAAAAGAGAATAAAGACAAAGAAGAGAAGAGAAATAAAGAAGACGAGAAGAGAAATATATCTTGAAGGTGCGTACGTCTGCTGGATTTTTTTCTTAGGCTAAGACCAAAAGGTGTTGTGAGGTGCTAACCTTAGGTGCTATAAGTCACTCGCCTTACACCTGCCCAAACCTATCAAGGTACCTTAGGCGCTATAATATGTGGTTTTGAATTAATTTAAAGAACCATAAATTGTTGGGTTTGGTTTGATAAAAATTAAATTGTTGCAAGCACATGTAAAGGAGAATGATTGGAATAGCTTGATGATAACCAGTGTAAAACATCATCACGAGATGGACGCAAAGAGTACTTAAATGAGTTGTTCAGTAAACATCAAGCGGCAGCTTGAATATGGAATTTCGAGACCAATGAACAAAGCAATAGGAAATAAGCTATGAAGAAAATATAGCATACGAAGCAATGGGCCTTTAGATATTCCTATTTAGGCTTGAAACTTGAAAGTGTTTATAGATGATGATAGATTGATATCTAATCAATTAACAGACCTCCTTAACAAAATAATATGGAAAATAAACAAAATAACAATTGACAAAAGACTAAAAACCAAAAAGAAAGCGCAATTTTTTTTCTAATTACACAAATAAGCAAACAGAACCATGCAATTTATTGTAAAACTGAAAATTAAGTTTTTTTTTTTAACAACTGTTAAAGAGATAGGTTTCAAACCAACCACAAGCAAACAAAATTAATCCTGAAACGAAAAAGAAGATAACGAGGACAAGGCAGCAAACCTAAAGCAGTAGAAGTACCGTCTTCTTCCTTAGCAATCTTAGCATAAACTCGCGAGAAATTGTGCGACGGACGATAATTTTTATTGTATGCTGCAAATTCATCAAAATCAAACAAATTTCCAATCAGAAACTTCAATTCTCAAACAAAAAATACCGAATTTATAATCAAAAGAGATAGATGCCTGATCGAAATGGATGAAGAGAGATCTGAGTTGTAAAGCATCGTAAATTGGGAGTGAAATCCTTATCGAATTTGAGAGGAACTGCGATTGATTGAAGTCGAAGAGAATTGTTAATTACAGAGATTCCTGCCATTTTCGCTCGGTCCAGCTTCCAGTAATCTACTCTCACCACTCACTCGGATATCGTACGCAGAAGTACAATCGTCTACCTCCTCCGTTCCACTTTATTTGTCCACTTTAATTTTTAGGTATATATTCATGATAAAATATACAAAAACTGTTGTGAGAAACGGTATTTTTTATAGACGCATTAGATATAAGGGCTAAATAGTTCAATTAATATAAATTAGAGAGAATAAGAATGTGTGCTTGTTATTTTGAGGTCGTCTCTTTGTGAGACGGTCTCTCACAAGAGTACTTGTAAAATATATTTTTCTGGGGTTCTGTTAGATTCGTTTTGATGCAAAAAAAATTTTATAATTTTTTATTGTGTGTACTATGAAATATCGAGGCCCAAAATTTGCTTTGAAATACGTGAAAAAGTAAAGTGGATAGAGAAAAAAAAATTTGAGGAAGTACATCATTTGCGATCCATTTGTAGTTCGTATGTACTAATATAGAAAATCTAACTTAATCACGTAAATCACCATAAAAAGAAATGGGCTCAACCCAATTGAAATATTGAAATAGTCTCACTAATCACTATGAAATAAAAATTCGAGGTCACAGGACCTCATATTCGATACTCTTGTGAATTTTCCATAGCCCCACATACACTTGTTAAATCTCAATCTGATTAGAAATTAATCCATAATCCGACTGGAAAATATAGAACTCAATTTCTAATCATAAAATTTCGACCCAAAACCCGTTTGACCCGTTTTAATTCAACATTAGCATGTTAAATTCTATGTCATTATTTTTAGTTGAACCCACTACATTGTCAATTAATTTTTAAAATATGTGACTCAACATTTACCATAAAATAGATATAACTAAACATTTTTAATTTTTAACCAATTAAATTAACTAAAACAAAATATAACTAGTATAGAAACTCGTGCAACGCACAAATTTATGAGTATGAAATATAAAAAATATATATTCAAATAATTTCGTGATTAAATTAATGGAAAATACGATATTTTTTAAAGTAAAAATTAAATACTGATTTTTTATAAATTATGTATTGTATAAATCAAATTTTTTTTTTTGGGGAAATGTTCATTTAATTAAAAAAAAATCAAAGTTTAAGTTAGTCATATAGAATTGCTATAATTAATTATACTCCATACTATACCTAATTTTGCTCTAATAAAAAAATCAAATTTTAAATTAGGTAAATATTATCATGTAAATCAACTATCATCGACCAAAATTATTTACTAAAGTGGGATCTGGAACTTTAGGAACAAGTGTAATGGATGTGCAGTTCATAGCATTACAAAAGACCCCATACTGGAAGAATTTTTGAATGGCTTTAAACACATCATCTTTAATAAAATGCCATACTGTTTTGAAAAAAACTGAAACCCATCAATTCTAGGAGCCTCTCCTACAAAGAAAGCAAGAACCCGCGGCTCCATTTCATTAAGACCCTCTTTTAACTTCCCTCTGAATGAGTTCTCTTCTCCGGGATTAAGGGATTCCTGTCTTTTGCTCATATTGTCTCCTATAAAGATGGATTGAGGTATGGAGGTTTCCACTTATAATTATTATGTCTCTCTAAATGACAACACCTAAAATTTTCCAACATTTTTATAATATTGTATCATATGATCAAACTCCAACCCACTAAAAATAACTCGACCCTAATCGAGGGTCGATTAGGCAAAAAAAACAAACACAAATTCTTGCTATAGACGGGTGTAATGGTTCAACCCATTTTTACACATTTCAAACACAAATTCTTACTTGAGACCGTCTATACAATAGACGTCTTAAGTTTTGGGCTGACCCAATTAATAAATTAGAAAAAAAACTAGCTAGCGGTTTTTAAGTTAAAAGGGAGATATGGATTGGAATCTTAAGAGACATCTACATTATAGACGCCAGACGGTCTCTCCAGAGAGAATCTACTTTCCAAAAAAAGCAACTGAAATTTCCATTGGACTGGGCTGCTGAGAGTGTCGTCTATACAATAGACGATCTGACCTTCTGAAAAAAAAAAAAAAAATCAGACCGAGAATATATTCCCTCGTTCTCTCTCAAATTGGTGTTCATCCATTCACTCCCATCCCTAACCCCTACACTCTTTCTCTCTCTATTTGTTTGTGAATTGCGTTCTTCTCCACAGTTTCCCCCTTTTCCCTTCAATCTAATCTTTAGCCCTAATCCTATGGCGCCAGCAGCAGATAATTCCGCATCTCAAAACCCTAAACCCGAGAAAACCCTAACCCTAACCTCGCCAAATCCCACCGACGATTCGAAAACCTCTTGTACCAAATCTGACCTTGAGTCTTCTAATGATGTTGTTGACGATTCTAAAAAAGATGGTGAATCTAAAGAGATTGGGACTCAGGATACTACAGAAGGTCTTACCGAAAAAGATTCCAAGGGTGCAGATGATGTTATTCAGAAGAAGATTCGTAGGGCTGAACGATTCGGTGTTCCTGTTCAGTTGTCCGAACAAGAGAAGCGTAATTCTAGGGCTGAGAGGTACTACTTCATTTTACTTATTTTATTGTATATTGTTTAGAAGGGATGTATTTCAAGATTAATAGTAGGGTTTGGTTCTCGTTTAATGCCTTACGAGTCAATTTGGTCGATTTTTCATTGTTTCGTGAAGTTTTTTTTCCCTGATTCATGATGAATCGTAGGGTTTGGTTGTTTGTTTAAGTTCTTATAAGTTGATTTTACAGTGTATTGCAAGCAATTTATGGGCTATTTTTTGATTGATGTTATGTGACGTTAGGGTTTTTATCAAGTTATTTTTTTGTTGTGATATTTAATCGCCTGTTGTGTTCTTTCCCTGTCTGGTTGCTTGCTGTTATTGGGTGTTGGTAATTGTAATCGTCGGTCATGAAACTCTCACCATTTTATGTTACATACCCTTTCCTCGCATAGATACACCTAGAATTCATTAACCATGTCCACCATTTGTAAATGCTGCTAAACAGGGCTGTATGGTTCCTGTAATTCTGCATAGAGAGCGGTAAGGATTCAAAAATCTTACAACATGGTCTATGTCACTTTATTAAGAGAGAATTTCTTTGATGTGAAGTGTTTAGGTTAGCGCAATCATTTGCAGCGGTTTAGTCATTGCCCCTGTTAAAGATACTGACATTGCATGGGGGAATTTATTGGAGTTTAGCTCAATCATTTGAGATCTGGTCATTACTAGTTCAATTTTTCCTTGGATTTGGGTGGGGGTGGTGGTTGAGAGTATTTTAAGTCCCCCCCCTCAAATTTCACAAGAAAGATGAAACAAAAATCATATGACCTTCAACTTTCTTGGTGTGTGAAGGCTCAAATAGCTCTACTACATTCATGCTCCATTGTCGGTTATTACTAGAAGTAGTGAAGATTCTAGTATTTCTTGTGGATATAATTTATTTTCTTATTGTCATATATAAGATCATGAGAGAAATTTTATTTTATTTAGTGTTTGTACATGATAGAGTATTAGAGTGTGAGCAAGAGGAGTTTACATTGAGTCTTCTCTGTTACATTCTCATCAACAGTACTTGGTGAAATCATACATTGTTATTCTTGGAAGCAACATCTTATCTTGCCTTATCCATTGAACACCATAGAGCTGACCTCTTGTTTCGGACATTGTAATCGCTTTCATTTACTTGGTCCTTGTATTTTAAATGGTTGTTTAAATGGATAAAAATTTTCCGGTCTTAAGAAAATAGTTGTGCTAATCACTGAATTCAAGTGCAGCAAATGTTTGAAGAATATTTATCACTATTCCTTTTTCTATCGGTGTTGCATAAATTTGTTTAAAAAGGAAAGCTATAGCACAAGTAATTGTTTTGATTAAATTGTTACAAATTGAGTCTTTTGTTTTGACATTCAGCTGTACTTGTCTCTTGTTTGGTTTTTGCAAATCAGGTTTGGCATGGGTGGTGGATCAGAGGCGTCCAAGGGATCAGAGGACCAGAAGAGAAAAGCAAGAGCTGAGAGGTTTGGCTTTGTTCTCTTACAGTTTTTTCTATTATTAAAGTTTTATTTGTTTATACTTTCTTTTTTATAATACTCCCTCTATTTTCTTTGATTTGCATCAAAGAGAAAGAGGGTAGCTTTTAAGAATGTGCTAATAAATAAAGAGAGAGAATGAATTGTGTGGATGAAATTAAAAGCGAATTAAATTGTATGGATGAGATTAAAAAAAGTGGTGGACCATCTCTCAAAATTGAAATGATGTGAATTAAGTGGGACAAACCAATATGAAAAATGTTGCAAATTAAATGGGACGGAGGGAGTAGTTGCTACACTTTTATTTTTCACGCTATCCAGCACGATTTTAATCTTTAATATCTTTAATTTCATATGATAAAAAATTCTAAAAAGTTAATGTTATGAAAATATGCATTAAGATGAATTAAACAAGATTCCACTTGACTATATTTCACATCGGACATGGAGAAATATATACTTAATAAGATCAGTTGATGAACAGTAGTTGCAACAAGAACTGTAGCAACTATTAAATTCCATAGGAAGTAATTTTTTATCATGAGTGTGAGAGTATCCCTTCCGTTTTAGCTTCTGATTTGGGCCTTCCAACTATGCATTATGATTGCTACTTTAAAACCTTATATGGCAGTGTGTGAAACTTATCTCAGGTTTGGGATACCAGTTCCAGCTGACGAAGAGGCAAAGAAGAAAGCTCGACTAGCCAAATTTGGTTCTAATGCAAAGATCGACACAATTGAAGAAGAGAAAAGGAAAGCACGAGCTCTCAGGTTTGGTTCATATGTCTTCTGTACTTTTTACAACTTGCACCGTTGCTATTGATTTATAAGGATTAGGTAGCATGTGAAATTTGGTTCAATATGAACAACAAAAGAAACTGAGAAACAGAGTTTTGGAAACGTGGTAAACAAAACTAATACTAATTAATAGAAGTTATGTGCTAGTAAAAATGTAAAATGATTATTATTAAGGGATTGAAAAGGTTTGACAATTTCTTTCAAACAAATTGTATAAAAAAAACATATTAAGTTGGAGAAGTAAAACTAGAGATAATTCTGGGCAAAATAAAAATGCTTCATGTTAAGTTGAAAAGTTAACGAAGAGAAATAATTCCTGAATATTAAGAAAATATTACATCAAGTTTAAAAGTAAAGCAATAGTTTTGTCATTTGGATTTAGAGATAGGTTTGTTTCAACCTAAAAAGCATTGCAGTACTAGCTTTCACCTTCTACTGCTACTGGATACTTCAGTATTCTTTCTCCAAAGAAGTTTGCAAGTCTTCAATGATGGATATTTTTTTTACAATTTTTTTCGATTTTGTTTTTCTCTACCGTCATATATGCCTAGCCATGTAAGTTTAGTCCTTTTTGTTCCACCTTCAATTTGCAACTGTCCTAGGCAATCAGTACGCCACTGCCAGCGTTTCAGGTCACGTTCCGGCACCGGTTTGGTACGAACGGGTTGGAACGATAATTGGTAGGGCATTTCGCGTTTTGTTCTTCTAATTGGAAGACACTTAATGGTACCAGCGTAATTGAATGTTCTATTGCTGTTTATCTACAGATGACAATTGAAATGTCTTTGTGTATTTTCTGAGTAATCTCTTGCCTATCTTTTCCTTCATTTTATAGGTTTTCACAATCTCCTACCTCAACTGATTTGTCACTTACCAACGGGAAGAAAGATGTTGATTTGGTAATTGTCATGGCTGGTGGCTTGTGTGTTATTTGTTGATGCTAATAGTCATTGTTGTTTTTTTAACTTATTTTACTGAAGTATGTTTCTTACTATTGTTTTAGAATACTGCTATAGATGGTAACACTGTTGGAGGAGCTTGATACCTGGTGAAAATTATTGTCATAGTAAGTCATCACTTCATGATATGCTTTCTCAACTAAGCTTCTTAGATTTATTTACTTCATAGATAGTGTTTGATATAATTTCATTTACCTCTTCTTTTACAGGTTTAGTGTAGGTTTTCTTTTTCCTTGATGTTTGATGCCCTCATTACCTTTGACAACCGATTCAGTTTCCAAGTTGTGCTGTTGAAGTTTTGGGTCAGTTAAGTTTTTTTTTTTTTTTTTCAAAAAATTAAAATTCAGAATAGGCTTTTACCCACCAAGGCATAGATTAGTTGAGAACTTCCTCCTGAATGGCACTTATTCTAGAATCAATGGCAGAATATCATACATCAACTTGAGCTAGGAAAACGTGTTCTATGTTTGACATTACTTAAATGTTTTCCATTTAGGCTATGTGATTTGGGATAGCTAGAACTTTGAAATGCTATATTTGACTAGGACCGGTGACAATTTAGCGGCAAAGTACAAGTAACTAATAACAATGCGTTTCTAGTGAGACGTAGTCGGCGTAATTGTGCTACTTTTTGAAAATAATTCTCTTTTGCTGTGTTTTCTAAAACAAATCATTCTCATTGGGATTATGATTAGTGATGTTGCATTGCTCAGACTGGCTATTGATTTAAGGGTTTGCAAGGGTAGTACTTGGGTTGTGTGTATTGGTAATTGCTTAAGATCTAGTTATTGTGGTTCAAGGAAAACAGAGTGATTGGTTTACATCAAAATCTCAAACTTAAAACGTACTCCGTGCATATCTTGATTATAGAATATTAGTTTAGGCTTTTGTTTCCCTAGTAATAGTTTGGCACGTTATATCTAGACTTACGTTACCAGTTTAGTTAAACTATGTTATGCTTTTTCCCGAATTAATTTTCATCTGAAAAAGATTTCTTTCACATGTTAATGAGAATCGCATCAGCCTAGAATGTAGAATGCTAGTTTCTTTAGTCAAATTTCGCCAATCATTGAGCTGCTGTCGGGCTTTGATCCCTTTAGCGGCAATATACGCATAGAGATGGTATTTTCAAGTTTTCTTAGATTGCCATTCAGGAGGTTTTCTTGATCATTTGGTCTTAGCCGGGTAAATCGCCTATTTTGTTTTCGTTTTGGTGGGTAGAAGAAAGGTAAAGGTGATGTTCGAGTATAGAAGTTAGAACTTTATCGCTTGGAAATTGTATTATGGTTGTTTAAAAATATTTTGGAATAGTAATGGGGAAAATCCAGGTAGGTTTTGTAATTGTTACATTTCTATTATATAGATATCTATTTGTTTCTTTCTCCTTATGTATTTGTTTTAAAAAAATTAATTTTTACAATTCAACTTTTATTCTATCTTTTCTCTATTTTCCAGCCTTTACAAATCCAACCGATTATGTTTTTATTAACAAGCCCTCTTTATTTAAATTGATGATGTTGTGCTCATTCCCTATATTTTTAAAATTAATTCCTCAACTAATTGCATCCACATTAGAGCGATTCAAAGCCATTGAAATGCAACAGTGGAGGGGGAATTTTTGAAATGAGGGCAGAGGAACATTTTGAAGACAACCATGCAAAATGCTTGTGGATCTAAATGTGGAGATTTTTGTTTCATATTGCTAAAATAATGAATGTCTTTTTACGCTATATTCATATCTATTGTTCCATTTGGTTGGACACGGATATTAAGAGTGGGATGGGGTCCACAAAAAAGGTGGTAGTCGTAGTATTTTAATTGATTAAATTAATTGTAAAGGTGATAGTTGAGGCATTGTAACTTGTAAGAAGTAAAAGTGGGGGTATTTTGGTTATTACTTGTGTGAACATGTGGTATTTAAATAAAAAATCATGACTTAAAATAGAAATGATACATTTAAGGTGAATTTACCCGATAAGGAAATGAGACAATAGTTGTGAATTGGAGGGACCGAGGGAGTATTATATTCCCATTTTCCTCCACCCTGAAATTATTGCTCACTTTTCTTTTTGGGTCAATTTAACCCAATTGTCCACTTTCTATTTCTGTCAAAAAAATTTACCTATATTGACACAAAAAAAGATTATAATACCATCATTTATACTCCCTCTGTTCTAGTTTACTTGTCCCATTTCCTTTTTTGGCAATTCGACATTACTTGTTCCATTTTCTTTTTTGGCTATCCTTTTTTTACCTAAATACCCACACTTTTCCAATTCTCAATACTCCATACCACCTTTACAATTAATTTAATCAATTAAAATACCCAACTACCACCTTTTTAATGGACCGCACTACTACCTTAATATCCGTGTTTGGTCAAATGGGACAAGTAAACTGGACCGGAGGGAGTATTATTTAAAATATCGTAGTTATCACCTTTATAATTATTATAATCACTTAAATGTCCCAGCTACCATCTTTACAACTATTATAATCACTTAAATATTTCAATTATTTCCTTCCTACCAAATACACTCTTAATTATTTTTATTTTATATTTGACGCTTAAATTGTTAATTACTCTCATTGTCTCTCTTGCATCACTTTTAATATTGATTTGTCTTACTAATTTTGCACTTTTTTTTAGTAATGATTATAGTTTTATTTTTTATTCTCATTGATAAACTTTATACTCTAAAATCTAAATCTAAACCACTTATTTCTATATTCAATTTTTTTAGCCTAATTCTCCAACGTAGTTTTCCTTTTCACCAAATTTCACCCATTCTGCATTAGATGTAAAATAAAAGGGACAGAGAGAGTACAATATAGTCAAGTGAAATTTATTTAATTCGTTTCGATACACAAATTATTAATATTAATTTTTTATAATTTTTAATTATATTAAATTAGAGATTAAAATATAATGGTTATACCTTTAAAAAGGGGTTTTACAATTGAGAACTACAGACGAAAGCAAAGCGCCAAAGCGTATTGAATGCTGAAAAGTGGATAACAACATATTAACACAAACCACATAAAACCGTTCGTCGGATCGTAATCCACAAATGGCTGATATCAACTACACATTGGTTTAGCTAAAGGTACTATCCAGTATTTTCTCCATTCTAAAATATTTGTATCAAACATATTTTTGCGTAATTTTATGCGTTTGCTGGATTGTTTTAAACGTTTACTTTGGATTTGGCACGCAAATTAAGAAAAATAGTAGTGGAGTATTTTAAGTGATTATAATAATTGAAAATGTGGTAGGTGGAGTATTTTAGTGATTATAATAATTGAAAAGGTAGTAAGTGGGATATTTAAAATAATATAAATTGGGGTAGTTGGGGGTAATTAGGTAAAAAATCTTTGTCAAAAATAAAAAGTAGACAATTAGAGTGACTTTACTAAATAAGGAAAGTGGACATTTAAAATGAATTGGAGGGAGTATTATGCATAACTAAAAAATATAAATTTGATATTATGAAAATATGTGACAAGACGAATAAAATAAGATCCCCACGTGATGATGTTTTTTTTTTCCGTATAATAGCCGAAATATGTAAAATTATCATAAAATGATGAATAATACAAAAATTGGTTTGTATGCATTTATAGAGTGTTGAAAAATGGTTTTACATGAGTAGAGTGGCACATGAAGTTAGCTATCTTCAATCTTCATTGTAGGAAGAGACTCACTTAGGGGCATAGACGGAGTAAAAATAGTTAAATTATATTAAAGTCTTATGTAATTTCAAAAATTATAACATTTTTAATGTTTTTTATCTTTTAACACTTAATATATACTACATACATAATTTAATATCAAAACTCTTAAATTTTTAGAATCTTATACAATCGAACATGCTCAAAATCTGTAGTGGTTAACCAAACGTGATGTTTATGGCTGTCGTTGCAAGACTTAAAATAGGCACATAGTTAAGACCATATTTTAAGGGAGGACCAGATTGGAATATTTGTATTCACATATAAGAAATTCACCAAAAAGACTAGGGAAAGCTATGCCAAAATGCTACAATTATAGCAAAATGGCAAACGAATGGGGCGAAGGACGTACAATTATAATGAAAAAGTGTTAGCTAAGCCCTACTTACTTCAACAAATCACATTTTCCACCACATACTTCATTTGATAAGCCTTCATATGTAACCATCAACCTTCAACTTGGTAACATGTTGAGCAGGGCCGACTCTTAGGGTGGGTAACAGGGACCGTCGTCCGGAGCCCTTGTCAAAAAAGCAAAATTAATGGTTGTAGAAGATTGATATAGATTATAAATTGCAAAAGAAAATGACCCCAATGTGTTATTTCGCCTAGGGCCCCAATATATCAAGGGCCGGCCCATTGTTGAGTTAGATCAAGCATATCTAACATTAATAAGTCTCATGGGAAACGGTCTATTCTATAGACGGAATCCATGAAGCCCAGCCCAAAATATAACATAGTATATTTGGGGTTATAATAAATTATTTGGGGTTATAATAACTTATATTTAGAGTTATAGAATAGCATATTCGAGGTTATAATACCTTACATTTAGGATTATAACATAATATAATTGATATGATAATAAAAAAAATCAGTTAAGGGAAATGGGCTGGCCCAATTTTGTGGTTTATCTTATAGACGGTCTCTTGTGAGATTTTGTGATCTATCATTGTGAATGTTCGAAATAAAATAAGTGTCTAAGTGTCTGAGCTTAAGGTCAGTACTTGATCCCTTTTGCTAACAACGAGAGAAGAATATGTTAGAAGTCAAAAAATTACCACGATTTTGTTTGCTGTTAGTAACAACGAACAAAAAGAAGACAACATCATAATTTTTAATAGAAAAAATAAATCCAATGGGCAATAGCTTGGTTCGCTGTTATAATAGTGAACTACTTAGTCCTTTAAAAATTATGGCGTTGTCTTCTTTTGATTAATTGTTATTAACATCGAATAAAATCATGGTAAATTTTTTGAATTTTAACAAGTTATTCTCTTGTTTGCTGTTAGTACAGCGAACAAGCTCTTACCTTAGGCTTGGATATGAATATACTTATTTTGAAAATTACTTTATGACGAAACTTATTTTTTAAATATTCAAAAAAAAAAAAATTTGTATATTTCAATTATTCTAACATTGTGGCCTTGTGGGCGTCTCATAAAATGTTGATGTGTTGTGTTAATATATGGTTTGTCATAGGGATGGCATCAAGATAATTCTATTTGTAAAGATGGGTTGAAAAGTCATCTTTGTATTTAATCCTGGGAATGGAAAATTTATCTTGAATAATCTAATTTTTTTATGATTTTACTATAGTAATTTTATCTATTGATTAAATATGAATAATCTTAATTTTATAGGGTATTTGCCTATAGCAAACTCGGGTAACCGGATGACCTGCTTTAACAAGTTGTATTTTTTTAAAAAAAGATATTTTAAAATAAATGTCTAAAAAATGTTAAAATTTTTAGATTTTTAAATTCAAATTTTCAAAATTTTCTCTAACTTTATATTAATTTTTAGTTTACTTTTTTTGGTAAATTACCTACAATAACAGATCATCCAACTACTTAAGTTTACCCTAGGTAAATACCCCATAAGATTAAAATTATTCACAGTTAATCATTATTATAGTAAAAGTAATAAAAATATAAGATTATCCCAAATAACATAACATAAACATTTCAAAAAAAAAAAAGAAAAAAACATAAAACATAACATAAACGTTGCTACTTAAAAGTGGCCATTATTGGACAAAACAAACACTATTATTGTCCTTGAATTTGATCATTATATATTATTATAATGGTTTGCCAATATGGAGAAAGGAGAATAAAATAAAATAAAAAAAGTGAGAAAAATACATCAAAAAAAGTGAGAAAAATACATCAAAAAAAGTGAGAAAAATAAATTAAAATGGTGGCTAATGTAGTGAGAAAGAGTGAATGGGTGTTGCCAATCCACACAATAGTGGAGCAAAAAGTTCAACTCTCAAATCTAGACTTGTTATTGCCTTCCCAATATGTGGGTGTTTTTTTGTGTTACAAGAAGCCAACATCTATATCTTTTAGGCAAATGGTTAGCATTCTTAAGCTAGCCTTGGCTAAAGTTATGGTTCATTTTTATGTCTTTTCTAGTCAAGTGGTTCGAAACTCTAATGGTGATCCCGAAATCAAGTGTGATAGTAAAGGAGTAGAGTTTATTGAAGGTTATAGTGATCTTGAACTCATTCAGCTCGACTTGTATAATCCTCATCAATCTGTTGAACCTAACTTGTTGCCTAATAATAATTCCAGAGTTTTCTCTATAAAGGTTTGTATTATCTTTTTGTTTTTTCATTTTCAATATGGAATTGTTTATTTATAGTCAGTTTATGCTTTGCCTGAAATATATTGGTGACATTTCCTATTTATATTGTATATTTCTAACTATAATCGAATTATTAAAATTTTAACATTTTAAAGAGTAATTGTATATGTATATATGCGTGTTATATATATATATATATATATACATATATATATATATATATATATATATATATATATATATATATATATATATATATATATATATATATATATATATATATATATATATATATATATATATATATATATATATATATATATATATATATATATATATATATATATAATTTGAAAAAATAAATGTATTGACCTAGAGTTTAATAGAATGTCAAAAAATATAAAACGTAAAAATTAATGTGTATTTTCGTAAAAACAGGTTACAGAGATGAAATGTGGAGGGATAATTATAGGCTGTAAATTTGACCATAGAGTTGCAGATGCATGCTCAACCAACATGTTCTTACTTTATTGGGCTGAAACATCCAACTCAAAACCAATCTCAACAATACCTTCCTTTACAAAATCACTCCTTAACCCTAGAAACCCTTGTTCTTACAATCCAACAATAAATGATATGTACATCCCAATTCCATCCCCACCTTCTGAAAATAACATCAAAGATCATTCAGCAACAAACCATACACAAAATGAACCCCTAACAAGTCGAATCTATAATGTAAATGCGCACGAAATCATCAATCTTCAATCTCAAACAAAAGGTACAAAATTTGAATCCTTTAGTGCGTTCCTATGGAAGTTGATATCCGAGCATGCTCAAATATCGAAAAATGATGAACAAGCGATTATTACAACTTATTCCAAGACGTGTAAAATGGGTATTGTGGTGGATGGTCGAACAAGACTTGGTCGTGATGGACTATATACCTATTTTGGAAACGTGTTATCGCTGCCTTTTGTTACGAAAACTATAAATGAACTAAATTCCATGACACTAGCAAAAACAACCCAAGAAGTGCATGAATTTTTAGATCAAGTTAAGAACAAACAACATTTTGAAGATTTGATTGATTATGTACAAACCCATCATCCACAACAAATTCTTGCAAAGATTTATGATCAAGGGAGGGAAAATGGACCTGCATTTGTGGTATCATCTGGGCAAAGATTTCCTGTTTGTAAGATTGATTTTGGTTGGGGAAAACCTTTGTTTGGTTCATATCATTTCCCATGGAATGGGGATGCTGGTTATGTTATGCCTATGCCTAGTACTAAAGGGAATGGTGATTGGATTGTTTACATGCTTCTTAATGAATCACAATTGGATTTTATTGAAAAGGAAGCTAGCCATGTTTTTCAACCTTTCAAGTTTTCTTAGCGAGTTTCAGGGTGGTTCTGGGTATTTGCAAGGTGTTTGATTGTGCTTAGAGGCAGATTCAAGTTTCCTTTAATGCTCGCACGTGTGAGCGGCACTGAGGTTAAGAAAATGTGAAGTATAGTTTGTGGGTGATTCTGGGTATTTGCAAGGTGTTGTGCTTAGAGGTAGATTTAAGTTTCCTTTAACGCTCGCACGTGTGAGCGGCACTGAGGTTAAGAAAACGTGAAGTATAGTTTGTGGGTGATTCTGGGTATTTGCAAGGTGTTTGATTGTGCTTAGAGGTAGATTTAAGTTTCCTTTAACGCTTGCACGTGTGGGCGGCACTGAGGTTAAGAAAATGTGAAGTATAGTTTGAGGGTGGTTCTAGGTATTTGCAAGGTGTTTGATTGTGTCTAGAGGTAGATTCAAGTTTCCTCTAACGCTCGCACGTGTGGGCGGCATTGAGGTTAAGAAAATGTGAAATATAGTTTGAGGATGGTTCTGGGTATTTGCAAGGTGTTTGATTGTGTCTAGAGGCAGCTTCCATGTTTAAACTAGCACTCACACGTGTGGGCGGCACTGATGTCAATAAAAATGTTTTAATTTATGCCTATGTTTTTATGATGATTTTGTATATGTATTTAGGAGTAATTTGTGCTCTTATTGACTATCTTTTTTTACCTAAATACCCCATGCTCACACAAGTAATGTCCAAAATACTTCCACTTTTACTACTTACAATACCCCAACAATTAATATAATCACTTAAAATGCTCCAATTACTCACTTTTAGGTGATCCTCATACCACCCTTAATAACCACGCCCATGCAAATAGGACAATAAAAAAAGACTTCCAGGAAGTAATAACTAAAATCTTCAATTTAAGTTTTTAATGCAATTAGCTAAGCTAAGCTAGAATTAATTAACATGCATGGTAATGAAATTAATTTATTAATACTCCTACAAATTAAAAGCATAAATTTTTTATTAATGTTTAAATAATATATGAATTTAGAATTTGGGAATAAAATAAAAAAAAAGATAGAGCAATAAAAAAATTAATAAAAATGATCAATATTATTGTGGTAATCTAGAAGATCTGACCCACCTTTAATAGAAAAAGTGAAATGATCAGCATTATTAAGAAAAGAGGATTTAATTTGAAGATCATCTAAGAAGACAACAATAACAGTAATATCATCATGGAAATGTCTTCTAATACCAGCTTCAATCCTTTTTAGGTCACAATATCTCATTTCTCTTTTGTTGGCTGCTTCATGTAATGCTGCTTTTACCAATTTCCTTGCTATACCCTGTTTCACCATTTTAACAACATCATCATTATCATACCCGATATCCCGCTTAAAAGGCAGGGTCTGAGTGAGGTAAGTAGACAAAGAATTCATACACGTACTTCGTTAGCCGTTAGGGTAGGACTAGAGGAAAGTGTCTGGTCTGTTTTTACCCCAAGAGGAGAATTTAACAACATATGTAGTAATAATTAAATTTAATTTATTTTGTACTGAATACCCCTTTGCAATCAAGGAACCAACTCAATCAAAAGTTTAAGCTGATAGTTGAAACCCCATAATATATATATATATATATATATATATATATATATATATATATATATATATATATATATATATATATATATATATATATATATATATATATATATATATATATATATACTCTAACACACCCCCTCACATGAGAGCCTGTTGGGCTAGAAGTGTGGATGTGTATAGGCGCTGAATATTAATTCCGCTTTAAATGAGGGGTGGTTGAGATTAGAATACATGATCTCTTGTTACGTTTGGCCTCTGATACCATGTCAAGAAACCAACTCAACCAAAAACTTAAGTTGATGGTTGAGATCCTAAAATATGTTGTATATACTCGAAATTTTGTATAGGATGTAAAAAAAATGCAAAAAGGGTTAAAAAGACGCCAAAATAGGGTTTCTTGTGATGAATGGTAAAAACGATACAAAAACTTGTTGTATACTCTAATACGTCCCTCACACGAGAGTCAATTGGATTAGAAGAATAAATGGCACATGCCCTTCTCATACCTGACACAGAGTTATTCACTTTAAATGAGGGGTACGTGGTTGAGTTTAAAACATGTAAATTTTTATCACGTTGGCTCTGATACCATATACAGAAATTAACTCAACCAAAAACTCAAGCCGATGGTTGAAACTTCATAATATGTTATGTACTATAACAGATAAGGAAAGAGAAATACGTTTCGAGGATAATTGTAGACAATGTCAACAGCTTCCTGGTTGGTAAGAAGATCCCACAAACCATCAGAAGCAAAAATAAGAAAACGATCTTCTGGTTGAAGTTTTAATATTGATATTGATGGGTCAGCCCTTAAAATAGGTTTGCTAAAACCTTCTGGAACTATGTATTTTTCTGGTAGTGGCTCTCTGTTAAACTCTGAACTTTTCAAGTATACATCACCTATTGATCTTGTTACCTGTTCAATTTCAATAACCGTGATTTGTAAATCATCATAAAAGACAAAATTTCTTAATTAATTAATAACTGTGATTCGTAAATCACCACAAAAGACAAAAATATGGTACAGAGAGGTGTTCATTCTTATCTTCGGGTTTGTTACGAATTAGGTGTTAATTCACATGAGTTCAAATTAGGGTCTTATATCCATATTGATTTTTACATTGGTTTAAACTCATTTTAAAGTCAGGTCAAGTCGGATTAAGTTACACGATCCGATGATATCAGATCGTCGAGTCTATTTCAAACCCCTCTAGTATGTTACTAATGTGAGTCCATAGAGAAAGCATAAAAAATCATTATCATCGTACACAATTTATATATCTCGCCTATAAAAAAACTATGGTCAGGGCTGACCCTCTAGGGAGGGAAAAAAGACGACAGGGCATACCCACAGGCAAAGCATAAGAAATCATCATCATCATACCCAATGTATATATCCCGCCCATAAAAAAACTATTGTCAAGGCTGGCCCTCTAGGGAGGGAAGAAAGACGACAACTCATACCACAGACAAAGCGTAAGAAATCAACATCATCATACCCAGTGTATATATCCCACCCATAAAAAACCCATGGTCACGGTATGGACCTCAGGGAAGATTAGAAAGACGACGACAATTCATACCCACGTACCTGAATAATGCCTTTGACACGCCAAGCTTTATGCTTAAGAAGAACAATATGAGGATCATGAGGATGCAAAGATTGAAGATGTTCTCTTTCAGTTTCCATTTTGGCATTATGATCAGTAGATAATTGCATGGCTCTTAAATTACTTTTAGTTGAACATATTTTACTATCAAATCTTCCCAAAACAACCCTAGAATCTCCAGAATTTGCCACATATAATTTTTCATTACATATTATTCCAACCAAACAACATGTTCCTTGTGATGCTAAATGTGGCTTTTCTATCCATTCTTTCTTTACTATTTTTAGAAACTCCTCATCTGTTGCCAAAAATGCTTTCTTTATTACTTCTTCTGTTACTTCTTCTTCCTCTTCTACACAACCTATACATTTCAAAAAAAAAAATCTTTATTGTACATATGGGGGTATCATTCATCAGTTAGTCTTCTGAGAGACCGTCTTTAATTCTGAGAGACATCTTTCAGGCCCAATCCATTAAAGCTTATTACTTACATTTATTCTACACTTTTCCTAATAGACCAACCCAATTAGAGATTGTCTCTCACAAGAATTTGTGATCATTTTATTGTCCATGTAAATTTTTCTATCAAAATCTCTATAAAATAACAAACATTATATAAATTGAGTCTCATTCTGGGGTAAAATTGACCGCTTTCCTCTAGTATTCCCTTTTAAGGAAGTACAACCTACAAGTAGAGATGTCCGTCACATTTCCTCACCCATACCCTACTTTCGAGCGGGATAATGGGTGGTTGATGATGAGGAAGAGGACAACAAACATTAATATACAAGGCCGGCCCTAGATATTTTGGGGCTTAGGGCGAAATAATACACTGAGACTCTTTTTCTTTGCAATTTATCATCTATATAATATAAATCCTTCTACAACCGTTAATTTTGCATTTTTAACTTGGGCCTACATGGGCCTTGGGTGACAGCTCCTCCTACCCACCCCTAGGACTGACCCTGTTAATATAAATAAAAATCTACAATAGACTAATAATTAAATGAGATTAAAGAGTAAGAAAAACATACTTTTAAAAATTTGAAAAAGATTATTATTGACAAAACAAGCAGCTTGAGGACCTCCATGACCATCATAGATACCAAAAAAAGTGCCAGTGGGCCCATCACTTAGAGAACTAAAATGGCCTGATTCTACTTGGCTCCTATCTTCTACTACTTCATTTGCTTGCATAACTGCCATTGAAAATTCCCCATATATATGTTCTCCTAAATCTTTATACCACATTAAACCTTTCACTTTCCCTTTTGTATCTCTTTTTTCATTATCCACATTATAACCTTCCCAAAATGGCTTCAAACAAGAAAACACCATTATATTTAGGCTGACGGAAGAAAAGGGCTAGAAAAAGTTACACCGAAAAACGATTTTCAGGCTGACGGAAGAAAAGGGCTAGAAAAAATTTCACCGAAAAATGATATCTAGGCTGACGGAAGAAAAGGGCTAGAAAAAGTTTCACCGAAAAACGATATTTAGGCTGACGGAAGAAAAGGGCTAGAAGAAGTTTCACCGAAAAACGATATTTAGGCTGACGGAAGAAAAGGGCTAGAAGAAGTTTCACCGAAAAACGATATTTAGGCTGATGGAAGAAAAGGGCTAGAAGAAGTTTCACCGAAAAGCGAAAAAGCAGTATTTACTCCGACTGAAATAAGATGAGGAATTTTTTTTACTCAATTGTTATAAAACAATATATGTATATGTATATATACACTTTGTTTTATAATTGAAATATTTTAATACTAACATGCATGCATTGTCTCATCAAGATGAACTATAATTAATATGTGATCAATTTTTTTTGTTTTTTTTTAGGTTTACCCCATTAAAAAACAAACCCTAAGTACCAAAATAGACATAATTTATCCTGTTTTTCATTAATGGGTATAAATTTTCAAGATGGGTTTTGAAAAAGAAGAAAAGAATATAAGATTTGATAGTGTTTTCTTGTTGGGTACTTTGAACCATTTAATGGGTACTTTGAACCTGGTTTTTTCCCATTTGTCTATTTTTTGGTAACAATATTTAGCTGTAAAAAATATAAAAAAATTAATTTGGTTTTTTCTCTGAAATTAATGGGATGAAATGGGGACAACAAGATAAGAAATGGGTTTTTCTTGAATTTTTTTATAAAAATTTTCTGATCAATTTTGGATGAAATTTAAGATGATTTAGAGTTTTGTTGGGGAAAAAGGGACATAAAAAGGGTTAAAACAAAAGAAAAGACATGAAAATAATTTGTTCATCTAGTTTTTAAGATAATATTGATAATTGGAGAAAATGCATGCATTATTTAATTCAAAATTATTTTTTTCATCAATATTCAAAAAATTATTCCTTTTTTGGGCATTTTTCCTTTAATTTTAGTAAAAATTGATGGAGTCCAAGTGGATGGTTTATTTAGAATTATTAACCATTATCTTACATTTATGAGGAGTAGCCCATTATCATAGGCAGCTTTTGCTCCTTTTGTATACAACACAAACCATTGCATTATTTTGTACTAGATCCTTGGCTTGGTTACTTATAGCCTAGACAAATCTACTAAAATAACTTATATTTAATGGTAACTATATATGTCTTACAAACTACAATGCTTAAATTAGGTATTTTTGGTAAAAATGATTATTTTTTGCATTCAACCTCATCATCATACCCACTACCCAGTATATTCCGCCTATAGGAAACTGTGGCCAGAGTCTGAAGAGGGAAGGACGGCGACAACTCATACACATAGAGGAGAACAAAGACAAAAAGTCCTCGGCTCGTTAAGACCCTTCTTGAGCCGGGGGACTCTTTGACCCCACTCTCCTTTATGGGTATGAGCTGTCGTCGCTCTTCCTTCCCCAGACCCTGATCATAGTTTTCTATGAGCGGGATATACTGGGTATGATGATGATATTTAATTGATTGGTATTTGTTCATTGATTCAAACTTCTAATGATCAAGAAATCAAGCAAAGTCATAACGTACAAATTCTTGTGAGAGACGGTCTTTATGAAAGACCATTTCTATTTGAACTGGTCCATAAAGAAAATGTAAAGTAAAAGTAGAAAAAATGAAAAAACTAAGACTTTTTGCAAAATTAAGTCAAAAAATAAGATTCTTTCTAAAGTTTATCCCAAAATAAGCGTCTTTATCTCCAAAGCTATGCTTGGTACAAAGACGCTGTTATAAACAGCGAGATATGATAAATGGCAAACTCAATCGTTTTCATTAATTCATGTGTGCTGTATTCTCGCTGTTACTAACAGCGGTCCATTAAAAACCTGTTTACCATATTCTCGCTGTTAGTAACAGCGAGTTGACTTTGACCTGTTGACTTTCTTACTTCTTGAAAGTAGCTGTTGTCCTCAACCTTCATATCTCGCTGTTAGTAACAGCGACTTTATACCAAACCTAGCTTTGGAGTAAAGGACGCTTATTTATGGATTAAAGTTTCATTCAATCTCATTTTTTGACTTAAGTTTGCTATAAGTCTCATTTTTTTCAATTTTTCAGTAAAAGTATATATTAGCTTAAATGAGTTGGGCCTGAAAGACGTCTTTTAAAAGAACGGTCTTTTAAAAGACTAGCTGAGTCATTAATTATGAGGCAAGAAGTATGGGAAATCACTGAATTTGAGAGCATTATGTTTCAGCATGGTGCATTGAGAGAGAACAACTTGAATAGTTTTGTCTTGTACTTCAGTACACGATATGGTACAACTAAGGCCTAAGGGTGTACAATAATTTAGTCTGATTTTAAAAAACGGATAATTTAATTGTTTGAAACAAGATAATTTGAATTGAAAATTTTGTACTTAAATTTGAGTGTCGGATCCGAATTAGGATTTTTGTTAATTCATATATCCTTTTTTGTTTTATTTTATATTTTACATTTTAAAATAAAAAACTCTAAATAATAAAAAAAATAAAAATCCTAAAGTAAATTTCATATGATTATTGCTCACGTTTAATTAATTTAGGGCTTTAGGCTTTGAGCATGCAACAATATAATGCCAAAATATTTTTTTTTTAATAATTTCAACTTTGGATTAATTTTTAATAATTTAATCTTTATCCTTAGTTTGCTGATAGCATACTAATAAAGTATGTTGGTAGCAAATCAAGGACAAAAATTGAATTATTATAATATAAAAGGTTATGCGGATAACAAACGAAGGACAAAGGTTAAATTATTAAAAAATAATTTAAATGTTGTATTATTTACACTAAATGTGTAAAATGTTGAATTATTAATATAAAATTTTCCAATAAAAAAATTTGCCTACAGATTGACATAAAAACAATTAAATTTTCAAAATCTTAACTTACTATTTAAAAATTGCGTCACTCAATTATCAAATCGCATCATTTGGATTACTTTTTAAAATTATAAATTTTATTTATTACGGTTTTTTATTTTACAAAATAGATAAATTGTTGATGTAAGAATTCAGAATTGTAATTTTCTTTAAAACTGGTAATAGTAATAATCTTTAGAGAATACATTGATCCGATAAATTGAAGTTACTAAAAAGCGCAACGAGAATCGAATTATAGACTTTAGATGAAAATAATAATACATGGTTTAAAAGAGACTAAGACCGAACTTTCAACTTTTTAATTACTCTCCCTATTCAGTCCAAATGTCTTATTTTTTTGGCACTATTCACTTATCACTCTTAATTTATGTTTTACCGTTAATCTATAAGTTAAAACTTAAAACATAGTCATGTGGAATTTCATTTGATTCGTCTCAATACAAAGATTATTAATATCAAATTTAAATTTCCAAAAAAAAAATATCAAACTTTTATAATTTTTAATTAAAAATAATTTGAGATATTATTTTTGAGTAGAAAGTGGGTTGAGGAGAGTAGATACAACGAGAATCGAACTTTAGACCTGAGCGGAAAACAAATCAAAAATCCAATTTTCATATATGTCAATGTCAATTGAAAGATCGTCAATTTTTGACTTCATAAGTCCGAACCCTAAAACCCCAAATTAAGATTTAAGCAATCAACTATTTACCAGTTTCTCTCATCTTCATTGCCAAGTTTATTAAAATCAACAATGAATTCTTTAAGAGCAGCTCTCAAACAAAATCATTTGCTTCAATCCAACAATGTAAGAAGCATTCCAACAATTTCACTGCTTCTTCGTGATTCTCTACGCCATTTTTCAACTGAGAAAGAGCCGCAATCGAAATCTTCAACCCCAATAGACGCGCTTCTCCATCCCCCTAATCCAGGTTTCTCTTTTTCCAATTTTTTAAATTAGGGTTTTTGGTTATAATTTGTGGCCTTGTGGGTACTAATTTATTTACATTTCTGCTAGGTTATTTTTTTTTCAGCAATATTTTGTATAAGTATATTTATTGATATTGGGTTTAAGCTTTTATATTGTGCGTCAATGGAAATATTAGATTATATACAATGGAGCAATCCAAAAAATCCATGAACATGATATGGCTCTTCTGGGCAGACAAAGGCGAAACTAGGACTTAGGTGACGTAGGGCAGAAAACATTCATATTAACATTACAAAAAGGAATTCAAGGATTGGGAAACTTTTGTGTAGACTTAGTGCACGCTAAATTGGTGTGCACCGACCTTAACATACTAATGGGATGATGGAGTGGAGACTGGAGAGTAAGGAGTGCGGGTTAGTGAAGTGGAGAGGCAGGAGTGTGGGTTAATACATCGGAGGGCGAGAATTGTACAATAAAATTAGTATGCCCTAAGGGTCCATGTCTATGTTAGACATTGCTTAAAGGATTTTAGTTGACGGGGTCGAAAAGATTGTCATGAATTTAAGGCATTAGAGAAGTTATGTTAAGTTGACAACTCTTATCAATGGGGATTGTGAATTGATTGTCGAGTTAAAATTAGTTTTTGGTCCAATACTCTATATATATAATATATTGCATCTTAACTGATTGTTAAGGGTGAGCTGTGGCCGACTTTTGCTTAGATTTTGACAGTTTTGTGCGTGTGGGCTATGTTTCAGCTGCTGATAGAATTTTGTATTTTCATAGAAGCTTTAGAAGACTCTTTTATTTCTATTATTGTCTTCGTTGTATTGTTGGCATTGTGTTTATTGATATTGTCGGTCATTGCATTAACCTTTTTGTACACTTCAGATTTTACCTATGGGAAGCTGATGGGCATTTCAACTAACACACTCAAGAGTGACATCATCAATATGTTTGAAGGATGCAAGTTGACGCCCGACGACATTAAGGTCGATTATGACAAGCTATTCTCTCCTCTGGCAATGTAATTTTCTTGATTTATGAAACTTGTAGGTTTTTTTATTTAATGGTGGATGGTATCCATAGTGCAAAAATGCGGTAACGGTTGTTGTAATGGACATGGTATTATGTTAACGAAGTGATGCTGTTATCATACCACCAAATATTGGCCTAAATCATGAAATAAACTTGAAACGGCTTAAAATACGAGTTTTTTACACCTTTACGATGCAGGTAATACTGGTTCGGTAAATTTGAAACTCTTTCGATACGGTTGGTACGATACGATAGAGCCTTGTTTTTGCACTATGATGCTATCATGACATTTTTTTCTTGTGACTTATAATCTACATCGTTGCATTCGACACATTATGAACTCTTTGATGAAATTAATTATTAATTATTAATGGGTTATTAATGGGTTACTTCATGTAGGAACAAGACATTTTAATGGAAATTCACAACCTAATTGGTTACACTCAACTATAATAGTATTCAATATTCATGATGAATGTCTTGTGCTTTGCTTTATTTTGCCTTTCATCGCGAATATGTTCCTGTAGTAGATTTCTAATAAAGATGCCTTTCTGCTCATGAAATTCGAGATATCTGAGAGCTTATACATTAATGTTCAACAGGTTCCTGCAGTTTTCTTCTATGCCCGACTACATTCTTGCTACTCGAGAACTGTCAAGAAAGAACCGATACTTCAGATTAGAGAAGGTGATGAAAGGGAATCTTCCCTTGAACTTGTTTTGTATGCCATACTATGTTAATAATCTTTGTTATTTTCTTTTGCAGTCTAATCGTCAAGTATGGGATATGACAACACCTTATAATGGAAGATATGTAAGTAGGACAACACTATGCATCTCTTTTAGGAAACTTTATATTTTATTGAATCAAAAGGAGTTAATATATGATCTTATTAGTATTAGATCTTGCAAAACTTAGTGAAAACTTGTCTTCTCAGGAACTTTTCAGCTTTGAGTTATTTATTTTGCTTGATTATTGTCTTTGAATCTTCATCCTCACAATTACGTTAATGAATTAAAACTTATTAAGTTTAAAAGGCCCAGTTCCATGTACCAAATCCAAATTAGGTCTATATCTCACATCTAAGTTTAGCTATACCCCGAACGCAAAACTCTAGTCTAGGTCCTCATTTCTCGTTCCCGATCTTGGCATGGCTCCAAGTTCTTACCTCAGCTAGGTGAACTAACCGTTAAGATCCAAATGTAAAATCCAATATGAAATACACTCAACTGTTACAATGCATGGAAAATTATGCAAGGAGCACCAGACTTTTGAAGAGCTTTTGGAATACTCAAGAAAATCATAAGGAATAATTCAATTATTTGTTATCAAGTTTGTTCAGCAAGTTGTTGAGTTTGTTATTTCTTCGATGTATCCTCATATTTTTCTATATATAATATAATTTAGGGGAGGGAAGAAAGAGGGCATGCTTGTATTGACAAATTAGTGTGTGTACATGTTGGAAGTGTGAGTTACTCGAATAGCTCGACTATCATTTTGCAGGCAATGCATTTCTGTTCTACTATTGCAACATCTAGATTCTAGGCAATGTTATCATTAAAAACTCATTCCCATCCCCTGCAAATATCCATACACAACCCAGTCCAAACCACAGCCAACCCACATTCATGACATAGAAGATAAGTGAATAATCCGCTCAGCTGCGTTTTTTAATTATAAGCAATGTATTTTGACCTTAACCTTGTAATCTGTTCAGGTTTTATTGCAAGGAATACCTCGTACTGCAGTGCTAGAAGATGTGGAACGCTTATTGTCTGGCTGTTACTATGATCCTTCTGGCATTGAAATGTTTACTAGGTAAGCACTTTCAATTATAGGATCCTTGTTTGCTATAACAGTTACACTTCCCTTTTTATGTGAGAGATTTTGAGTAGTGTAACTATTATAAGGAAAAGAACGATGGTAAATATATACCTATCTCTCTATCTATTTCAGCACAAGTGTCGCATATTTTTTTTATGTCTGTTCACCATAAGTGTTCCATTTTTACTTGGAAGAATATAATTTATGTATGAAAATTCCTGTAAAAAATTAAACATGCATGTTAAAAAAATGCACATTCTACAAAAATGATGTGCTAAGCTTTCTATATTTCTCATTATATGTAACTTCATATTGACCACATAATTTTTTCCCATCTAATATACAAATCTAGTCCCTTGTTTTACTCTCATTTATGCATTTCTTTTTCTTTTGTCCTTTCTTCTATTTACTTGCAATGAAATTAGGATAAAACAAAAATTTGATATTTGTAGCAAACTTACGAGAACAGAAAGAGTGTGATCATTCATGAAACTAAATGTTGTTTTGGAACTGCAGGAATGTTCAAGCACAGAATGCGAGATTTGCAAAAGTGCGCTTCCCATCCCAAATCGAGGCAATGAATGCAGTAGTCCGAAAGAATGGCAGCTTCTGTCTTAATAGCCGCATTACAGCTCGACTCATACAGTAAACAAGCTCTGTTTGTGTCAACACTGCATGAATTACATTGCCTTAGACATCACAAATTCACAATCTTCTTTTCTATTTTAACCGACTTCTCTGAAGGCTTGTAGTATCGTTGGTTGTTTGCCTTGGTCAATTTAGGTCGTTCTTTGAAAGCGCCAAATAAGATCTTATTTGATCGATTTTGACTCTTGGATTCATGGATATGTGGCTTTTGAAGACTGATAGAACAAATAGGCTGAACACCTTTGTTTTTATTTCCGCGTATTTTTTCTTGTGCGTACTAATCCATGTAATTTTTTGGTCCAAGGAATTTAGTTAAATTAGTAAATTTAAGAATTTTTATATATATTTATGGGGTAAATATATTGGAAAAGAGCTAGTGAGAATGGAATTCATATTGCCACTAGGGACTTATTTTTTGGTTGAATAATGCACAATATTTGAACAAGCTCTCGTAGCTAACAGAGATATTGACCATACTAAACTAAAATTTTATTCTTGTTTGATGTAGTGTAACTTTCTAATTCGTGCTTTCAAAGTGCATTTCAGGTGAGCCATTAACGACCTGTTTGGTAGGTGGTATTAAACGGTGGTAATGAGAATCAAAACTAGTGTAATTTTGGTTGAATAATCTCTTGCTACCTTAATGGCCATGCTTGTCCAACTACGATAATCTCAATTTCTTCATAAATTTCATTCCAATGCATTTTTATTGGGAGGTGTGGTATTAGATGGTAATAGAACTTTGTCAACCAAAAAACTTTTTTTGTGATCAAGGCTTCATTACCAAGGAAATGACATAAATCATTCTCATAGTACCATTTAGTATCATTGGTACCATTTAGTATCATTAAACAAACGGGACGTAAATGTCATTAGTCTTATGGAACTTTGAAAAATCCCTCACAAACAAGGTGTACATTTACATAACAAAAAAGGCCAATCCAAAGCCAATTACTTGAACAAAGCACTTGCATCACTATGAAACAAATTAAAATTTTGGGTTAAAATCAGATGTATATTTTACACAGCTGGGACCTTCTAACCCTTACATTCCTACAGAACATACAAGTGCTGGATATAGAAACACCATAACAATCATCGATTTATGCTATACATCAACAGATCATCGGTGGTAGGTGGTATGCTTACCCTCGGCCTTTGTTTCACTGCCACAAAAAAACAGGCCTCTATATCTTAAAACAGTGCCTATTTGCCTGAAATCCTGAAACACAACCACTATTCTACACCAACAATATTTGTTGCGGTGGCCCTTGACATAACTCTAGGACCCCGGGTTTTCCCAGCACTCGTTCTTTCGGAATTGTCATTTGAAACAATACCGGGTTCTGATCTCTGGCTCTTACGGATGATCTTCAAGACTAATGATTTTAGAGGCATTGTTATGTCCAATGGTTGAAGCACATCCTGCAGCTCATGCCACTCCAGATCCTCAAAATCACCATCTTCATAGACAACTCTATACCAGCCTGTTTCTTTATCGAATCCAATTACTGTACCGGAATAATATGCATCATCAAACAACTTTCGCACTTCTCTTCCCTCCAGCCATTCACCAAAGCCTGTATTCCTAGACTTTCCCGTATCAGAACCTGAATTGCCCGGTTTCTCATTCCTAAGTACTGGAGCTGCTATTGAGGCGCTTTGGTTAATAATCCCATTGTTTAGAGGAACTTCAGGGACACCATCAATCACCACAGCTGGTTCTCCAGGCAAGTCATAAACAGCAGGTGGGATAGCCTCCAATTTGCTTTCACGTATTCCTTCCATTTCTATATTTAGTTCCAACTTCAAACAGAACTACAAAAAGTAATTACCATTTCAGATAATTGAGCTACCAGTGATTTTTAGAGGGGTGTTAACTTTCTTTACTGCTGCTTCATTGTTTGCTCTAGGTTTAGAATTGAATATAGATTGCAACATATGTAAAAAATATTGTCACCAGAAATTGAGTCAGACTTACGATAAAACCAGTACATAAAGCGGAACACAAAGCAAAATGGGGAGGGAAACAAGTAATTATTGATGAGGAACACAGGGAACATGCAGAAGATAAAGTCTAGTAACAAAGAAATCAAGTCATAAAATGAGTGCAACTCCATAAATAAAGGGCAACAAAAATGTTCCCAGCTCTGAATTCCTAACCTTAAAGACCCAGTTCAATGTCAATAACTTCAAGGTGTGCTTATAATAACAGGATAGAAAACGAATGAGCGTAGAAATGCAATTGTTATCCAATGTCCAAACCCATATACTCGACCAGTGTTTAGGTGTGTCTACAAGCAACTCTGCAAGTTAGGTTGCAAGAAGCTGATAAGGTTTATAAGGGAAATTTCGATGAGCAGTGAGTGGGAAGCAAGAAAAAGGACTGAGAAATATCTTGGGAAAAAACACAAAACACAAAGTGGGAAGGCAACACATAAGACGGTAGATTTGAAGTACATAGGCCAAACCAGCAGATAGACAGCCAGACAGGGTAAAAGTAGCTTCAATGGAAGCTAACAGGGTAAAGAAGAAAACGGTTTACACCATATATAACTATCCACATAAAACAAAAAAAACAATCCCTCAAATAGAGGAAAGAAGCACATCTGCATGTTCTATAATGCCTTGTATAATTAGGCTCATAGAACATACATTGTCCTTCACCCCCATTCAATGTCTTGAAATCAAGTAAAAAAAGTCCAAATAGCTAAAACAAAACTGAAAAGAGGCACATTTGGCTTGCATAAAATAAAACGATTTGGTCTCTACTTTTTCCATTATAGTCTAAGGGGGTGTTTGGTACAAAAAGTGGAAAAGGAATGGAAAGGGAACTCATAAAGAGGGGTAAGGGAAATGATAAAGTTATTGTTAATTATTTGGTATAATTTTGTAACGGAAATACTTTTTTACAAAAGGTGTTGCTAGAAATTTGAGAGGAAACAAATTGGAAAAATCAATTACCAAAAAACCGAAATGGTTACCTAATTTTCTTAACAAACACAAAGTAATGGATTTGTTTATCCATTTCCTTTACTTATCCAAAAAATGCATACCAAATACACCCTAAGTTAGTAACAGGTTCCTGGGAAAAACTATAGGCATCTCTAGGTTAGATGATTCTAGTTTTATAGTCTAACTAAAAAGATTTTGTCTCCACTTTTTTCATTATGGTCTCTACTTCAGTTTCATCAGTCAAAGAAAAACCCGAGTTTTGGAATCGATTAAATTCTTAAACCCGTATAAGAAATGATTATTGGCTCCTTTTCTTCATGTTTTAATCACGGGATTACAATTTATAACAAATAAAAGTTCCTCCTTCCACTCCAATTTGGGATTGTTTAAAAACCCAACAGTAAAAATTGATTAATCATTAAATCAGTTAAGCATTTTATCAAACACTTAACCAACAGACCAATTCAAAGCCACGCATATGTTTGTACTAAATTAAATAAGCAACACAAAAAAGAGTCGAACAATCAAGAAATTTTTAAATAACCCTAAAAACAGTTGACATATACCAATGTGATAAAATGAATGAAGCAGCGGGGACTTTGAATTATAGCGGATCACAACTCACAACAGTTGGCGGTTCACAATCGACATGTGATTGTAGTGAGAAGATTGAGAAGCGACAGCAACAACCAGCGCACAATAACCGGTGCGCACGCAATCCGAAGAGTCTCCGGCAAGCGTTCGCGAGAAAGGACGAGACAACGAAATATGGAGACAAACGTGTAGAATTCTTTAACGCAATCTTTCGAACAAAAATTGTAAAACTTTCTTGTTTGATCCTTGGTAGAACATTTTTTTTTTTTTTTTTCGGTCAATGTTCTTTTCATTTAGAATATTCTTATTATTGGAGAGAGAAATTTAATTAGGTTTTTATGATATATATAGGCGATAAAATATATCAGGTTTTATTTGATCTCAACTTGGAGTAATATTTTTTCAGTGTAAACGAGTGACTAGATGACTTGCTATAGCGAGTTTAATTTTATCATGAAAAAAATAAATTAAAATAAAATGTAGAAAAAATATTAAAAAGAATGTTGAAAAAATATGATTTTTTTTATTATTTTGAATTTTTGTGTAAATTTTTAAAATTTTTCTCTAATTTTAAATTAATTTTCAATTTACTTTTTTGGAGAATTATCTACTATAGCATGTCATCGGGTTATTCAAATTATTACCTACTATAACATGTCATCGGGTTATCCAAATTTACTCTGGCAAATACCCCCAAAGTTGGGATTATTCATGGTTAATTAATAGGTGAGATTATTGTGGGAAAATCATGAAAATGTTTGATTATTCTAGGTAATTTTTCCTAAAATAAAATGTCATTGTTAATAAAAATGTGAATTTGTATAAGTCATGTATTTTATGATTATGAAAAGTCGCAGTGGAACAATTTGGTAAACCTCAAGATTACCGCGTGTACTTTTAAAAATTTTGATTACCACTTGAAAAACCCGAAATCTCAGAGTTACCACGTGAAATTTTCCAAAAAATATTATTATTCTTTAGTCTAGAGATGGAACTGGGATGTGTTAGCACGCGCGCTATTCAAGCATGACATGAGTTGGCACGAAATGATTTGGCACGCACAAATAGGGGTGTGCAAAATAAGACCGGACCGGCGGTCCGGACCGGGTGCATCTGGTCCCGTCTCCGGGTCTTACTTTTTTCCAATTTCGGGTTTTCGGTCCGGTCCGGTCTAAATCGGGAAAAATCCGGGTTGGACCGAATGAGACCAGATTTCATAAAAGTGATTTGGAAGAGGAGTAATATTTACAATTATTATGTATATATTTATTTTAAAGGACTTAAAATATTTTTTTTTCAACACAAAATAATTATTTAATTCAAATATGTTAATTTACACATAAGCAATCCAACACGACATGATTTCCATTGTTAGATCTTATATTTAAATGGCTAAGCATGGCAAGACATGTGACCACACTGTTTGCGACTCAACTTGACACGACGCGTTAGAAACGAGATTAACATAAGACAACTTATCACGACACATAAACGACCCATCACGACACGATTATAATTTATCTATGAAAATGAAACCTTTATTGGTACATTTATTTAGAAGAATTTGATGTTCTTAGCTTACAAATAAAAGATGTTCCAACCAAACAAATGGGACCTAATTTGGTATATGAAATAACTAATCAGAATCCACCTTTACACGCCACTTAATTATATGCAGTACAACATGGTAGTAGTAGTACTACTGCTTATTCAATAAAAATCATCATACTTAACCCAATATCTCATTTAAAAACACGGTCTGAGTGATGGAAGGTGACGTATAATTTATGCTTGCACTCTTTTGAAAATCCAGTTGAAATAAGTATTTATTTGCCAATTTACACATAAACCGAAAAAGAAATTTAACGTCATGACGATGACTTTTCAAAAAACAGACGTCACAATTACCATTATGGGTAAATCGCGAATATGCTGCTTCGAAAAATTAAACAAGCAAATGGAGTAAGTATTTGTTTCGACCAGATTTTCGAAAGAGTTGTCTCATAAGGATAATCGCGACATCCGGTTTTTAAAAAAATATCATTATGATGGGTAAAAATGACGTTAAATATCTTTTTCGATTTACGTATCGAAAAATAGAAATAAGTACTTGTTTCAATCGGATTTTCGAAAGAGTTACCCCATGAGGAAAATCACGACGTCCTTTTTTTATAAAAAAATCGTTATAATGAGTAAAAATGACGTCAAATATATTTTATTTTTATTTTGTTGACTTATGTGTTTTAATATTAATCATTTAAAAAAAACGAGGACCAATGAGATACTGCCATATAGACAAATCAACCTTTCAAATTGGTCAAACTCTCAAACTTAACTCTCAACTAACGTCTCTTGCTATAGACGGTCTTTAGCATAGACAGGTGTAATAGGTCAACCAATTTTTACACTTTCCAAAATAACAATAAAAATTTCCACTGGGCTGGATTGCTGAGAGCGTCGTCTATGCCATAAACGATCTCTCCGAATACCATCAGTTTGATAAAAGGGAGTACAAAACAATGGATTATCAAGTCATATTTCCACAAAACCGTCGAAAATCAAATTTAGTAAGTGTAAAGAGGTCGTCGCTTTTCTCTCTCTACCTGCTCCATCAACCCCACCAAACTTCACCTTCCCTCACCCACTTTCCGACGTTAAAATCCGTCGCTTTTTCTCTCATTTTCCCAACAATTCTCTCTCCTAACCTCTTCTTTGCTCGGCTCCGTCAATGGCGCCGAGCATTAATAACCTTCAACTAACATCTTCTTCCCGCGTCCATGGTGATGATTCCTCCAATGGAGATTTTGAAGATGTTCGGTTACTTGATCATTATGATGAAGCTGCTGGATTCGGAAAGTTTAGTAATCGTAAAACGAGAACAATTCAAGTTAGTGTTGGGGGTATGACTTGTGCAGCTTGCTCTAATTCTGTTGAATCAGCTCTTTTAGCTGTTAATGGCGTCTTTGAAGCTTCAGTTGCTTTGCTACAGAATAAAGCCCATGTTGTTTTTGATCCTGATTTGGTTAAGGTTTGTTTTTAATATTTTGTATTTGATTTTGCTTACTAGTGAGTGTTATGGAGGGAAAATGGAAGATTTTGAGCTTGAAATTTTGTTGAAGTTGTATCTTTGTTTTTTTTTTTTTTGTTTTTTTCTTGTCTTCCTTATATTGTCGTAGAAATCATCATTCCAACTTATATCTTACAATCAGCTACTCGGTTGCGAATCCATCCTATTAATCTAGGATTGGCCAAACAGTGGTCTATGCATATGCCGAACCAACTTGGCTAGTTGCTACTGTTCTTTTATGGTGCTACACATATTGATATTAATAGGATTTTTCATATGACCCATATCATAGCCTAGGCTCGATTCTAGAATCTAGATTCAATTCCAAACATAAGCTTTAATCCAGACGTATATAGGGTTTTCTATATGAACCAGAACAAATTTACTGAAGATCATACTTAAAAGCACAGCTAAATTTGTTAATGTATTGATTTAATGATTTTGTGGTGATCACAGTGAAGTTGGGTGGGATTGCTTTTTGATTCAGAGTGCTGGGGTTGATGGTGACTGCTAGGAAAAATAACAAGATTACACCTTTAAAATGTTAGCTTTTTAAATTGTATGAGTTTTAGTGGTCATGTTTACCAAGTCATATACTGTTTTTTTGGGTTGAGAGATTAATATTGGTATGATCTTGACAATAGCTTATTTTTAGAGTTGGGAATATGTACTTATTATCAGGGTTTATTGAGCATAACTTTATTCATACTCTTATTGTCTTTAGCTTAATGCTAAATCAAAGTGCTGCACCATATCTGATGATTTTGTGTGTTAGGTATAACGTCTTCTCATATCTAGTCATGCTTTTAGGTTACACAAGGACTGAATATCAGATTTATGAGATTGGTGTAGACATGGGGAAGTTGAAACGGTCTAGATAAATATAGCAAAGGTGTGTATAGCGGTACTTATGACTTATGAGTATCGGAGAACTGGATGCTAAACTCATCACCGATTTGAAGCATTAATTCGACCTCTATCTCGATCAGTATCAGTGTTCTTGAAATCTTTGCAGACTATGGTTTCTGCTTTGATGTTTAGCCCTTGGTGTATGCTAGGCTAAGTTTTATCCTGTTTGTATTGCAGGATGAGGATATTAGATCTGCAATCGAAGATGCAGGATTCGAGGCTGTAATTCTTCCTCAGACAAACTCTTCTCAAACAGGTCCAAATAAAACTTTATCAGGACAGTTTAATATAGGAGGCATGACTTGTGCTGCGTGTGTCAACTCTGTTGAAGGTATTTTGAGGGAGCTCCCTGGGGTGACCAAAGCTGTGGTTTCTCTAACAACATCATTGGGAGAAGTCCAATATGATCCATCTATTGTCAGCAAGGTTGACATTGTAAATGCTATTGAAGATGCTGGCTTTGAAGCTTCACTTGTACAGAGCAGTGAACAGGGCAAAACATTACTAGAGGTTGTTGGAATTTCTGGTGAGCTGGATGCACAGTCTTTAGAGAGTTTGCTTTCCCATATCAACGGGGTGCAGAAGTTCCGTTTTGATAGAAATTCTAGAGACCTGGAAGTTTATTTTGATTCTGAACTCCTGGGTTCTCGGTCTTTGGTTGACAACATTGAGGAGGCTAGTGGTGGCCGATTTAAGTTGCGTGTGAGGAGCCCTTTTGCACGAATGACTTCTAAAGATTCAGAAGAATCTTCGAAAATGTTCCAGCTTTTCACATCCAGTCTTAGTCTTAGTGTAAGTGTCACTTTTCCTGTACTCTGAAGGGTACCACTCAGGATAAGTGGCTCCTTCATTTTACCTTTTTATTTTTTTATTCTGCCTCTTACTACATCATGACTGATTCTAGATCATGCTATGAGTATTACTGACTTCGCTTCTTTATTAATTGTTGGTTCTGCTGAGACTCTGTGACTTCTATCAATTTTTTTTGCCTTCAATGATTAAGACCATGATTTATCCTTATCAAGTCCTTCTAATTTAGTGGGCCTTAATCAATATCTTTGTGGTTCTTTCTAATATTGTGCTATTCTGCGCGATCTCTTTGTTTCCAAATTTGCTCGCAAGCTTAACATTTTTCCAATGACCATATTCATTAGACTTGCGGAAAGTCATTTGACACAGTGCCTTTAAAGAATATACTTACATACAAGTGGTGTATGAGAGATTTTAGAATTTTAGTTGACCTTTTTCTTTTTCCGGTTCCTGGAAGGATCGAGTTAACCAGAGTCTCAGCTCCTGGTTGGCACAATCAAGGAAACCTTAAGTTTCAATTTATTGGTGCTTTCTTCTAGTGAGGCTTGAGAGGATACACATACTTAACCTTTTGATTGCAAGTTGAAAAATAAATGATTCTCTTCTTTTATGTGGCTAGAAACCCCAGTGACAAGTTTTTGCTTTCGTTGTAACACCCTCTAAATTAAGTCCGTACAACTTAAAGATATTTTGTTTATTAAAAACAAACTTTAACTTAGAGAGTGTTATCGGACACGAAAACGACGTGAGAAAATGTAATAATATCATTTAAATTAAAGCGGAAAATAAAATATTCAAATTACAATTTGACAGAAAGTTTATTAAAAACAAAAGAGTTAAAATAAAATGCGATAGACATTTCTAGCCGTTCTTATTTTAAGCATCCTCACTCAAAATTTCCCCTAGATTAACCTGCAAAAAAATAAGAAGGAAACAAGAAAGACAAAATAAACAAAATATCTTTAAGTTGTACAGACTTAATTTAGAGGGTGTTACATTTGTTGTCACCAATACTTACGCATTTTAGTTATATTGTATTCAAATAACAGGTTCCTGTGTTTCTCATACGTGTCTGCCCTCATGTCCCAGTGTTATATCCTTTTCTTCTGTGGAGATGTGGTCCTTTCTTGATGAGGGATTGGCTGACATGGATATTGGTGAGTCTTGTTCAGTTCGTAATTGGAAAGCGCTTTTATGTAGCAGCTGGTAAAGCTTTGAGGCGTGGAGCAACAAACATGGATGTTTTAGTTGCATTGGGAACTTCAGCTTCCTACTTCTATTCTGTCTGCGCGCTTCTTTATGGTGCCGCTACTGGTTTCTGGTCTCCGACATACTTTGAAACAAGTGCCATGCTAATAACATTTGTGCTATTGGGCAAGTATTTGGAGAGCCTGGCAAAGGGGAAAACTTCGGATGCTATCAAGAAACTTGTAGAACTTGCACCCGCAACAGCATTGTTGTTAGTAAAAGACAAAGGTGTGGCTACAGACTCACCTTTAAATTGGTTTCTTTGGGTTCATATAATAATTGATAAGTATGCTCTAAGCTTCTAAAGGTTTGCAAATATTAATTGTGTTCTGCTTTGTGGAATGAGTCATAGTTCTTTGGCTTTGCATTCTGTTTGACTATATTAAAATGACAAATTGAATCACATGCACTTATGTATGTGAAGTTGTTTGCAATGTTTGATACTAAATGTCACCAGAAACAACCAATTTGTTATCACCAACAAGGATAAGGTTGCATAAATTTGAATCCCCCAAACCCCCTATAGGTGGAGACATTGGAAAAAAAAATGAAATGTTGATTTGTGCAATGTGCTAGCCTTATGATTATGTGTGATATCCTAGCCTGAATTTTTAAGTGAATGACATATGGTTAGCTGATTTGCTTATATGGAACAATAGCATTATATTCCGTCAATGTTACAAGGTGATTCCCTCCTAGGCTATGATGAGGGGATCAGATATACCCAACCTTACCCTTATAGTAAGAAAGAGACTTTTTGGTTGAATCTCTTAGAAAACAGTACCTAGATGTAGAATAAGAAGCATGCATGATTTACCATTGTACTGTAATTCAAAAAAAAAAAAAATTGATAACTTGGCTCCATAGGAATGGACGTAACTTATTGGCTTCTATTCCTTAGGTGAAAAGTGCATTGGAGAACGCGAAATTGATGCTTTGTTGATTCAACCTGGTGATCTGTTGAAAATTCTCCCTGGTACTAAGGTTCCTGCAGATGGCCTTGTATTGTGGGGTTCAAGTTATGTTAATGAGAGTATGGTCACTGGTGAATCTGTACCGGTCTTGAAGGAAGTCGATTCTCATGTGATTGGGGGCACAATGAATTTGCATGGGGTTCTTCATATTCAGGCAATGAAAGTTGGATCTGACACTGTTCTGAGTCAGATAATAAATCTAGTTGAAACTGCACAAATGTCTAAAGCTCCAATACAGAAGTTTGCTGACTTTGTAAGTATTCGGCTGGTATTGATTATATGAACTATGAAGTTGCCATTTTATGTGTAGTTGTCATTTAATTTCTGAATGTGCATGACACTTTTGGAAGCTGCTGGTGTTTAATGTTACCAGTTCCCAAAATCCCTAGAAGTGACTGTTCTATAACGGTGGTACAAAAATCACATGAAAGTCGTTGCTTAGTCCGTTACGTTACGGAAAGCGGCCAACATCCATCGTTACACCGATATTGATTTTAATAAGATGGTTTTGAAACACATATATCTCAGACCTTTTTTACTCTGTATCCTTGTTAATTTATCATTTCTCACAGGTTGCAAGCATATTTGTTCCCACTGTGGTTGTTCTGGCATTTTTGACTCTCTTGGGTTGGTAAGTCTGTCTAGATTCTTTCTTTTTTGTGCATTTACCTCATTATATAATCATAGATTCTCGGTTCTAACTTCTCATTCTTTTCTGTATGATTCTATTTAGGTACATTGGTGGACTGACAGGATCCTATCCACAGAACTGGTTGCCAGAGAATGGAAATTATTTTGTGTTTGCCTTAATGTTTGCAATCTCAGTTGTGGTAATTGCATGTCCCTGTGCTCTGGGTTTGGCTACACCTACTGCTGTCATGGTTGCAACTGGAGTTGGTGCAAAAAATGGTGTGCTTATAAAAGGAGGAGATGCATTGGAAAGGGCGCAAAAAGTCACCTATGTAATCTTCGATAAAACAGGGACTTTAACACAGGGAAAAGCCACTGTAACAACTGCTAAAGTTTTCACTGGCATGGATCGAGGAGAATTTCTTAGATTGGTAGCTTCAGCTGAGGTGAATAGTCTTCTGCTATGACCGACAATCTTTTCGTACAAGTCATTAGGTCCAATACGGAATAGTTTAGATTTTAGTTTGCTATGAGCATTATGTCTTGTGTAACATAATTTGCCAGCTAATTCGTTCAAATTGACCTAAATATAGCCCTAACCAACTATAACTTTCGTTTTTCGATTCACGAGAAGATTAGTGAATTATGTGACATTGATTCACGGCTGTTTTTTTCACTCAGTTGAGAAACATCCTATTATTGAAGTATGACACTTGAGAAAAAACTACGTATACTTATTGTAACCTTGTGAATTTCCCTTATTACAGGTTAGTAGTGAACATCCTTTGGCAAAAGCAGTGGTTGAATATGCTCGGCATTTTCATTTCTTTGAGCCATCTGAAACCAAGGATTCACTGAAGATTGAAAAGAATTCAAAAGAATTGGGATGGCTTTTAGAGGTTTCAGATTTCTTGGCTGTGCCTGGGAGAGGAGTGCAATGTTTTATTGACAGAAAACGCATTCTGGTATGTTGTCAATAATTGTATTTTATCCCATATGTTCAATACAAGCCCATGTGTTTTGTGTCTGTTAATGCTTGCTTAATGCTAAATTTAATGACAGATTGGAAACCGAAAACTGCTTTTGGAAAATGGAGTGACAATTCCTACACACATCGAAAATTTTGTGGTGGAGCTAGAAGATGGTGCACAGACAGGAGTACTTGTTGCGTCTGATGACATTGTAATCGGAGTTTTAGGTGTATCGGATCCTCTGAAGAGAGAAGCTGCTATAGTAATCGAGGGCCTTGGCAAAATGGGCATTAAACCTGTCATGGTCACAGGAGATAACTGGCGAACAGCTCAAGCTGTTGCCAAGGAGGTGATTACTGATCTTGTCACCCCATTCTTAAGTATTGATATTCTATGCATCCCATGCTCACTGTCGTAAATATTTGGCTGTACTCTTGGTACTGTGAAAAATCTGCAAATTAATTCATTCAATTAGATTAATTCTCGTGACTGCTTGATTGCCTGATGGAAGAACCCAATTGTTTGACGCTGTGGATGATTTCTTATACTTCTCCCACGTTTTTTGGTGCTACATGGCGCTACAATATATGAGAGAAATTTAGTAGGGCTATGTAGAAACAAAAGAAAACGACTAAGTAGTTAAAAGACAACGTATTTGCAAGAGCTCTTTGAAAGCATGGTATGACGTTTATTGATTTGGCCAATAGTTCGTAGTTCATACAATGACATTCCATTACCCCAATGCCCGTTGAGTGGCTCCTGCTAGGGGGGTTTGCAGGGATCGGATGTATGCAAGCTTGTCCTTGTTAGTGATAGAAAAGAGAATGTTTTTGATTCATGCTCAGTGACAAATATCATCCGCAAAAAACACTTATATTTGATCCTCTCATTCTTAAACAAAAACTCTCATGCTGACCTTGAGTCTCGCTTTTCTTTAAAAAGAAAATATTTCAAAACTTTGATTTGAAACTAATCGTGACAAGAGTATATTGTCTGGCAGGTGGGCATAACCGATGTAAGAGCCGAAGTATTGCCAGCTGGAAAAGCAGAAGTCGTTCGTTCCCTGCAGAAAGACGGAAGTGTGGTGGCAATGGTAGGGGATGGTATCAATGACTCACCTGCACTTGCTGCTGCAGATGTCGGTATGGCAATAGGTGCAGGAACAGATGTAGCCATCGAGGCAGCCGATTATGTCTTAATGAGAAATAATTTAGAAGATGTAATAACAGCAATCGATCTTTCAAGGAAGACGTTGTTGCGTATCCGGATGAACTATATCTTTGCCATGGCTTACAACTTAATCGCTATACCGGTTGCTGCGGGCGTTTTTTACCCTTGGTTGAAACTAAAACTGCCTCCTTGGGTAGCTGGTGCATGCATGGCACTCTCTTCTATAAGTGTTGTTTGTTCATCTTTACTTCTTAGGTTTTATAAAAAACCCAAATTGACAAGTATACTTGAAATAATTGTGGAATAGCTTAATTTATGGTTGGTGTTTGATGGGCAGTTCACCCTTAGATTTTGTATAGGTGTGATATTATGATGTGGGGTTCAAATGGCAATGCAATCCCATGTTTCTGTAAATGGAAATTATTGTAACATGTTCCACTTTCTATGTTTAGTGTTTTTTAGCCAAAATTATTTTAACATTTCGTTATCCTAAAGTCATTTATTGATTTCTATTTACGTTCACCTATAAATTTTAAGGTTCTGAATGGGCAGGGATCGTAAACAAGCATAATATGAACGTCCGTGCAAACGTGCCATAACGACATTGCCTATATCTTGTATTACTTCGACTTTGTTTTAACCTTATTAAATCTTATTTCTTGTTCCACATCCTAGCTTACTATTATGCTCACCTCTACTTCCGTCTACTCTTACAATATCTTCGGCAAATAACATGCACTACAATCCTTCAATCAAATTTAAGTTCTATCAAGTTTAGGTATTCAAACGATAACTAGCACGTTCGTGTTTGAGGTACCATTCGCCTTATTTCCATTCGACTGTGATCACCTTCAAGTTATTCGAGTTAGTTAAAATAATAATATTAAAATACCAAGACGTTACCCCTGGCATGGCCCGGGTTAGAAACTAGTTACAATTATAGCGTAACTAACAATTTGAAGAAGAGAAGAAAATCCGAGATCGACAAATTCCCTAGCGTAGTGGAATCGTTCAATATAATCTCGATATCAATGAATGTAGTCATCATAATTATCACTTATCACAGAAACAAATCTTTCCAGCCAAGGAAGCTGATGAAGATCTTTCATAGCATCAGCGTAGGAATCTGTACAAGGTGGAGGCGACTGGCTCGACTGATGATCCGTAAGGCTGAAGCCAGCAAGAAATCTCTGGATGACAGCCAGTTGTGAACGCTCTTGATCGGAGTAGGCGTCTAAGATCATCGGAAATGGGTCAAATGAGTTCTGCAACCACTCGTCAGCCTCTGGAGTGGCTGAGCTCACGGAACCTTCGGACTGAACTTCATCCCGGAAATTGCATTGACATGTTTGTTGCCCGTCTTGGTATTCAGCGCCGCAGGAATAACAGAACTCATGGCCATCCCTACAAATTTATATCAACAGAAGTAGCAAATCAGTTTTGCTGAAAATACTACGAAACATTTTGTATTATCTTGTGATAAATTAATATCGAATAAAACCAAAGCATGAACAAATACTGATAGAGCATATAAATCCCTCGAAGTTTGATCATACCGAAGACCAAGTCTAAACTATTGAATGCATTGGCTTTGTGACCGTTGTTTAGGTAGAAAGGGCCAAAGGCGCACCTAGCCACCAACAACTAACGACAAAATTTGTCACGACAAAGAATGAGAAAGAAATATTATATGAAGGAATGAATAAGAGAAGAGTTAATGTGATGTTGGGATGGGTTACTCGTGTGGAACAAAACGAGGAGATAAGGTGAATGTATGAACAAATTTAGTGGTTGGGGATGGGTCGTGGAATCTCTTCTTCATTTGCATCAATTGTGTCTAGGCAACATAGAAAGCAACTAAAATTTTAGTGTCTGGTTCTTTTGGAACATGTTCAATGCATTAGACAAAATGAGATTCGAGAAGAAGGCAACAAAAGACAATAAAAACAGAAAAGTAGGATTAAAAATAGGGGAAAGGCGGAAGCACATAGCACAAACATGCTCAGGCAAAGAATAAAGGTTAAAACAATAGCACATTAAACATATGGGAAAAGGCAGGCCCAATTCTGAGCCCATTTCGGGTAGCTGACCGCCTAGGGCCCCATAAATAAAGGGCCTTCAAAAACGCTCCTCATACTTATATAATATCACGTCATATGAATAGTGCCGAATACAACTAGGTGATTATTATGTGGTATTTGATATGGAAGGTGACCTCCTATTTGTAGCTCCACCTGGTTTCGAAGATTGGGGCAGCCAGAAGGCAGGAAGCTACAAATCCAATGATGGCCATGAAAGTCAAATAACTTTGTGATACGAGAGAGTAACCGAACTCATACATAACAATGCATAGATAACCTAAAAAGAACTGAAATCCAAATTAATTACCAAGTCGTCTTCATCATTATACACTGTAAATCCCGCTCATATTAGCTATGATCAGGGTCTGGAGAGAGTTAGATGACGGCAAACCATACCCTTATCAAAGGAGAAAATGTTGTTGCAGCGGCAAGTTAATTACCGAGTACTAACCCTAAATGACACGATTTTCTTTTGTTCTTAATACGCACTTCATACGCATTCCAGATATATTTCTGTTATCTAAAACCAAATATCTTTTTCACGTTTTGCAAAACTTCTGAATTTTTTAATTGACTAGAATTCACAAGGAAAACATACACACACACTCAACCAGACTTCCACATAGGATACAGCAACACAATTCTTACGATACAGATAGCCATACCTGCAGGTCAAGTGGTGAGAACCATGAGCCACGTCGATCGTATTCCGGCATAGTTGGCAACGGCTCCATCTCCTATCCTGTGCTAAACAATGCAATGTAAGATCTGAAGAATCTCTCTCGTTCAACGGAAGATTCTGATACTCCCCGGAACTCAATGAATTATGCCAAGGAACCTCGCAATTCCTGGTGATAGATCTCATATAAGCTGGATAGTCAATGTTGGATTCGTACGAGAAACTCGCCTCAGCAGATAAGTATTCCCGAGGATAAATTAGGGACATACAGTTATGAGGGCAGTATTCTGAACTAAGCACATTAAGTTCTTCAATCGCTTTCTCCAGGACATCGTAGGAGATAACGGGAAGAAATAATTTACATTCGGAAGTTGAGAGCGAATAGTTGCATCTCAACTGAGGGCATTTGATGGGAACTTGACCGGCCTCTACCTCTCCATTAGCATAGGTCTTGAGACATTGGGAGCAAAACTTGTGAGAACATCTCAAAACGAGCATCATTGACGGTGGTTTGTCATCACAACATATTGAACAATTTTGAGGTGGACCGTGATTCTCCTCGTGTAAAGCGACTAAACCAATAGCCACTTGAGCCAATTTTAAAGGCCTCTCCACTTCAGCACTCAAGGCAAGCTTCAAACAAAAAGTATCGAACTGACCCGCAAGTTCAAGAACCCTCTCCCTTAACGCTATCAAGAGAGGCTTATCAAAGCTCTCCTTAACCATGAACTGTAAAACCAGAATAATATCAGCAGAAATTCTTATGTGCACAAGCAAATACACAAGTTTTACAAAAGGGTTTGGAAGGAAAACACGCCAATTAGCCCTTTCTCTCCCATTCCCTCCCCACCCTTTCCTTTCCTTCCAAAATAGTCTTAGCAAAATGCAACTCCCGAAAAACTTCTTCCAAACATAAACATTTAAAGCTACACTAGAAGCATCGGTCAAGGGTTCAATAACGTAGCAAAATCAAAATAAGTCACCAATACACTTACCTATCAGATATACAATCATATCAACAAATGTTCTTATAAATTGTGAACATTTTCTAGAAGAGAAAAAAAAACTCACAAATCACAATAAAAGTATAATAGAATAAATAGTGACTGATCATTAACCAACATTAGTGAAGGATGATAAGAATAGAACAACAACGACAACAACACCAGAATGTCAAAGCCTTATACTATGTTTGGATGGAATGAAATGAAGGAAAAGGAAGGAAAGGGACTTCGAGGAATATCATTCCCTTCCTTTGAATACCAAAAGTTTGAGCAAGGGAATTAGAAGGAAGAGTTCCTTTACATTTTGTGCAATGAAATCCTTCCAAAATTGGAAATCTTATATATAGAACAAAAACACATCAACTTCCCTTCCCTCCCCTTCCTTTCCTTTCTAAAAAGTTATCCAAACACAACCTTAAACTTTGTTTAGATAGCATTTTCCTTCCAAATCATTACACATTTAGAGAAATTTGGTTATTAACAAAATTAAAGGACTTAATCCCTTCAAAATTTCAAAACTCTTGCTTCCAAATCCCTCCCATCCAACATTGGTATCCAAACAAAGTAACTTATATCCCTCTAAATCTCTCCCCTTCCTTTCCCTCAATCCAAACAAAGTGTTAACCCAAAAAATAGGGGTTAGCTAGCTTCATAAACCATTAAATCAATCCATGTATTCCACATAAATTCTCCTCAGTTTATTTGCTAATAATAAGAACCCCAACACAACACAATAATAACAACAATAATAATAATAAATAAGGATAAACCCTTGTTTTCTACACAGAAACAATGATGTTCTTGATTCATAATAACATAAACACAAGCAAAAAAGGGGAAAAAAGAAAGAAAATACCTGTTCATAGAAAAGTTTAGAATCAGTGAAAGCAACAACACGTTTAATGTTTACATTGTCCTTTAAAACCTCAAGCAAACCTTCCATTAAAGCCAAATACTGAACAACTGAAGATTCAACATAAAAATCAAGTCTCTTCTGAACAAGGGTTACAGAAATAGTGTTTGAACCTTGAATAACAACCCCAATTCCAGAAAACCCAGAACCAGATTCTCCAATCCCATCAACAGAAACGCCTTTAAAATACATCTTAACAGTTGAATCATCCCAGAAATCCAATTCATCCCTTTCTTTACCCTCAATCTCTAGATTTTGATCCTCCCCACAACAACTACAAAACTCATCTTCTTCCTCTTCTTCATCTTCTATAACTACCTTCAAATGTTGGGTAGACAAACATTCGGAAGAATCTTGATCCTCTGCCATTCACAAATTGAAATAAAATCGAAAAGATCTGTTCGTTTTTAATGGGTTTTTTTCAACAATCAACATGCAATTTGAAATCTATATTAGACCCACAAGAGAATAATAACAAGAAGTCAAATTCAGCCATGAAAGATTTCTTCTTGAGTCTTGAGAAGTAGAAATTTTGAAGTAAAGATAGAGTCAGAATCCATACAAGTAGCAGACTAAGAAAGCATCAATGGATAGATCCAGCCTTTTGTATTTCAAAAGACAGGAAAAAAAATCCAGCTGAAAATTAGCAGGAAAGAATAATGGGAATTTTTCAACTAAAATCTGAAATAGTTGTAATTATTAAATGGTAAAGAAAAAAAATTCCTTTTTCTGAAACATTTCAGAATCTAATTCTCAAGGAGTGGAGAAGGAATATATAGCTAAATGCCAAAGACATGAAGCTTCCATACCACTAAGCATTTTTTATAAGAAATTTTTACCAAAATAAATAAATAATGATTCCATAGTACCAAATTTTATCTAAATGCTATATAAAATATAGTATAGAATTTTCTATGTAAAATTGATGTACTTTTTGAGTGTTTTTTATTTGCATCCAAAGTATAAATTGTTAATATATTTACGGTTTGGTTTGTTCGGTTAGTGATACTAAATGATGGTAATGGGAATGATTTATGGTGTAAAATTTCATTAAAAGTTCCATATTATTCTCATGGTAATGAAACTTTGATAACAAAAAAGTTTTTTTTGTTCACAAATTTTCATTACCACTTAATATCATTTTTGCATATTGTAATGCGTTGGAATGAATTTTATGAAGAAAATGAGATGATTGAAGATGGACAAGCATGACCTTTAAGGTTGTTAAGATTTTTCAATCAAAATTACACTAGCTTTTCATTCTCATTACCACCATTTATTACTACCTACTAAACGGGGCATTAGTGGTTTTATTTAAAATTTGAGAATTTTAACTGATTTTTAGATAAAAAAAAACATTAAGTTTTATTAATTCATTAAAAAATCTTAGGGTAAAAGTTAAGTATATCATTTAACAATCACATGTGCTACTGAGTTATTTTTCCTTCTAACGAAACTACAACCAACACAATCAAAATAACTCAAACTAAAAATACTATCATAATGAGATGTAAAGGGGAGGCTTCAACAGCACAGTTTTCGATTGTAGTCACCTTCACTGAATTCATAATAGCCGAACTTTTAGTCATTAGACCGTTACTCGATTCTATAAATGTGGTATTGTGTTATTAATAATGTCGTTTCTTTCCACATAAAATAATATTTTTTTTTCCAATATAAAAAGAGAACATTTTATGATTATACTTTTATTAACTTAACTAATGTAAGTGGATAACTACATCCATGAAAGAAAATCTCTAAAGTGATGTTGTGTTGAAAAGAAAACAAACATTGAAAATTTTTATTATTTATACCCACATTTTTAGTGGAAATCTCCATCCATTAAAGAATAAGTTTTTCAATATAGGAAAATAATATTTTATATACTCTATTGAAATATATGCCACTTTTTTAAAAAGGAAATGAGTTCACTTATTCTCATTGCCTTTAACATTATTTTTTCCTTAGCTTATATAACAGTGAAAGTTAAACGTTGTTAAAATGATAAAATTTCATGTAAACTTATTATTAATATTTTTTGGCGGAATCTCATATAAAAAGTGAAAAAATATTCAATATGATAGAATAAAACATGTATTTAGAATATAAGGAAATTTGGCACAAGAATTGAAATATGTTTTGAGTTGTTTAAGTCCAACAAAATCCGTGTGTACATTTTGTAATGTGATTTTAAATGTAATTAAATTGATATTAATGTCCAAATTAATTATTATTTAGTGGATAATAGTTCTAGCAATATCAATCAATAATTATAATAAATATCAAGATCAATTACATAAGAAATAAGAGTAGCAATAATAAAAATTATGTTAATAACAAAGATAGTAATAGTGAATCGAGATTTGTCTCAAATAAAGAACAAATGTAACTTATTTAGGTAAAGTCCCAAGTTCAATCATCTCTTAGACCGCATATTTCCTCAATCGAGCCTATAATAAAAGGTTTAAAATCAATAACTTACTAAGTTTTGTAACATTTAGTTTAAAAGTTTCCGTATTGAAATCCAAAATGTCACTAATTGAGTTGGTCAAAATAAAGGGGTTTCAAACAGATTATGCGATCTGTTATTTAACCGATTTTTGTAATCAAACTTGATTCGACTAAAGTATAAAAATATATTGATTATCATTATCATATTCAGCATATCCCGCCCATAAAATAACCATGAGCAGGATATGAGGAGAAAAAAAAACGACGACAACTCATACCCAGAAATAAGAGCGCGACCAAAAACTCCGCTAAAATCTATATAAACATAAAATCCGACTTTAAACCGCCGAACCTAAAATCGGCCCGAACGAACAATTTTAACTCGGACACGGCATTGGTTTTTGTTTAGTATAAAAAAAGATCCTTTTTAGTTTACTCGCTATAATTTCTTCTCTAGCTCTTTTTCTTGTTCCGCTTTCCCCTACTCAATCTCTTCTTCGATACGTCCAAACCCTCGAATTTCCAATCTGGAGATTGGAGAATGCACAAATCAGCTAGATGATGAATCCTCAGCAACAAACTCTCATGCATCATCAATCTATGTTTCATCCTACCTTTCTTCCACCTTCTCAGGTCACTTTTGATCAATTTAATTTTGTTTATTTTTTGTTTTTCTATGATTTGATTGATCGAATTAGGGTTTTTAAATTTCGATATTTGTGCTTGTTTTCTTTTCTTTTCTGCTTAGATTTCACCTCTTATTATATGAATTGTACAATTTATACATTAGATTCAATACCAAGTTAGGACTCTTGATGCTTCTTGTTGGCGCTTTAAGTGTGTGATTTTTGTTGCTATTCATATTGATTAATCTCGTATTGTTATTGTGGGTTTCTGTATCTTTCTCATCACATCTATCTTTTTTTTTTTCATTCTATTCCATGCTTTTTAGGGTTTCTAGAAGTAATTTTATGAATTGCCAGCTGTAGATGATCTGTTAAAAGTTTTAACTAATGAGATCTACTTTAATAACACTTATCTAGTTTCGTAGTCTCCAAACGTTAACGGTAGTTTAGTGGGTTTGTTTGTTTTACTGGGTTATTTTGGTAGAGCTTTTCCTTTTTTTTTTGCTATGTACTGCTACTCTGCTAGTGGAGGTTGTGTTATTGATGTATTACTTGTTCTGCGTCTCATATTCTGATTAAAGTTTGATATGTTTTCTGAAATATTGAATCTGGTTTAATTGAATCGAGGATGCCACATAATGCTATTATGTTTACTTTAATAATTCTACTTGGTTGCAGCTTTGAAGTTTATAATACAAATACAATTGTTAAGTATATTTTTTTTAACTTGTAGTAATTCCATAAAAGCGAACCTATTGGGTATTGCGAAGTGCTATTTTTAATTCACTTGTATATGCAATATGCGTGTTTTTATTAGAAAACAATAAGCATGCTCCTTTAGTTGATAAATATGAACGAAGCTAATCTTAATTTTCGGCAAAATATCCTTAAGCATAATGGATCCAGTTCTTGTTCTTACAACACCAATTAAGTTCTGTTTTGATATGGGAACCACATATGAACATTAATTAACAAGGTGTGAGATTATCAATAACAATTTTGTGCTTTAGAAATTGAAATATCCCGTGTGAAATATTAATGTTTTGCCACGAGTTTGACTACTTTTATAAATCTGTCAATAAGCTTTTGAAAAATAAATAAATGTAGCTTGGTTTTTTGCATGGTTTGATTTACATATACATTTTTAGCAGTAACGTTTATTTAGAATTTTAGAGCAATGTTGTGAAAGAAGTAGTGAGAATTGCTGTCACATAAATCTACATAAAAAAGCATGATTAATCAATTGAAATTTAAAGGTGTGAAAATTGATTAAGGTAATTGGATATGAATAATAAAACAGAATATCCCAGCTGCAAGATTAATTTCATTTAAATGAGTTCATTTGGATAGTATATAGTTGAGCTCTCTACCTTGAGTTCAATGAGTTTAATAGTTACCTAAATGCAATTTTCTTTGAGTACCATACATTTTGTGTGCATCATGCATTAGTTCATGTACTTACATTACATTTTATGAATTCCCTTTTGATCCATGTGAACAACCATTGAAATTAGTATATTGATTCATGTAACCGACTCTTTTGGATTAAGGCTTTGTCATTGTTGGTATATGTATATATGCTCACATGCATTCTCATGATGCTTGTATATTGGATTCACAGGTTGCGACGGAATCCAGAAATATTAGAAATGCTGGTTCTATTGGCTCCATAGGTTCTGGATCTTTTTCTGTAGAAGGTGAAGATTCTAAGTTCCTTGATTTTGGAGACACATGTTCCGAATTTTTTGTGACCTTGAAAATTTGGTTTGCTAGGGTAAATGTTAGTGCTCTTGCGTCATTGTCCATTCCCGTGAATATTAAAGTAACAGTGAATATTGGCTGCTATCCGTTAGGGAACGGATACAGCGGCGATTTTATTGTGACTTATATCGTGCCATTATATAAAGGGATTTAACGGTGCGTTGTCTCACAAACCCGTTACAAGTTGCCCATTATGTAATGGTACGGTGCTATGTCTCACAATCTTATCAAAGCTTAATTGTGCAATGTAGTAGGATTTTTAGCACTTGATGCACTTTCTCAACCTTGCCAAAACTAACTTATAGGTTTTGGTATATTCAAGCTTGAGTCAAGCACAAGCAAACTTTAAAGTGCTTTTTTCTAGCTTAATTTGTTTAGATTTTTCAAGCTTGACTCATTTAAATAAGAGTTTGATCTCTGATTGAGTTAGTCAAGCTCGAGTAGAATTTAAACAAGTTGATTGATAAGCTTTTATATCATGTTATTTTCAATTTCACACATCTTATAATGATTTCAATATTTATCCTATCAACTGGATCAATTGGTGCTACTTCTGTTTGCATGTAATGTACACATGTAATGTACACATGATTCAGTTTTCAAGGTGATTGTTTTATAAAGTCATATTTTATTAAGTTGTAGATAATCTAAAACAACCTTAAAAGTAAGAAATACGAGTTGTTCATAAGCGTAAACATGAAGTTGTTCGAGTTATGCTTGTTTCCTGATGCACTTGTTTTGTTTATGGCATTGATGCTTGAAGATGACACATTTCTTTGATAAACAACAACAATACTAAAGCCTTAATCCTAAATAAGCACAATGGGCTATAGCATAGTTGTTAAGGGGGGGGGGGGGGGGGGGTGACTAGGTTTAATTGAGCCGGTTGTCAAAAATTTTCCGCTGAACCTCTTTTATCCGAACATGGGACCGGTGGAGTTAACACATATTTTTGATGATGCAGGTAATTCACTTTTTGATGCTACTCAATATGAATTCTTCAGTCAAAAGGCTGTTGAAGAGGTTGAGTTAGGAGGCTTAGAAGATGATAAGGATGACCTATCTCTAGCTCCTGTGCATACTGATGAATATCAATTGTTTGATAGAGATGAGGTATTGCTGAGTGCTGTTATACTCATTGTTTTTGTTCATTTGTATGAATTTGGTGTGTTCATTTTTCTTTTATGTTCTCCTTTCTCTAAATGTGGTTGATTTTAAAGAGAATGGAAGGCTTTCTGATGGCGCTACCTCTATTTTCTCATCAAATTATCGATGCTTTTTTTATATCAATGCACTATCCTTTGTCAATTGAACATCAATAAGAAAATTACCAATGCCGTAAACTTATACTTTTGTAATATACTAATACGTGTAAAAGATAACAAAAATAACAACTATGCCAAAACCATTATCCCAAAAGATTGGGGTTGCATACTTGCTTTAAAATGGAGCAGAAATGTTTATGCGTTGGACCCCTGGCTTGACGCTTTCTTTTCTGTTGTGCCTTAAATAAAGATTTTCTTTTTGGGGCATCACATAGAGGTCGTCATCATGGTTTTGTTTTGTCTATGTTGACATGGTATGAATCACATGTTAAGGTGATTTTGCATCTTAAGCTTTCTGTTTGACCTGCTGAGATTTGCTACATCTATTGTTTCAATATTTTTATTTTGTAAAGAGGTGTTGATCATAGTTTTTCATACTAATTTGTGGCGTTTCTAGAAAAAAAAAACAGGGAGAGAGAAAAGAATGAAAAGCTTATATATATGGTAAATTTGATCTCTAAACATTAGTAGACAATCCAAGATAAAAGTATCAGTGAATTCGATCTTTAAACATCTATTGATAATTTTTCTAGTTGCAATAAGTTCAAATTCTGCCTGCCTTCTGTTATACATCCCATGTCAACAGGCTGCTGTCAGCTATTTTTATGATTTGTTTATTTTCTATCTGCCCTCAAACTTTGAGTTGGATAAAACTGTGTAATGTTGAAAGAATGATATTTTCCATCCACATAATGTTGAAGTGTTTAAAGAAATGTTTTTCCTGTGGGATATTTAGGGTCATCTTTACTGTAATATACGCCTTAAACTCTACACTCTGCAGTCATATAACTAGCTGTTCCGATTCATTTACTTCATATGCTGTGTTATTTCAGGGGCCGCATACCAATTTAGGATCTTTGTCTGATTTGGATGATCTGGAAACCACATTCTCAAAGGTAAACTCCAACAAGATGCTGATTCTCTTTCGCTTTAATAACTTATTGCTAATGAAGCATCTGACATAGATATAGAGACTAAGTAGGGCAAGTGTGAAAATAGTGAAGAAAATTTCAAATTGCAATATGGAGAGAGGAGAAAAGTAATAAAGCAAGATGGGTTATATAACCAAAATAGAATTGTTGCAACCAATATGAAACTTTTAGAAGAGAGAAGTGTTGCTCATTAGAAGAAACATTGGTTTTACTTCTTACTTCTCTAATTTGACTTGTCTCATTTATCTCTTTACTCCCATAGTCTGTCCATCGTTTACTTCCATGAATACTACTTATTTTCCATTCCCATTGCAGAAAAATGTCCCACTCTCTCCTTTTGTTACTTGTTAGTAAGAGAACAATCAGTAACTACAAGATTTGTCAGATAAAATATTGTGTCATCCCAAATGTTTGAACTTTGAACTAATTCTAGTGAAGAGAGAATGTATGAAGGACCTATGAATGTATTTTTTGTATCAATTTCTGCTGATTTTCATGTCATTTTATTTGCGTTGCTTATATTTACTTTCTAACAATTTATTTCTTTTTTGTTTATTAATTACTATCCACAAAATATTCTGTCAACAGCTGAACAGAGTTGTGAGTGGGCCAAGGAATCCTGGGGTTATCGGCGATAGAGGCTCTGGATCCTTGTCAAGAGAAAGTAAGTTCAACACCACTCAACTTTGAATACTTCTGCCCAATTATGTCTTTCAGGAACTTGTGAATTACTGAATGAGCTTCTCATTATTAATTAGTCTTGTCATATATTTGAAAAGATCACGTATTCTCATTTTCTCGGTGTTTTTAAATTGCTATATATTCTTTCTATTACTTGCTTCTGTATAGATGTCTTATTCTTTGCTTTTGCGTGGCTCTATTTTTTGGGTTTACTGTTCTCCTTGTTTTGGTTGGCTTTATTGTTCATTAACCCCTTAACATATCTGCAGGTAAATTATACATGTCTGATTCATTTTTAACTGTTGTCATTAGTACTTTCTCTTGTTCACTCATTTGATTTTTGACATTTGTTTTGGAATTTTTCTCTATTCTCAAATTTGATTCAGTTTGTTTACTGTGGTTTATGCAATTTTCTCTCATGTGTGCCTAATTTAGTCTGTGTAGCTCACTTGTAAGAATCTATAAATTTGAGCATTGATTTAAAGGCCAGTTTATGCAACACAGTGTATGTAATGAATTTTGCTTCGGATGATTCGGTATTAACTTTGTAAGCGCCTACATGATCACATCATTTGGAAGAAAAAATTGCCCTAACCTGGTTGTTTGTGGCCAGCTTTTTAACCTATTGCTTGTGCTCTCCATACTGTACATTATTTGGTGCTTAGCTCTTAACTAATATTTTCAGCATGGATACTTGTTATTGTTTAGATATTTTTACTTACAGTTGTTCTGCCCAGAATCACAAGTTTAATCTTTGAATTTCCCATCAGGTTCATCTGCTGCAGACTGGTCGAGAGATGGCTGGTTGGACCATAGTATGTCGGATATGGAAAATGCTCTGGAAAGTAAAAGGTGGTCATCTCAGCCTCCGTGTGTGTCCAATCATCCTGGCGAATTTAACAACCGTTTGTATAGAGCATTGTCTTACCCAGAGCAGCAATTGCAACAGCAACAGTATCTTCAGCAACACTTCTCGAATGAATCTATGTCAAGTCCCCAACCATCTTTTACCTCCTTCCCTCCTCCAGAAGGCAGAGCTCAGCAGCCTTTGTCTCATCGCTATTCACTTCCTTTAAATATCCCATCTAATCCAAATCTTTTACCACCAAATCTGTCACTAATGCCTGATTCTGGTTGTCACTTTTCTGGGATATCTAGTTCCCATGGATTACGATATGGGGGTAGAATGTCTAGTCTAACATCTGGTCATGGAATCAGTGATCAGCCAGGGAGCCACTGGAGCAACCATGCTGGTTTATTACATGTCGATCATTCTAGTTTTCTCAACAATATATTGCAACAACAATTTCCTAATCAGGACGTAATGCTTCATAATTCACTGTTGGTTTCACCACGACGACGTTTACAGCCAGGATTGCATCAGTCACTGCCATCTGTTGCACAATTGTCTTTGTTGCAGTCTCAGCTGAATGGAGGCTATCCATCTCTACATACAAATCATGTAAAAAAGTATGACACTGCGTATGCTTTGACTGAGACAAGGGATCCAAGACCTAAATCAACTCGTGGTAAACATCATCGACTTAGCCAGCAAACTTCCGAGTCTGCTAGCCAAAAGAGTGATTGCATCCAGTTCAAGTCCAAGTATATGACTGCAGAGGAGATTGATAGCATTCTGAAGATGCAACATACTTCTCACAGCAATGACCCTTATGTAGATGATTATTACCACGAAGCTTGCGCTGCCAAAAGATCTTCAGGTACAAGGTTGAAACAGCGCTTTGCTCCACTTCATTTGCGTGATCTACCTTCTCGTACACGTAATAGTAGTTCGGATCAGCATGGTCATCAATCTTTTGATACCTTGAGAAGGATGGCCTTGTCATCCATTCGTAGGCCTCGACCGCTTCTTGAAATTGAACCCTTATCCTCAGGAGGTGCTGATGGTAGCACTAAATGCAGATCACTAGAACAAGAACCAATGTTTGCTGCTAGAATAGCTGTTGAGGATGCTTTTACTCTTCTTCTTGATGTAGATGATATTGACCGTTATTTACAATTTAGTCCACCACAAGATGGTGGGTCTCAGCTTAGGCGGAAACGTCAGGTTCTTCTAGAAGCTTTAGCTGCATCCCTTCAGCTTGTCGATCCTCTCAGAATTGGGGGTAATAATGTTGGTCCTGAGGATGATATTGTGTTCATGCGGCTTGTTTCCCTTCCCAAGGGATTGGAGCTTCTGGGAAAGTGCTTGGAACTTATCATAGTTAGCCCTGGTCCTTCAAGTGAGCTGGCTAGAATTGTCTGTATGTCTGTTTTCCGTCATTTAAGGTTTCTTTTTGGTGGTCCTCCAGCCGACTCTGGAGCTGGTGTAGCTACTGTAAAGCTTGCCCAGGTGATTTCAACTTGTGTTAGTGGCATGGATCTCCGTGGTGTGAGCTCTTGCCTGGCTGCTGTTGTTTGTTCTTCAGAGCAGCCGCCGCTTCGCCCTCTTGGAAGTCCTGCAGGAGATTTTGCTTCTGTCATCCTGAAGAATCTGCTTGAAAGAGCCACTTTACTGATCAACACTAATCCACAAGTCCCTAACCGCGGTACTATTCCTCATTACAATTTCTGGACAGCTTCCTTTGCATCGTTCTTCACTCTGCTCACCAACTACTGTGCTGGTAAGTATGAAACTATAGTGCAGTCCATCTCGAATCAAGCAGAGTCTAGTTCTGAATTAGAATTTTCACCCTCGGAAGTAGCAAGGGCTGTTAGCAGGGAAATGCCAGTTGAACTTCTACGTGCCAGTCTTCCTCACACCAATGAACACCAGCGGCAAACATTGATGGAGTTTGCACACCAATCTATACCATTTCCTGTCACTGAATTCAATCTCCGTGAAGAGGAACACAGTGGCTGGATAACCTCGGAATCAGTTAGAAGTTAGAAGAGGTGATTTATCAAAAATTGAAGCAGGAGCATGAACGATAGGCTGACTATCATGATTCACGGCTGCTGTTCTGCTCATTTGTGAATAGCTTCGTTTGTAAGTGCCATCATCCGGGTTTTGTTTGGATGGTGTACTTGAACCTGTGTGGAATCACAATTAATGCCTGTTTGTATGAACGGGTTTTGTGATTGTGAATAACTCGAAAAAGTTGTTAATTGTGGTGATTCCCTATCGTGCAGGGCCTAGTTTTTGAAGCCCTGTTGAAAGTTGGAACCCTTAGGACAGAAATAGCCACTTAGGGTTTAATTTGTACATAATCAGACTCAGAATGAGAATGTAACCATTATTTTTTCTTGCTTTTTCTTATTATAAATTGATCTACTATGTTGCTTTTGTCCTAAAGAAAGTGCCAATGTACTTGTTGGTTCTTAGTCAAAACTGATGTTGTGCCCCTATCCCTTTCTAGTTTCTATGTTGCGTTGCACTTTTCAATTTATTGGATTGTTTATTTCAGTCATTTTCGTCTACATTGTATTGACTTTATTCATAAAAACAAAAAAAATACTATGTTTTTAATAATTTTGAGTTTATGTTGTTGAGAATGAGATTTTGTCTTAATTCAAGTACGTATCGTTATTATTGAAATATTTTAATTATTTTTACTTAACAATATAAGAATAAGTAGAGATAATTAGCGAGGGTTTTTAGTAAAAGAGTGATAGTTAGTTGGTTGATAGTAGTTGATTTGAGTGATTGATTTGAATATCTGATTTTATGATAGTAAAAGTAACTTGTTTAAAAATAACTTAATATAAAAATAATAAATTGTTTTATTACGCAATTAATTTACCAAATACTCCCTCCGTTCCAGTTTAGATGTCCCATTTGACTTTTCACACATGACGAGACAACATTTTAACCCTTAATATCTCTAATTATTCTTAATCAAAAATTATAAAAAAGTTGATATTAATAATCCTTGTATTGAAACGAATCAAACAAGATCCCACATGACTATGTTTTAACTTATAGATTAAGAGTAAAATACAAATTAAGAGTGATGAGTGAATAGTGCCAAAAGTCAAATGAGACATCTAAACTGGACCAGAGGGAGTATTAGTATTTAGTATTAGAGAATTTGACCATCTTATTTTCAGTTTGTACCAAAATGAATTAAAATTATCCAATAATTTATTTAACTGAATTCCTCAATATATATTTCCTACTGTAACTAAATAATTGTAACAATTACATCCACAACTACCTTTGATCACAATAATAACAATTACAACTCGATTGGTTAGTGGTATTGAGAATATTTATAGTGTAAAATTTCATCAAAAGTTCTATGTTATTCCCATGGTAATAAAACTTTGATCACAATTTTTTTTTGTTTACAACTTTCATTACCACCTAATATCCCCTCTCCCAATAGTAATGCATTCGAAAGAAACTTATGAAGAAAATGAGACGAATGAAGTTGAACAAGCATTACCATTACGACCCGTTTGGTAGGTAGTAATAAATGGTAGTAATGAAAATGAAATACGAGTGTAATTTTAGTTGAAAAATCTCTTGACTACTTTGATGATCATGTTTGTCCAACTTCAATCATCTCATTTTTTTTCATAAAATTCGTTCCAATGCATTACTGTTGAGAGAGGTGATATTAGATGGTAATGAAAATTTGTAAACAAAAAAACTTTTTTGTGATCATAATTTCATTACCATGGGAATGATATGAAAACTTTAATGAAATTTTACAGTATAAATCATTCTCATTATTACTATTTAGTACCACTAATTAAACGGACAATTAAAATAACAAGATATTTTTCAACTAAAATCACACAAATTTTCATCCTCGTTACTATTGTCGATCTACATTATTCCGAGCAAAAAAAAAAATAAAAAGCGTGGAAATAAAGCCAAAAAAGTAAATGGAATGACATTCCACTTGCGAGTTGCGAGCTATAGCATCAATAATCAAGATACCAACTTTATTATATTTCTACTACTTTTACCCTTCTTTTCTTCTCTTTGAAGCTCTCCCTCTCTCTCTCTCCTCTTTCCTCTCATGTTATTGAGAGGTCAAACTCCAAAACCTCGAAATTCAAATCTGGAAATTGTAGAATGCACCATCAAAATCTATACCAATCTTCTTCTCTTCCATCTTCTCAGGTTAACTTTGATCCATTTTATTATGTTTTGTTTTTTTTTTAATTGATTTTCTATGCTATGCATGATGGATTTTAGGGTTTTTCTTCTTTTGATTTTGTGTTTGTTTTCTTTAGTTTTCTTCTTGTGTTTTACCTCTTTAGTGTATGATTTGTACAATTTTTACATTAGATTTTACTACCAACACTCAGGATTCTTACTGATTCTCGTTGGCGTCTTGGCGATGCAACTGTGAGATTTTTGACTGGTATTCATATTGATTTCGTTTTGTTATTGTGTGTTTTTGCATATTTTGTTGTGCATCAATCTTGATTTTTTCATGCTGTCATATGCTTTTTAGGGTTTGAAGAAGCAAGTGTATTAATTGTCAGCTACAGTTGCTTTGTTCAAAGTTTTAACTGATGATATTTACTTTCAAAAATACTAATCTAGCTTCGAAATCCCCAAATATGAGTTGTAGTTTAGCTTTTTACTCGATTCTTTTGCTTGAGCTTTTCCGTTTTTAGTGTGCTACTTAGCGCTACTGGAATCTGTGTTATCGCTGTATTACTTGCTCATTGTCACATATTCTGATTTAAAACTTGATAAGTTTTCTGAAATGTTGAATTGGCTTTTTTGATATAATGGAGAATGCCACATAATGCTCTCTTATTTACTTTAATAATTCTACTTGCTAAGTTCCACTTTTTATACACTTGTATATAGGGGTGTAAGTTTGGTTTTTGGTTTGCTTTTAGGACAAAACCAAATCACAACAAATAAATTCTGTCAACAAATTTCAAGTACAAATCCAAATCGAATTTTAACAAAACCAAATTGAACCAAACCAAACCAAATCGAATTTTAACAAAACCGAATTTGACCAAACACTGAAAATTTTCGTAACCAAAGAAAATTGAAAAAAAAATATAAACTATATAAAACTAAAAATACATACATAATCAATATTCTACAAAAACTAAATGCACAACATTCATGAAAATGACATAAAATTGAATATCTAAAAATGAAAAACAAAAACATGAAAAAAATACAAGATTTTTCCAAATAATTCCACTGAGAATTGGTTTCCTTCAATACCTTGAACTGCAAATTATTTTTTTTTAAAAATTAGTACATATCAAAAGCGCAGAAATCAAACTCAAAATCATAACATATATTCATGAATTAAAGAGTGAAAAATATAAAGTAATATAAAGCAAATAAAGTGATAAATGATGACAAATTATTACTTGAACGAGATGTTGATGAAGAGGAATGAAGATAACAAATGTTAAAGTACACAGATAAAGACATTTTTTAGGAAAGAGAAAATTCAAGAGGGTGGAGGGAGGCGTGATTTGGGGAAAAGAATTAGGTTTAGACTTTTACCGCTATTTGAGCGTTGTACAAATGGGCTTTTATTAGTAAAATCTTTCATATCCTTTAGTTGCTAATTTTGGTGAGCTGTTCGGTTTTTTCGGTTTTACTTGTGTAAAACCAAATTCAAATTGAAAATTTTCGGTTTTCAAAATGTGCATGCAAATCCAAATTGGAAAAAAGAAAATCAAAACAAATTTCTTGTTTGGTTTGGTTTGATTTGGTTTTCGGTATTAAACCAAATAACTTTCACCCCTACTTGTATATGCATTTTTTTTTACTGAACATCTTTCTTTACTGATGCAATGTGAATGAAGCGAAGGTTTTTCTTTTTCTCCAGCAAAAGTCAGTAAGCATAGAGGATCCAACTATCAACATATGAACTAAAATGAATTGATGTGGGAGATCATCGATAACAGTGTTGTGTTTTAGAAATAGAAAAATCTTGTGTGAATTATGTATGTTTTGCCACCCGTTTTGAGTTTTTTTCTTAGAAATCTATCAATAAGTTATTAAAAAATAAATATGGAGTGTTGTTCTGAAGGTTTGAATTACGTATACTAGTATAGAATTTTTTTAAGTGGTGTTTTTGAAGGTTTGTTTTTCTTATCCTGTTATTTAATTGTATGATCTGAATTTTCTTAACAGGAACGTTTATTTGCAGTCAGCAGTTAAAACTTATCCTGTGAAGCAAGTAGTGATGATTGCTGTCATCTAAATCTACATTAAAAAACATGATTGTGTAATTAAAATTGGAAGGTGTGAAAGTAGATTAAGGTGATTGAATTAAATAATAAAACTAACCCTCCAAGATGCCATGTTAATTTCATATAAATGAGTAGTTTATTAAGCTCTAGAAATCCTAATGGTTACCCAGAAGCAATTTTCTTTGAGTGCCATACTTTTTTTATGCATCATGCATTGTGATCTCGAAAAGTTCATATACGTCCTCTGCATTTTACTATCTGATCGGAAGTTTGAGAATTGGCCTAACTTCCCCTTTTTTTTTTTTGCGTGTCTTTGGAAAATGATGCAATTACTTAATGATGGAAGATATATTTGCCATATTGTATGTACTTGTTTGTCGGTTTGTGTGTAATTTATATATATACATCATGGTATGTTAGCTCACAATGCTTGTATATTGGATTCACAGGTTGCGATGGAATCCAGAAATCCTAGAAATGCTGGTTCTAGTAGCTCTACAGGTTCTGGATCATTTTTTGTTGAAGGTCAGTAATTTCAAATTCCTTATTTGTTGGATACACAATGTTTATGTATTGGAATTTGGATGCACATGTTCGGGATTGTTTCATCACCCTAACAAGTTTATTTGGCTGTGTAAAATCATAGTGCTCACTGTGACACTACCTAGTCTTTAGATTGTGCAAAATGACTTATCATGTCATCTAGGAAATTTCTTTTATGATATCTTATTAATGCATAACTGTGCACTGTAGGAGGATTTCCCGAACTTCATGCAGCATCTTAACCTTGCCAAAACTATATTTCGATTGAAATTCTAGAGTTTTGACAACAATTTAGGATAAGCATGGCTAAATGTGCTATTTTGTTTGAAAGAAGATTTATAAAAGAATTAAGGCTGTGAATGAAATATATTTATGTTGCTCATGATATACTTCCTGTAATTTTCGGTACAATACATTTGCTTTATCTTATCGAAGCTTTATTATTGTTGCTCATAAATAATGTTTAGATAGATCTACTTGAGATCTACTTGGCTAAGGTATGGTTCAATTTCCCCATCTATGTTTGCCTTATCCAAGATGACCTCGGTACACTCATGAGACATCCTAACTCCTTACTACACATTAGGGACTAGGATGTCAACAAGACGAGTTGCGTTTGAGTTAGGTTATGTTTAGAATTATTGGAGTTTAAACTTGAGTTGAGCTTAACCGAATTTCAAAATGCTTTTCAAGCTAAGTTGTTTAACTTTTGGTATGTTCAAGCTCCACTCATTTAAATTAGAGTTTGAGCTATGATCGAGTTGATTAAGCATGAGTACAATTTAAATGAGTTGATTGATGAGCTTTTAATTCCTTTTTTTTTTTCAAATTTCAATTGCATACATCCTGGTATGATTTCAATATTTTTTGTGTATTTATCCCATCAAATGTGTCATTTGGTGCTAATTCTATTTCACATGTAATAAAGACATGATTCAATTATATCCATGATAATTATTGTCTTAAAAAGTCTAAATTTTTATCTTTCTATGATTAAGATAATCTATAAAAACATTAAAAATAAAGAAATACAAATTATTTATTTACTGCTTGGTATAGCATTGGTGATCGAAGATGATACATTTCTTTGATAAACAATGCCAAAGCCTCAATCTGAAAGAGTGCGATGTGCTATGGCATTGTTGTTGAAGGGGTGTGACTAGGTTTTACCTCAACTTCCTCTTTATCCCGAACTAGGACCAACTACATTATCAGCAAAGTAACTACATTTTTTGATCTTTGCTGATGCAGGTAATTCACTTTTTGATGCTTCTCAATATGAATTTTTTGGTAAAAAGGCTGTTGAAGAGGTTGAGTTAGGAGGCCTAGAAGATGATCAGGATAATCAATCTCTAGTTCCAGATGAATATCAATTGTTTAATAAAGATGAGGTATAGCTGAGTGCACTTGTACTATTGTTTTTGTTCATCTGTATGAATTTAATGTATGTTCATTTATTTATTTCATCTGTTTCCTTCTGTCTAAATATGTGGTTGATTTGACGAGAATTGAAGGCTTTTTAATTGTCTCACTATTATTTTCTCGTCAAATATTCAATTCAAAATATGGAACCCTAATGCTTTTAGAACCATTTCTAAAAATGTTCTTTATTTAGAAGTAGGGCATTGGCATAAAAATATATAGTTCCATAATTATTTGATTATGTCATAGCTGTGTAGATCAATGAACAAAGGTTTGTTCTTGGTCGAGCTTCTTTGCTTCAATTTAGTACCCTTTAAGTATGCATACTAATAGCTCTCATCATGTTGTGAAACCTCTGTAGTCTTGGTCCTCATATGTAGTACATATATTTTTTTGTTAAGCATATTACTGCTTTTATGTAATCTTTGTAAGCGCATGAAATGTTACTTTTGCCAACTACTTTTGGACAAGAGTTAATAAAAGAGTAATAAAACATAACAATTAAACCTTCGCCATCATAATTACTCATTGTGACCAAAGCCTAAAAGTTAGATCAGTGGCATCTTCTTCCATGTGAATATTTCAAGCATTTTAGATTGTATTTTTGCACAAAGTAGAAATAATGGGTCATGGTGTCGTTGATGTCGAAGATAAAATGAGGGAAACCATTTATGCTGGTTTGATCATGTACAACACTGACAAATTCAAATATGAGAACAGTAGAAGGTTTGAACTTTGAGATGTTGGTCCTAATTAATACAATTGAAGAATGCAATGTAAAATTATGATTTGAGATAAAAATTAATGGAAGAAAAACATATGTGGATGATTATTAAAAATTGATCTTCTAAGTTGTAGCTATGTATATTAAATTTGACTCGGATAAAAAATGCATCAAAAATTGACGCAAAATGCGATCGACATTTGATAGATCATAAGCTAAATATTAACTCGCTTCTAAAGATAATCCAACCTAATAAACTGAAAATGGTCCAAACATGATTGTAATTTTGTCAATTGTTTGAGTTCTACATAATTATTGAAATTGTATTTTCGTTAAAACTTTGAAAGCAATGTATTGGTCAGTGGTAATAAGAATTAGCTCTAAGACATTTTATAAGAAGAAAAACAATTTAAATCCTTGACTTGGTTATTCGATCCAAACCCCAACTTCTTCAAAGTTACATGACCTAAAAAATGACCTGGACAAAATAATCTGACGACCATTTTGGCATATTGAGGTCTGCTGGAAATATAAACTTTGTTGCTTAATGTCATTGAGTAATGAACTGTTTTGAATTTGTGTATCTGGTTCATAAATTAATTAATTTTCTGACAAATTCTCCATAAATAGGGGATTCCCTTGTAGCAGATTTATGGACCCAATTTTAGGTTCTAACATTGCCAGATCATTTTAAATATACGGAAAGTAGGCATTTGAAATATCATCATAAAACCTTGTTTGATACTCCTTTGTTTCTATTTTGTTTTCTGATAAATTATTGATGCTCTTCTTTTTAATATCAATGGACTATTATTTATCACTTGAAAATCAACAAGAAAATTACCAATGCCCTAAACTTTTAATTTTATAATATACTGATTCATGTAAAAGATGACTAAATAAACAGCTATACCAAAACTATATTGATTTTTTCTTGGACAAAATCTAGGGCACCCCCTGGTTTAGTGCTTTGGTGTCTGTTATGCCTTAAATAAAATTTTTTTTTTGGTGGTGCCACAAAGAAGTCGTGATTATGGTTTTCCCTTGTCCATATTGATGTGGTATGAATCACATATAGAGATTTAAGGTGATTTTGCATCATAAGTTTTCTGTTTGACTGGTCCTTCTGAAATATGCTACATCTATTGTTTCAATATTGTAAAGAGGTGTTGATCATAGTTTCAGTGTAGACAATGGTCCTACATGCAATTATCGGTGAGTTTGATGTATAAACATCTGTTGATAATTGCAAATCCTGCGTGCCTTCTGTTATACGCACCATGTCAACAGGCTTCTTGTCAGCTGCTTATATGATTTTTTTGTGTTCTGGTTACCATGGTGCTCTAAATTCAATCTTTGAGTTGTTCAAAACTTTGTAATGGTGATGAAATGATATTTTCCATCCAATTAATGCCATTGTTTTGAAGTTGTTTTTCCTGTGGGACATTTAGGACCAATTTTTACTGTAATAAGCTATTTGAACTATGCTGGCATTTAACTCCAGCTATTTTGATTTGTTTACTTTATATAATGAGTTCTTTCAGGGGCCAGATGCCGGTTTAGGATCTTTGTCTGATGTGGATGATCTGGAAACTACATTCTTAAAGGTAAACTTCCATGAGATGCTTATTTAATTTCGCATTTAACATTTTGCACATGAACACTGCTTACTTCTTAATTCTTATCATTTAAGGAATGCTGTATCTACTGAATTATACACGCTGAAAGCTGTAGCTTCCCTTTTTGAATTTTAAGGAAATATGCTGCTAGGGACTCCTTGATCCAAACACTGTTTCTAATGAGTTGTCATTGAATTTTGATATCATTATTACCCACAAAAAACAGAAAAACTTGTATGGAATTGTGTGTTCCTCTGAAAAATGTAATGTATTCTATGAAAATAAGAAAATGTTTAATTCTAAGCAATAGAGCCTTGTTTTTTCTGTTTATCATATTTGGTAATGATTAAGGTGTGAATCTTGATTCTGTTATCTTTGCCTCTGAAAAGCCTATGTCTATAGTAAATCTTGGTTATGGTGATTATGAATGAAAGAAGTTTAATTTGTTCTAAGGTGTTGCTCATTCTTCCCCTGATGTCTATAGTCAATCTTACATCAATTGTATCTTTTATAGTTGATTTTGAGTAAATTGGTTTCTGACATACTTATGGGCTCTCAAATAATTGTTTCTGGTAGCTTAGTGTAATTTGTGCTCAACTGTTGCTCTTTTCTTGATCTTGAAACATTTGTGATTTGCATTGTTGCCAAACCTAAATGTATTTCTTTTTTCTCAGTCCCAGGATATAGTATTTTCCTTTTGTTGCCTTCTCAAATTCGTTCCAACAATTCTACATTCACTTGGACCCACTTATTGTTTATTTCTTTTTAGTTTGCAACTACGGACACCATAAATAAATCAAGGAAGTTAGAGAGATAGATACAAAATGGGGCTAGTGGAGAGATTAAGAAGAAAATTTCAGATTGCAATTAGAACAGAGGAAAAAAATAATAAAGCAAGTCAGATAAATATACCCTGAATAGAATTGTTGCAACTAATATGAAAAATTTCAAGCATAGAAGTGTTTTTACTAAGAAGAAACATTGGTTTTACTTACTTTAATTTGACCTACCTCATTATCGCCTTACTTCGATAGTCTCTCCATCTTTGGCCTACATGAAGACGACATACTACCTATAGCTGAAATATGCCCACTCTCCTTTTGTAAGTAAGAGAACAAGTAGTAATCACAAGATTTGTCATCTTAAAAATTTTGCCATCTCAAATGTTTGAACTAATTCGAGCAAAGAGAGAATGCATAATGAGTCTTTGCATTTCTTTTTTGTATCAGTTTGTGCAGATTTTCATGTCATTTGATATTTTATTGGTGTTGCTACTATGTATTTGCTAACAACTTATATTTTCTTTGTCTATTAACTACCTAACAACAAAATTATTATGTCAACAGCTGAACAGAGCTGTTAGTGGGCCAAAGAATCCTGGGGTTATTGGCGATAGAGGCTCTGGATCCTTGTCAAGAGAAAGTAAGTCTCATTCGTATAATTTCAACAAAATAATTCAGCTCAACATAATATTTTCAGTGCATTTACTTGTTAATTATGATTTTCTCTATACAAAATTTTAGCTACCAAATGAATTTGTTTGCAAGCTAACTTAAATTTATTTTTTTCCAGAATCTCAAGTCTAATCAACAATATCCCATCTTTTCAGGTTCTTCTGCTGCAGACTGGTCGAGAGATGCCTGGTTGGACCATGGTATGTTGGATGTGGACAATGCTCGCGAAAGTAATAGGTGGTCATCTCAGCCTCAGTTTGTGTCCAATCATCCTGGCGAATATAACAAGCCTTTGTATAGAGCATTGTCTTACCCAGAGCAGCAAGTTCAGCAACTGCAGCAGCAACAGTATCTTCAGCAACACTTCTCGAACGAATCTATGTCAAGTCCCCAATCATCCTTTACCTCCTTCCCTCCTCCAGGAGGCAGAGCTCAGCAGCCTTTGTCTCATCGCCATTCACTTCCTCTAAATATCCCATCTGATCCAACTCTTTTAGCACCAAATCTGTCACTAATGTCTGATTCTGGTCTTAACTTATCTGGGATATCTAGTTCCCATGGATTACGATTAGGGGGAAGCATGTCTAATCTAACATCTGGTCATGGAATCAGTAATCAGCCACGTAGTCATTGGAGTTACCATGCTGGTTTATTACATGGTGATAATTCAAGTTTTCTCCATAATGTATTGCAGCAGCAATTTTCTAATCAGAGCGGCATGCTTAGTAGTTCACCGTTGGTTTCTCCACGGCGAGGTTTACAGCCAGGATTACATCATTCACTGCCATCAGTTGCACAATTGTCTTTGTTGCAGTCTCAGCTGATTGGAGGCCATGGCCATCCATCTCTACATACACAGCTTTTTAATAAGTATGACAGATCGTATGCTATAGCTGAGACAAGGGATCTAAGGCCTAAATCAACGCGTGGTAAACATCATCGATTAAGCCAGCAAACTTCTGAGCCTGCTAGCCAGAGGAGTGATTGCATCCAGTTCAGATCTAAATATATGACTGCCGAGGAGATTGATAGTATACTGAAGATGCAACATACTTCTCACAGCAATGACCCTTATGTAGATGATTATTACCATCAAGCTTGTGTTGCCAAAAGATCTTCAGGCACAAGGTTGAAACAGCATTTTGGTCCACTTCATTTGCGTGATCTAGCTTCTCGTACACGTAATAGTAGTTCGGATCAGCATGGTCATCAGTCCTTCGATACCTTGAGAAGGATGGCCTTATCTTCCATTCGTAGGCCTCGACCGCTTTTTGAAATTGAACCCTTATCGTCAGGAGGTAGTGATGGTAGCACTAAATGCAGATCACTGGAACAAGAACCAATGTTTGCTGCTAGAATTACCGTTGAGGACGCTTTTACTCTTCTTCTTGATGTAGATGATATTGACCGTTTTTTACAATTTAGTTCACCACAAGATGGTGGGTCTCAGCTTAGGCGGAAACGTCAGGTCCTTCTCGAAGCTTTAGCTGCATCCCTTCAGCTTGTCGATCCTCTTGGAAGTGGGGGGCATAATGTTGGTCCTGAGGATGATATTGTGTTCATGCGGCTTGTTTCCCTTCCTAAGGGATTGAAGCTTCTGGGAAAGAGCCTTGAGCTTATCATAGTTAGCCCTGGTCCAGCAAGTGAGCTGGCTCGAATTGTCTGTATGTCTGTCTTCCGCCATTTAAGGTTTTTGTTTGGTGCTCCTCCAGCCGACTCTGGAGCTGGTGTAGATACTGTACATCTCGCCCATGTAGTTTCAACTTGTGTTAGCGGAATGGATCTACGTGGTGTGAGCTCTTGTCTGGCTGCTGTTGTTTGTTCTTCAGAGCAGCCTCCGCTTCGCCCTCTTGGAAGTCCTGCAGGAGATTTTGCTTCTGTAATCTTGAAGAATCTGCTTGAAAGAGCCACTTTGCTGATCAAAACTAATCCTCAAGTCCCTGGCCGCGGTACTATTCCTCATTACACTTTCTGGAAAGCTTCCTTTGCATCATTCTTCACCCTGCTTACCAACTATTGTGTTGGTAAGTATGACACAATTATGCAGTCCTTCTTGAATCAAGCGCAGTCTAGTTCTGAGTTTTCAAGCTCGGAAGCAACAAGGGCTGTTCGCAGGGAAATGCCAGTGGAACTTCTACGTGCAAGTCTTCCTCACACTGATGACCACCAGCGGCGGATGTTGATGGATTTCGCACATCATTCTATTTCCTTCCCCGTCACTGAATTCAATCTTCGCGAAGAAAACAAGGGCTGGATAACGTCAGAATCTATTAGAAGTTAGAAGACGTGATTCATCAAGAAATGAGACAGCGACATTAGAAAAAAGAGGACCAACGTTCATGATTCAGATTGGTGCTGTCTGCTCATGCTGTGAATAGCTTCGTATTTGAGTGCCATCCAGGTTTTGTTTGGACGGTGTAGTTGTTAGTTGTAAGTTCGACTTGTACGGAATCACAGTTAATGCGTATTTGAACGAACGAGTGTTCTGATTGTGTATAACTCAAAAAAAGTTGAGAATTGTGATGATTCCTGTTGTGCAGGGCCTAGTTTTAGAAGCCCTGCTGGAAGCTTTAGGAGTTAGGACAGAAGTAGCCTCTTAGGGTTCAAATTGTACAGTTGTAACCATTTCATAGATTGATCGCCTATGTTGCTATTTTCTGAAAGAAAGGGCCTGTGTACTTGCTCTAAACTCATTACTGTCTTGCTAATGCTTTTAATTTAGGTTACTTTTTTTAAAAAAAAATTTATTCCAGGACATTGATAATGTGATCATTTTTATTCTTCGTCATATTTGAAATATTTTAATTTTTACTGATTTTTGTTGATTCATTCAATTTTTAGTTATTTGTATGTATTCTATTTAACCTATTTATAAGTTACAGGTTTCTCTTTCTTGGAAGGTCACCCTCGAGCCGGGGACTCTTTGATCGCACTTTTCATTATGGGTATGATTTGCCGTCACTCTTCCCTCTCTAGACCATGATTATAGTTTGTTATGAGCGGGATACACTGGGTATGATGATGATGTAATTGATTTCCGATGATTGTAATTGATTTGTTAAGCTGATTTTTTATAAGTTGAAACTGATTTTCAATAATTGTAATTTGTGACTGATTTTTGTAATACACTATAATTAAGTGTTATAGATTATAATATATTTACTTGATGTAACTGATTAAACTGATTGAAATAATTTTTTAAAATTGAAACACAAGTAAAATATAGATCATGCACAAATTTGTATGTTTAACAAAGTTATGTCTTATGTTTGGTTACATTAATTTTGCATAATATTCAGTCCTAAATTACTATATTTTGGGTCCATGCCAATTGCAATTATCTACTCCGTTTGTTCTTTTTTAACTTTCTCATAAGCAATGTTCACCGAAAATTATAAAATTTGAATTTTTTAGATGATAGCAACATTTTGTTATTGAATAATTAAACTAATTCAGAAATGAGTATTAAACGGTTAAAAATATAAAATACAGTTGATTTAAAAATATAGAAACTACAAATATTTAAAAATATTAAAATATGTGAAAAGACTGAAAAGGATCAGCTTTAGAGTTTAGACTAAGGCTAATTATGTCAAAAATAATTGCTTTGAATTACTTGATGAGTTACTAACTACCGTTTTGATTGGCTCAATTTTGCACGCTGTTGTTGGTTGTTACTATTGTCTATTAGGTGATTGTCTGACGGCTATTTTAAATACTTTGTCTTTTCCATTTAATTTTAATAATGATAATTCTAAAATTATCCATTCAATCTTATTATTTTCATTCTAATTTCATCTATGTATTTTTTTTTACCCAATTACTCACTCCTCACTAGTTACTCCAAAGTCTAATTCACATCTATTGTCCCATCTGGTTGGACACGAGTATTAATAGTATGATGGGGTCCACCAAAAAGGATAGTTGGAGTATTTTAATTGATTAAATTAATTGTAAAGGTAGTAGGTGGGGTATTGTAAGTAGTAAAAGGGGTATTTTGATCATTACTTGTGTGAAGATCGAGTATTTAAGTAAAAAAATCATGACTAAAAATAAAATTGGAACATTTAATGTGAACTTATCCAATAAAAAAATTAAACATAATTGTGAATTGGAGAGACTATAATTACTAATTTCCAGTCAACGGAACAAGTATTCTTTATTATTGAGTATTTTTTATTTTTTGAATTGTTACTATTTAGTAATGGTGTCTCAAAAATTGAGATATGAAATCCAGTAATAGAAATAGTATTGGGTCATTAACTGTTCCAAATGGGTACAAACAAACCAGTGAAATACGCTGTGGTAATCACATATTCGCCGATTCAATCCATTTTATTTGATTTGATTTTCTTTGAAGTTGATTGAATCCATTAATGATGATTGTAATTTGTATGCAGGTTGATGCATTTACCCAGATTGAATTCAAGGGTAATCCTGCTGCTGTTTGCTTTTTGGAGGAGAAAAAACAAGATGTTTGGCTTCAATCGCTTGCTACTGAATTCAATCTCTCTGAGACTTGTTATCTCACCCCTCTTTCTCTTTCGGATGATTCCCCAAATCCTAGGTTTCATCTTCGTTGGTTTACTCCTGTTACTGAGGTCCTTTTCTTCCTTTTTTCTTCGTTTTTCTGATTTATTTGGGTTTTATGGTGCAAATTCAAAGAGACTGAGGGATTATTTCGTACTAGTAGAAAGATAATGCTAGAGTGAAGTGTTGAGATGGCTTGTTTCACATGGATGGATTAAAGATGGTGTACAAACTTTGTAAGTTATTGTAGTGGTTCCTATCCAAAGCTATATGGTTTTGGGATGGTATCTCCTGTTGAAGTAATCTAGAAAAATCTAGGATAGAGATATTAAAGATGTACCAAATTGAGGCCTATAAATAGGCATAGTATGTACTTGTTCATTTATGCAATACAAAGTGGAAAATTACCAATATTTACTCCTCCATTCTTATTCTACCCAAATAAATTCCTCCCCAACTACAAAAAATTACTCAACTAAAACAAGCTATTTCCTACATCTCCTTGACTTATAATGTGTGTGCATCTCGTGTTTACCTGATTATATGCTGGACTTGAGAATAATTCTAGCCACATTTTGTGAAGCTCTTTTGACATAGTTATGGTGGCATGATTCTTGCAATTAATGATACATGTTTTGATGAAAATATCTTTATACTATGTTTGGATAGTAAATTAGGAGAGAAAAGCAAGGAAAGGAAAGGGAAAGATAAAGGAAGGGCAAGGATAAAAAGGGAGAATACACCTTGTTTGATAGAAGTGAAGGGAAGGAAAAAAAAAAGAAAATGAGTGTTTTTCTCCAAATCTTTTCGCTTAAGGAGATATCTTATTCTTAATAAAATGTGTCCATATTTTCCCTTCAAACCCATCCCCTCACTATAGGAGATCGTTCATCCTTCCCAATCCCTCCCTTCTTTTCCCTTTATGTCTTTCTATCCAAACACAGTGTTAGTACCCATTGTTGATGGAGCTAAATTGCTTAAACTTATGGTATTTTGGTTTTGATTATTATGGGCTATTATAAAATGAACCATTATATCATGATTCATGTGCACTGCGTATTTATGTTGAGTTGCAAATGATGTTTTCTAATTTCTAGTATGCTTGAATCGAAAACTACTTTTTTGCGTTTGGAAGGTTAAGCTAAGGTTGCTTACATCCTAGCCCCCAAATCCTGGCTAGGTTGGAGCCACTTGACGACATTAGAGAAACCGAAACTGGAGACTTTCCCAACTAATGAACAAAACTATTGAATGCTGGCTATTGAATAACGGAACTGATCTAGGATTCCGATTTGCTAAAACTTGCAGGTCGAACTCTGTGGTCACGCAACCTTAGCAGCTGCACACTATTGTTTCACATATGGCTTAGTGAACGGAAACACTATAGAATTTTCGACACTTTCTGGCATCTTGACAGCCCAGAGAGTGTTTGAACCGAAAGGGTCTGGCTCACCCGAGTCTGAAAATGTTGAAGCGAAACAACCATACTTAATTCAATTAGACTTTCCTGCACCTGCAGTGACTGATTGTACTATGGAGGAGACCTCATTGTTGTCTAAGATACTAAGTCATGTTTCTGTGATTGACATGAAGAAAACCGCGTTAGACGATCTCTTAGTATGTCAAATTCTCTTCACTGTCTTAATTTAACTATCTGATTTTAATCAGTTACCATTAAGTTTGTTTCTAAGTTGAAAAATGATCTTTTTTCTTACCTTTCTTAGGTTGTCTTGCCTACATCAGAAGACGTTATAGATGCGTGTTTGGAACTCGAGGAAATCAAAAAGTTGCCTGGAAGGGGCTTGATCATATGTGCTGCTGGGCCATCTGGATCTGGTTTTGATTTTTTCAGTCGATTCTTCGCTCCAAATTTTGGAATCGATGAGGTAATCATCTCTTTCAGTTTGTTTAGATTTCCATTAGATAAAGCTCATGCTTTAAATTTACCAGTTGAATACTTGCATTGTACTAGATGGAATGTTTGCAGAGCTTTTTGTAGTGATTGTATAACTTGATCAGACAGATCATGCTGAATGAAGTTTTATGTAGGTCATCAATGTTGTGCCCATGCTTGATGGAGTCACCGTTATTTGATTTCTAATCATAATGGACTATAGTAAATGACTCGTACATGTGCACTTTTTATACGTGAAGTTGTTACTGTTTGTTAGCAAGGGTCGGTTTATGCAAGGAGAAGGTTGCATAAATCCAACCCTTGAACACCCACCTAGGCTTTAGATGATTGTTGTTATCAATGGTCAGTTTTCACCGGGTAAAGTTGCATACATCTGGCCCCCCATATCCCACCTTAACTTTAGATGATGTTTGTTCGCAACGGTCAGTTTTTACAAGGATAAGGTTGCACACATCCAACCTCCACCTAAGTGGGAGCCAGAGTTTATGGGCATTGGGCAACAGAATGTTATTCAATAGATCATCAAATGGGTTCATTAGCAGTACCCACTGTTAACCTATTACCACTTATCAAGTTATGCTGTGCTTTTAACACGAATGTTCGACGAACGATCACTTTTCGTTCCCTGTTTTTACTCTAATTTTGACGCGGAAATCTGGTTTTTCATATATAAACATTCGATAATGATCATCCATATCTAATATCCAGCTGTAGTGAATCAAGTTAAGGTAGTCTTAAGAATAGTGCAGCTAACAGAATGTTTATCATAATCCAGGATCCAGTTTGTGGAAGTGCTCATTGTGCTTTAGCAGTTTACTGGTCCAAGAAGCTGGGAAAGTGCGATCTACACGCATATGCGGTATACACTCCAACCCCAGCATCCATCCTTGTCGTTCTGCTCGTTGTTTTACCTCTCGCACTATTTTACTCATGTCCTTTCCTTTTTTGGGTACAGGCATCACCTCGAAGTGGAACGTTGAAGCTGCAGTTAGACGAGCAAAACAATAGAGTTAAACTGCTGGGAAAAGCCGTTACTGTGATGGAAGGCTCTATTGTAGTGTAATTTGAAATGGCTCAAAATTTCTACATTGAAGAAACTATAAAGTATTTTTTTCTTCTTAATAAAGATTCACAAGTATTTATGCCCATCCAATGGATGTATTATGTGATGGAACCTCTGTATGATTGAGCGAGTAAAACTCCAAACGTTATATCTATAAATTTATCACTATCTCACAATGATCAAAAAATTCACCTCAATTTTCTCCCTCCTACATTGTTACTAATTTTCATTGCGATGAATTTATACTATATAGTATGTGTTTATTTATAGAAAAAAAATGATAAATTTTATTATATTTTTTATGTTGATGAATTCAGACGGTCTCTTTGAGAGACCATTTTTAAATGGACTGACCCATTATATAATTTTTTAAATTTTAAGTAGGTATTAAGAATGATGTAAGTAAACATTTAAGATATTGAAAGTTGGCATTAAAAATACTATAAATAAACATTAAAAATAAAATAGGTAGTTATTCCAAACTCATTTTCACATGGTTTGAGCAAGAATTTCCATGAGATTTTTTTTTTGTATTTGAGCATCTCAATTCTCATATTCATTTTTTGACCTAATCAAGGTGTTTTTGATAAAAATAACCATTTTATGGTCATTTTGATTAAAAACAAAGAATTGGAGACAATCCAAGTTTCACTAGTTTTTTAAAGAGGTAAAAAAAGGTATGAATACAAGGAGTCGTCCTCAAAGAAGGCACCCGTTGATCCCATTACTTTTCAGTTGAGATTTGGTTATAGTGGAAGGAACAACATCAAGTACGGCAGCATAGCAATCACAATCAGTCCTTAGATTGATTTGGCTTCGAGAATTGGTGCTATTAAAGTTAGAGAAAGAGTAACAATGCAAAGTGTTTGAGCTTTTTCCAAGAAAAAATACTTTGGGCACGGTTCGACAAGGTTTATCATAATCATAATGTGCACATGCTTTTCATCGAACAGATCCCCCATCTCAACACCTTACTAATAATTAATAATTTGTTCAAATCAAAATTAAAAAACAAGTTTTTGGAAAATAAAAAATGATGGCACTATTATCGTAACAATGAAGCTTAAGTGGCTCAATCCTACAGACAATTTAGCATTGTTTAGTTCTTAATGAGTACACTTTGCACCAGTAACCGAAAGATGAAAAACAAGCATGATCTGCGTTTACACCTCGTCCCTAATGAACTACTCCGCACATAAGTTCTGTTTACAAGGGACCAATAGAAATAAAGGTCTAACCAGCATGTTACAAAATTAACGGCCACGCCCACGTCCACGGCCCCGACCCCGACCTCTTCCACGTCCCACGGGCTTCCCTGCATTACGGACAGAAACAAGAAAAATACATTAAAATCAAGCATAATAAATATTCTTTCTTCAGAGAATATAGTATATTCATGGCATAACTAAGGAGGCCATACCAGCAGTTGCCTTTTTAGGTTTGATCCTCGGTGTTTCCTCCACAAGTAATGTTTCAAGGTTCAGGCTGTCAGGAAGAATGTAATATCTGATGTTGTTACCACGAACACTCAAGTGATCCATCGTAATTGGATTTTTACCCTTGGGTGTGAGTTTAACGGTCTTCAAATGTGTGTTCATGCTAATATCAACACCTATAAGTCAGCAATAAGAACAAAAGTCAGCAGTGTAAAAGCAAGATGACATGACATGTAATTTAAGGTGGTAAATTCTAAGAAATTAAAATGGAAACAAGAAACATGTTTCAGCATTTTGCAGAACTGTGTGACATTCTATGGAGAAAACTCAATCAACCTTTTCAGTGGAAAAAGAGTATTAACATATTTTAAGCGCCAACTCACCAAGAACAAACATTGATATTTTTAGATTTATTTTAATGTGTAGCAGAAAGGGTCAAACTACTAGTCATACTGATTAGTAATTGGATATATGTTGACCTCAAACGTTTGGAATTAAGGCTTTGGCAATTTAGTTTTAAAGGGCTCAATGCTCCATAAGGCGCTAAGGGTCTCTAGAGCCTAGATTTTAGGCACAGAGGAAGGTGCAAGCTTTTGGGTGTGCGGTGCCAAACCTCAGATGACAAATAAATTAAAACCCCCAAAACATAGGGAAAAAACTAGAAGATAAATAAAGAACATAAGAGAAGACAAAACATGTGGTGAGTGCACACATCAAATGGACTTCCAAGGCCAACACCAAACGACGCTCTAGGCTGCTTTCAAGTGCATGCCTTTAGGCGTTACAAGGCGCTCACCTTAAGGAATCGCCTCGTTGCCCAGCCCATCACCCCCAAGGCACCAGCCTAACGCACTCCTTGACGAGCTTTCTAAAACTAAATTTGTTGATATGCTAATTGTATCTGTAGACAAAGTGTGCTAGTATGCATCAATAAGCTAACCTAGTGGCACAACAAAGGGCTTGAATGAAATTCAGGTGGCAGAAATATGATAAGTCTACACAAGATTGATTGAAGGCATCATCATCGAATTTTACCAGTAACAGCTACATCAGCTATGCACTTTCAAGAATCCAGAATGAAACTAGTAAACACTTCTACACTGCCAAACTAATATAGTATCATGTATTTAAGTCATTCGGATCAATAATAATGGTGGACCACAACTTAAAACACAACGGCGGATTGAAGTGAAATTAGTCAAATATATTTGAGAAATCTAAAGTCTGAAACAAACATAAACCCTACTTTTAGAAGGATATATTATTTACACTCTCTTATGAGCCTTTCTCTTCCCGAAGAAAAATATCAAAGTTGAACCATATTCAAACATGGTTCAATTCATTTCTCTGATTCAAGTTGAAGCATGTTCACACGATACACTCAAAAGGTTTACACACACAAAAGGATGGCTAAGGGGGGGCGAAAGGCTCATGTCCAATAGCTACCATCTAATTCAACTTATCTACAAAATAAAGGATCACCATAAGTTACTCTAAGACTAAAACCATTGAATTCATCCTTATCACATAATCTCTAGGAACATCTCTAACAGAACACAGTTGAACCCAACACATCCTGAGAAGCCCACCAAAAGAGAAATAATTCAAGTTCAAATGTAAAAATGACTGAAGTATTCATTTTCAAGCAAGGATCCAACAATGTTTACCCCCATTTATTTTAAATACTACACAACAAATTATCCCTATAGCCATAATATTCCAATGCCTAACAAAACTAAAAACATCTTAACAGCAACAAACCCTAATTGAAAATGACCAAAACATAAACTATTAACAATGAGAATTAAACACGTATCTGACAAATTAATCAAAAACCCTAAATCGAGGTTGAAACAAAAACTAAAATGTGGCTGAAAAGGAAAACAATTACTGCTTAAACGAGAAAGAAAAAGAAAAAAAGAAACCTGTGATAGTTCCATGAACGACAGTACCATTTTTAAGCTCAATGGATACTGTTTCGTTGTTCAATTTCATCAAAAACCTATTCAATTTTGCAACAAATAACAACGATTTTAGGTATGATATTGTAAAAGAAGATGAAAAATAGAAATGCATAAGACAATAGAATAAACCTGACGAGCTTCATCTTGTTCTTCGTGCAGAGAAGGAGAAGAGCGAGAGAGGGCGCGAGGGAGAAAGAGACTAGGGTTTTAACACTTTAGTGAGATTGAACGTCAATCTCCAAGCCGTAAGCTGTTTTTACAAATTTTTGTTGATTTTTTCACTTTGGAATTTTAACTAATACTCCCTCCTATTCCGAGTTCCATTTGACTTTTCACGGATTTTAAGGAGAGTCAAATGGGACCACGTGTGTAAGAGAAAAATGTTGAGTTGAGTCAAATGAGACTACATGTGTAAGAGAAAAATGTAGAGTTTTTGAATTTTTATAGGGGTAAAGTGGGGTTAGTAGGTATAAAGGTGTAAAAAAGTTAAGTTTAGTAGGGATAAATTGATAAAGTTAACATACCCAAAATAGAAATGAGACATTTAGGGTGACTTGACCCAATAAGGAAATGGGACACTTAAGGTGAATAGGAGGGAGTAATAAATAAGCGGAAAAACTGTTCAGAATAATCCAATATATTTATGTCTATAGTAATTTTTCCTATTGATTTACTATAGGAAACCCGGTAACGGGATGTCTTACTATAATAAGGTTTATATTTTAGAAAAAAATATATTAACATAAAATATCAGAAAAAAAATGTTAAGAAATGTTCAAAAAGTTTATGATTTTTTTTTATCATTTAGAATTTTTATGCTAGTTTTTAAAATTTGTCTCTAATTTCTCTAGTTTTAAATTAATTTTCAATTTATTTTTTTATTAAATAACCTATTATAGTAGGTTATCGGGTTACTCAAGTTTGCACTATGCAAACACCTCTTAAAGTTGAGATTATTCATAGTTAATGAATAGATGAGATTATTGTAAGAAAATTAAAAAATAATTAGATTATTTTAGGTGATTTTTTCTAACTAATAAAAGTATTATATAGATTTATTTTAAACAATTTGACTTTGTGTGTTGTTATTAAGTATAATTAGAGCAAATTGTAGGTTGTTCAAGAAATAATGTTGGATTGGTAAAACTATTTTTGTATGCTAAATATCTTTTAGACAAAATTGAAATAATTATTACTATGAATTTATGTATTGTTAAACATATGATTAAAAAAAATAGACTTTGCGAGAGCCGAGAGGTGAAAAAATTCAAGTTGGAGCAAAGTTGATTTACATAAACATCCAGTCTAAGCCAAAATTTTAGTAAAAGTTTGACTTATATTCAATTTTTAATTTGTAATAATTTTTTTGATCGGGTTACATATTTATAAAATTTATAATATTGATAAGTTGAGTGTTCATCATTCACCTTCTATTCAAATTTTGCTGAGGAAGAACCGAGTAAATTTTTTTTTATCAGATTAGAGAAAAGTAACTAGATAGAATATGTGGTGGTGAAATGACAACGGTTATCATACTTGAATTCCATAAAAATATAAATAAGAAAAAATATTAAATAAAATGAGAGATCTAATTTGAATATAACAAAAGAAGAAATAAAATGTTTGATTAGATTAAGGGACATTATAAAGAATGAGACCGTCTTTTTGAGAGACGTATTTCAAGCCTAACCCATTAGAGATTAATGTCCACTTATCGTATTCTTAATGTCTACTTACATTATCCTTAATGTCTATTTATCGTATCTTTAATGTCTATTTTCAATATATTAAATGTCTACTTGTATTATCCTACCTACTTACAATATTTTAGAAAATATATGATGGGTTGGCTAAATTAGAGATGGTATCTAAAAGAAACCGTCCCTCAAAAAATTATGATAAAAAAAACCTTATTTAAATTTCATATTTGTAAGGAAGAAACCAAAATAATTGTGATGCTCATAATAGTGCATGAACTTCATTCCTCTTACTTCCAACTTCCAAGCTGTCCCACTAATCAAGTACTTCCTTCCTTAATTAATCATTAATTAATTAATTAATTAATTAATCCATAATCCATTTTAGTTATATTTTAAGTTAAATAAACACAAGCAGTTAATGCTTTGCTTATTGCCCATTTCCCCAATTTCCCTCTTCTTTCCCTTTCATTAAAGGAACAAATTTCCCTTGTCCTTTTTCCCCATTTTTCCATCCTTTTTTTTTGTTTTTGTTTTTGTTTTTGTTTTCTCCTTTTGTTGTGCCTTACTATCCTTGTTTTCTTTATCTACTAACTGTCTTTTTAGCTTTACTTTTTGTGTATAGTACCATTTTCAAATTCAAACCAATAAAAAGATCAAATCTTTAGGGTTAAAACCCATGAATCAACTAGATTTCTTCAAGAAATTCAACAAATTAAACCCACTTGAATTATCAATAACTATTATTGGGTTTTTGATTCTAACTTTATGTCTTCTTTGTTCTTTCTTCTACTTTGATAATAGAGTGGGATCACAAGCTAGACTTTCTTGGTGGTTTGGGATTTCTTCTACTCAAAATGGGCATTTCTTATTTTCTCAAAAAGATTGTGATTTTTTTGATGGGAAATGGATTTGGGATCAAAATTACCCTCTTTATAACCCTAAAGATTGTTCCTTTATTGATGGAGGTTTTAGGTGTTCTGAAAATGGCAGACCTGATAATTTCTTTACCAAATGGAGATGGCAACCCACAAGATGCAATTTGCCCAGGTTCTTCTATGTGTTCTTATTTTTTTCTATATTTTATTTTATTTACTCTGATTTTTTGCTTTTTATATACTTATATTTGATTATTTTAAGTGGGTTTTCTGTATTTTTGTCATACTACTTGCCATTGTTCTTCTAGATTCCTCTTTTTGTGTTAGCTTATTCATAAGATCTTCCCTGCCAGTCAAATTAACTACACATTTTATATTTTTGAATTTATAATTTGGTATCAAAAATAGTATTTTGTAATTGATTATCATCTAAGGAGTTAAGGACTAATTTTATTTGTCGAGATTTTCTAGCCTTAATCCGATTTAAAAATAATACATTAACTCTAGGTTAATAACCGTTATTTGCCAATTTGTCGAATCACATTCATGTGGAGTGATTTGATTGGGTGATATTTTGGAAATTGTTATTTACGTTTTTGTGTTTTGTTTATTCTATTAGTATATTTTTTGTCTGATACGGTGATTAATTAGGATTTTCTAATTTTTTATGATGTAATGTCAGATTGATTAAATTGAGTTCATCGGGTCAATATTTTGGAGTATGGTATAGAATATGGTTTGAATGAGTTTGAAATCTGTCGGTTCTGCCCTTTTTCCTTAAAAAATAATGGGAGTTTAGGATGTTTATATTCTAAGTCTGTCGGTGCTGATTGGTTTTTGATTTTTAAAGCTTTTGGGCTAACTTAGTTGTAGGTTTGATAGGAAGTAATAGAGGATTTGTGAAATTTTTTTTTATTTTTTATTTTTGGATTTGGATTACAAGGTAGGCTACGGGGACGGGAAGGGCTAGGTGGTCAACTGGTCATCATTACTCAGTGTATCCCGCTCATAGACAAGCTATGGTCAGGGTTTGGGGAGGGAAGATAGACGACATCTCATACCCATATGGAAGGGCTAGGTGAGAATCGAAATCAAGACCGAAAAATCGGTACTTGCTCCAAATAAGACAAGACTCAATTTTTAAAGATTTGTGAATGTTATTTATTTTTTCATTTTTTTGCGTTACATTGTAGGCCAAGGGGCGAGAAAGGTTAGGTGAGAATCGAATTCGGGACTTATGGGGAATCGGTACATGCTTCAACTGAGATAAAACTCGATTTTCAGAGTAGGGAAGGTTATTATTGTAGATTATGGACGGTGATGTTAGTCTATTTTAAGTAACTTTTTATCTTCATAAGTTTCCATTATTGTAGATGTTATTGAGGGCTAATTGGTTTTTGACATCTTTGAAGTGAAAATGAAGGTATAATCTAGGGATAAAATTGCATTACCTGGGATTTCTCTCAACGTGCTCCAAGATATGTTATATATTCTATCATTTCCCTTCACCCGAGAGCTTTGTGCTAGAAATATGGATGTAACACATGCCCTATTAATACATAGCGCTAAATATTTTATTTGAAATGAGAGTTGGATGAGATTTGAACTTGTGTCCCTTCTGAGTTATGTCACATTGGCTTTTGGTTTTTGGTACTATGTCAACTAACTAACTCAACCAAAAACTTAAACTGATGGTTACAGCTCTAAGATATGTTTTATATTCTTTTTCAGCTGCCCGCTACTATATTGAAGATGTGATTGACATACCTTTTGTTGACTGATCAGATTCGATGCAAAGTTGATGTTAGAAAAGCTCAGGAACAAGAGGCTTGTATTTGTTGGAGACTCGATTGGAAGAAACCAATGGGAGTCCCTTCTATGTATGCTTTCTTCCGCAGTCTCAAACAAGACTTCAATCTACGAAGTAAATGGAAACCCGATAACAAAACACATGGGATCGTTGGTGTTTCTGTTTAGAGATTATAATTGCACTATTGAATACTACAGAGCTCCATTCTTAGTGGTGCAAGGCAGGCCTCCAGCTGGTTCTCCCCCGAATATAAAGTACTCTCTGAAAGTCGATCAGTTGGATTGGAGCTCCGGAAAATGGATAGATGCCGATGTGCTTATTTTTAATGCTGGTCATTGGTGGACTTACGACAAGACGATTAGGAGGTACATAAAAGCGCCTTTTTCTTTGTTCGAGATTCTTGGAGTCTATTCTAGTTCGCACTCTTTTAATATCGCCTATGATAGATTTCCCCAAGGGGAAAAATCAGTTTCTTTTTCATATGTTAAGAAATCTGAATGTGTTCTTAATGATTCGTTCGTTTAGATTTCTGCAATATATGAATTTATTCGTGGTTATCATATATTATCATTGAAACAATGAATGTGTTGAAAGTTGCTTAACCTTTTTTATGGTCTCGTAACATCTGAATTCACAACTCTTCAGCGGTTGCTACTTTGAAGAAGGAAATGCAATAAAGATGAATATGAGTGTCGAAACTGCTTTCAGACGGTCAATAGAGACTCTTACAACCTGGATTGATACTCGAGTAAATATAAGCAAGACAAGCGTCTTCTTTCGGTCCTATGCACCCGTGCACTTCAGGTTCGACATAACATATTGCCTTCCTATTTATTGCTTGAAACTATATTCTAATAAAATGTATATTACTTCCTTTGCGCCTATATTGTTTCTAAAATAAGCTTTTTATCGTATCAAAATGATTTTAGACTTGGGTTAGAATTGGATGTCTTGCCTTCCCATTAGATGATAATCAATATATACAAGGTATGAGTATAGAATACAAGGAAACAATATATTTACATAATATCTACAAAGTAAGAATATTTACACAATATTCTAATTATACTAATTTAGCACACCCCCTACAGTCAAATAGGGAGGTTTGCGACGCTGAGATTGATCGAAAATCATCAAAAGGAAACTTAGGAAGCCCCTTGGTAAAGATATCAACAATTTGATACCAAGAGAAAACATGAAAAACACGAATTTGACCACTTTTAACCTTTTCACAAACGAAGTGTATGTTTATCTTAATATGTTTAGTGCGTTGGTGATGAACGAGATTGCCAGAAAGATAAAACACCTCTAACATTATCACAATAGACAAAAGTAACAGTTGGAACAGGACAGTGGAGCTCAAGTAGTAGAGTACGTATCCATCATGTCTCTGAAACAACATTAGCTACACTCCGAGATTCGGGTTCAACACTAGATTTAGAAACTGTTGGTTGACGCTTAGAGACTAAATTGTCGCCCAAAAATACACAGTAGCCAGAAGTAGACCGTTGTGTGTTATGGCATCCACCCCAATCAGCATCCACGTAAGTCTGTAAGATAACCGAGAAGAAAAATAGGATTTGTAGAGTTGCAAAACATGATCAAGAGTACTTTGAACATACCGAAGAACATGTTGAAGAGCAGCCATATGTTCAACCCGAGGATCATGCATAAAGAGGAAAATGAGTTAATTAGGGGAAAAGGAATTTTATCATACACTTCCTTTGGATCTTTGCACTAGCAACATGTAACCACCATTTTGTGAGAGAATAGTATGAAAATTGCAAGTAAAAAGAACCAGAGGACGTAGTATACAAAGAGCATTGAGGCGAGGGTGAGAATAGTATGAAAATTGTTAATGGGAGGTGGAGGAGTTTCTTGCCTCTTGAACGCAGTAGCTAATGTTCTAGCCTAGTTTTCACTTGGTCATCAGTGAAGAAGTAGACAATCAATCAATCAATATAGTAATTAATAGAAACGTAACTTGATTTAGTTTAGAAAACTCCTTAATAAGGTTTATGATTAAGCATTCTATAATCATTTTTTTCTTGATAAAATTCGATCTCATCCATTACCGATTGGAAATGTGGTACTAAATGGTGGGAATGATAATGGAAAGTTGGTTAGTTTTGATAGTAATACCTCTTGACAAACTTAATGGCCATGCTTATTCCCCTTCAGCAATCTTATTTTCTTCATAAAATTCATTCCAATGCATTTGCCGTCTTATATAGTAATGGAAAGAAAATTGCGAACAAAAAAACCTTATTATGATCAAACTTTCATTACCATGGGAATGACATGGTACATATTATGAAAATTTACACTACAAATCATTCTAATTACCTGCAATTAGTATCGTTAACCAAACGGGCCATAATAGGTTTAGCATCTTTTTTGAAAAGACGAGTGTGTAGTAGACCCTCTATATTTGACCTTTGGATTCGCTATTTCATATGTTTTTTGTTTTTGCCTGTGCCTTTGTCGGGCTTCATTTGGATTGAAAATGGAAAGTTGGTGTACTAAAGGGGCGAATCTATTTTGCAGCGGAGGTGACTGGAAGACGGGTGGTACTTGTCATTTGGAGACGATGCCAGACTTGGATGCTCCTTACATGCCCCATACATGGGGCCATTACAATATCTTGAACGATGCTCTGTCCGATCATGCAAACCGAACTGGTATGACTAAAGTGAACTTGTTGAACGTCACCTATATGACATTACAGAGAAGAGACGGCCATTCGTCACTTTACTATTTGGGGCCGAAACCTGCTCCCATTCATCGGCAAGATTGTAGTCATTGGTGCTTGCCAGGTGTTCCCGACACATGGAATGAACTTCTGTACGCAGTCCTCCTCAAGGACCATTTCCACTCATCAAAGAATTTCACAGGAGTCTCTTAAGATGAAGCCTGGTCGGGAATTCGAGATCAATCTTCCGGGCTGAACAAAAAAGGTTGTTGGATTGACGGATTTATTCACCCGAACAAGACTCAATTTTGACTTTAAAATTACACGGTTCATCATACTGTTGTTTTAGGATAAATTTTCTAGATCATTTGTAAATCGATATATAACGAACACCAAAGCTAGTCCTCTGCTGTTCATGTATCGGTTGTTGCGTGACTCGATTTGTTTCAAGTCGATGGGGCTAGAAAAGTAATCGGAGCTGTGAAAACGAGGACTCCAGTGCGTGATACCGAAGGCTCGTCTCTCGGGTAACTGCTGCTGTGCAAGAATGGATTTTGTTCTGAATATTTGTATAGTAGGATTGTTAGTACTAGTATATCATTTTTTGGACTACATATTATATCTTCTTAAACTAACATATTAATTACTATTTATAAAACATTATTGTTTTACTTTATCTTCTTTATAGTATACGGAGAAAAGATCTTGTTTAATTTGTTTTAACTTTTAATATGTATTTTTTATCATATTTTATTAAAAATAATTTTAATTATTTGAACATGAAGATGTAAAAAATTAAAATAGTACATTTGGAAACCATATTAGCAAAGTATCTTGTTATTAGTTTGTTTTCAAGATCATCAAGTTTATGTTCCTTTTAGAGAATTGGGTCATCAAGGTCGACCCTAGGTTTATAGGGGTCTGGGGCAAAAGATGATTTATGGCCCCTAAACTATTGCATACATAGAAAAGTTCAAACATTAGTACTAATTGAAAATTAAAATTTTTAGGGATTCTGGACGTAGGCATGCCGTGCCCTTGCTTAGGGTCAGCCTTGTGAGTCATGTATTGCTTTCTAGAAAAGGTTATAGGTTCGATTTTCACATGTTTTTTATTTGATAATGTTACCCGCTAGCTTTTTTAATCTCATTTACATATTTAAACTCTTTTTTAATATCAATCATACAATTTGTTTGGCCTCTTTAGTTAATACTTTTCTCATCCCATTTAATTTGCAGCATTTTTTATATTGGTTCGTCCCATTTAATTTGCATCATTTTTATTTTTGGATTATGACCCAACACTTCCTTTTAATCTCATTCATACATTTTAAATCTCTTTTAATTTCAACCACACAATTCATTATCATTATCTACCCTTTTCTTAATAAACAACAATTTTCTCTTTGCTTACAGATGGAGTATTTCAATATTTAACTTGTAAACCAATTTTTACTGCCGTCGTCCATTTGGCATAGCATGTTAAGAAAGTCTATCAAGAAATATAATCATACAATCTAATAAAAGAGTTGTAAAATTCCAAATGGCGGCCTCACAATGCACGATGATTTGGCAAAAATCCATTGGCTACTTATTGCTTAAATGTATTAATGAATGTCAACTAATTTATGACTATATAATAAATTTGCTCTCTACAAAGCTTCTCTTACAAGATTAATTTTTTTTTTGGAAATCTTACAAGATTAATTTTAATTGTACATTATCCAACCTTATTATAAAATGTAGGAATTAAAGATTTTTTATTCAACCCAAATATCTCTTAAAGCTACTAAAATTTAATTTTAAAAAATTATAATAATTTATTTATGTGAATTCAAACCCCAATGAAAAGAAATCTTTTCTTGCAAACTTATTAAAATAATTTTTATTGGATATTAGTATGAGTATCTTCCATAAAATATCACTAAAACTAATTGTTTAATACCATATAAATAGATTTCATTTAGATAGTGGTGACTTTTATTTTTATTTTAAAATTTATTACAATCACACGTTGTTATCATTAGTGTAATTTAGTATTACAATTTTTATGTATGTTTATATGTTTACACATCCGTGCATTGCACGGGCATATAAACTAGTTCCTTCAATTAAGGAATCAATCAAGCTTATTCAAGCATAATTTCTTCTATCATTAATATTATTGATTTCAATAATTATATACTCTATTTATCTATCTATCTATACGATACACCGGTAAAGAAATAATTTGTAACATATGTCAACATTATAAAATTTTTCCGTTTTTTATTTATGCAGTATTTATTAACATGCAATAAAAAAATCTATTTTAATAGCCAAAAAAAAATCTATCTAAATATTTGATAATCTGATTTAATTATTGGATAATATATAAATAATTAGGTATTTATATTGAGGTATATTTATATTATCAGAAAATATATATTGTCTTAGTTTTTGTCATCATCATCAACCCAATATCCCGTTTGAAAATAGGATCTGGGTGAGAGAATGTGACGGATATAATCCATGCCCGTACTCCCTTGAGGGGGAATATATTGTCTTAGATTTTGTGTATCTAATTTTATTTTCACATTTTGTTACTCATTAATGTTTGTTAGCAATTGTATTTCTTTTTTGATTGATAAAAACTCACTTTATAAAAAATCTAAATAAATAGAGAAATCTTTTCGACCAATCAACACTTAAAACCCACTACAAACTGTTTCATTTCATTAAATTTGCTAGTTTTTTCAGTCTTATAGATTCTACTAATTGATTTGCTATATTTTCCTAAAAATTAAATTTAATCAAAAATAATATAATGATTAATTTATAAGTAATAAAATTAGTGTTGACTACATATATAACATAGTTACATAGTCCTATAACGTTAGAGTTATACTCTTATAGAAGTATGTTTTTATTTTTATTTATTTTTTTTTTGAATATCACCTGTTTTTATTTATTACAAGGTAATAAATTGAGAGAGTTAAAGTGAGAATTAAATATAATATTATTTTGAAAATATTATCATGAATAATATAATTTTTTGTTAATTTTTCTACAATAATACTAACTATTGATTAATAATGAATAATATACCAATTTAAAGGGGCGTTTTCCTAAAAAAAAACCCCTAATATGTTAAAAATCAAACTATAGTTGGTATTATTCTAGGCAAACAGATGATTGTAAGATAAAAAAATTGCATTGGTATATAAGCTAATAAACTAAAGTTTGTATTATTCTAGAAAAATACCCCTTTAAGTTGGTATTATTCATGGTTAATCAATACTCCCTCCGTTCCTTTATGTTCTTCCACCTTACTATAACGGGTAGTTTCAAAAGTTCTTCCACTTTAGAATACTTTTTATTTTTGGAAAGTTTTCATCTCACTTTTAACCCTTAAAACCCCACTTACCTTACTTCACACTACTATTTAATTATTTTCTCTCTCATATTTTCAATACAATCATTACTTCACACTACTATTTAATTATTTTTTCCTCTCATAATTCCAATACAATCATTACTTCCCACTACTATATAATTAAAATAATACCCACTACTATCAAAGATTCTATTTTTCTTAATATTTGTGAAAAACTCAAATAGGAAGAACAAATAGAAACGGAGGGAGTAATTGTTATTATTGTAGAAGAATTAATAAAAATTTGTATTATTCACGGTTATTTTCCTATTAATTTTCTAAAATGGATATGACTTTTCAACTAATATAAAATTTGATTTTCAATTCAACATCTTTGAAATTGTAATTAATAATAACATATTCTCTAGCTCAAAACTCATGATATGTTACTATCAATAGCAATAGTAAAATAAAAAAAACAGCATCATTTAATTTAGCAAAAATTTAGCAGAAAAAAAAAACATGATTTGTAATCACTAAAAAAGACAAAAAATAATACTCCCTCTGTTCTTTTTTGTTCTTCCCATTTACTTTTTGCACAGTTTTCAAAACAACTTTCGAGCCTAAATATCTCTAAATACGCATTATAAAAAATTATAAAAATTATATGATAAAAAAGTATACATTAGGACGAATCTAATGAGATCTCATATGGATATATTTTATCATCTATTAATGTCTTAAAAATTTTAATCAAATTTCTCTCTCCAAAAATGGAATATTCTAAAGGGGAAGAACAAAAAAGAACGAAGGGAGTAATAATAAAAGTAATAAAAACAAAAAATAAATTAAAATAACAAAACTCTCCCTTATTAAATTCTAATGATAATTTGTTATCCTCATAAATAACCGTTATTTACTCTCACGAGTGAAGATGAAGTTGCTCCAAGTTTGCACTTAAAAGTGTCAGGTACAGCAACCAGTCAAAACTCACTAATATATCTTTCTTCTTCCTCTTTCCTATCAAACCCTAACTAGTAACTACTACTTATGCTTTTATCATTACCAGCAAATTTAACTCCTTCATTATGGTACAAGCCATCTTAACATAATTCGCTCAAAATAATCCTAAAATATTAAACCATACATACTCTAAGCCGACTATAATTCATTTTTTATTTCGTAATTATTACAAGAAGATCAAATTAATGAATCATGTGACAGTGATCATAAACGACGCGTTGTGATGAAATGTTGATGATCTGAAAAACAAGAGGAAGAAGATAGGAAATGGCGGTAGCAGATTCAAGTAATAGTGAGCTTCAACATATGTTAAAGTCAGCAGTTCAAGCAGTTGACTGGACTTACAGTCTCTTCTGGAAATTTTGTCCTCAACAAGGGTATACTTTTTTCCAAAAAATAAATTAATAATCTAACTTTTTATCTATCCGCTATGAATAATCTCAACTTTGAATTATTTTTTAATGATTCAACCTTTTCTTTTCGTTTGCCGTCAGCATACTAATAGGGTATGCATATAGCAAATAAAAGGGGTGCTGATAGCAAACTAAAGACAAAGGTTGGATTATTAAAAAAATAATCGAAATGTGGGATTATTCACAGCGGATGAGCGAAAGCTTGGATTATTAATATTAATTTTTCATAGCTTTTTTTATTTATGTCTACTTTTTTTTAATTTAACCTACTTTTATTTTTTTTTAAAAAAAAATACATGATTGTTTAAAGGTTATTTACAAGACTACTTAGTTGAAAACTATCCTTTTGTTATCACTAATAATGATAAAATTTTGGATATTTGATAATTTTTAAATCCAATAGATGACATTGGGTTATAAAAATATCTATATAATGATACTAAGAGGTAAAAATAAACAACGAATTCTTTTTATCCTTACTTGTTTTAATTTTTTAAGAGAATCTAACATAAAAATTGAAAACAGTTAATATTTTATGTTATTATTTTAACTTTCTAAGAAAGAATAAAAAGTAAAATAATAAATATAATATGTTATTTTATATTATCGAAATAATACAATATTAAATTACATTTAAAAATCATTAGATTCTTTCTCCTATAAAGATTGTATCTATATATCATTCTCATAAAAATATAATGAAAATATGTTCGTTATTATCACTAGTCAGGATATGACTGCCTGAAATCTAGCTCTCTAAATTCTTGGGAGTGTAAATGGAAAAATTATCTTAAATAATTCAATTTTTCATGATTTTTTTATAATAGTTTCACCTATGGATTAAGCATAAATAATCCAAACTTTAGAAGGAATTTGCCTGGAGTAAATCCAGTACCCGGATAACTTGCTTTTTATTTTTAAAAAAAAAAATAAAATAAAATGTCAAAAAAATATAAAAAAATGTTAACATTTTTTTGACTTTTAATTATTCAAAATTTTTTTATATGCATTTTCAAAAATTTTCTCTAATTTTACATTAATTTTTCAGTTTAATCTTTTGGCAAATTAACTACTATAGTCTATAGTAGTTCATCCGCTTCAATTTTACTTTGGGCAAATATCTCTAAAAAAATGAGATTATTCATGGTTAATCAAGATTATTGTAAGAAAATCATAAAAACGTTATATAAGTAAATTTTTCCTTAAAAGTATTGGAATATTACCCCCACTCAAACCCCGCCTTATGCGGGATACTGGGAGTGACCTTTACCTTTTTATATGAATGTGATGAAATGTTTGTATAGGATATTAGTGTGGATGGATGGGTATTACAATGGAGCAATTAAGACAAGGAAAACAGTGCAAGCAATAGACTCAAGTGCAGAACAAGCATACTTTCAAAGAAGCCAACAGCTTAGAGAACTTTATGAATCATTATCTGCTGCCGAGTCAAATCAGCCGGCGAAAAGGCCCTGTGCGGCCTTGTCGCCGGAAGACTTGACCGAATCGGAGTGGTTCTACCTCATGTGTGTCTCCTTCTCTTTTCCTCTTGGTGTTGGGTAAGTTCCTTTATCTATTTTCGTTGGTTTATCCCATATCGACAAATTAAAGATAGTGTGTACACTTTATAAGTTATATATTGGAGTCCTTTTTCTGTCACATTGTCATATGGTTTTAGGATGGTATATATATCTCTTTTGCTTATGAAGTGTGTGCATATCGTGTTTTCCCTGACATTTACAGTAAATTCAGCCTAATTTAACAATTATCCTCCGTTTTTTTTTCAATAGTTAAAATTTTTTTTAAAAAAAAAGTTAAAAGAAAAGTATTGTAATGTTATTTCAAAAAAAATCTCGAATTAATATATAAATAAATATATTATTTTTAAAAGTACTTTGAGTCGTGGAATAATGTCTTTCTGGTTGCAACTTCCTTTGATAATTGCATGGTATGTGTTATTCTGTCTATTTTAGTTATAATTTTTATGTGTGAGATATATCTGATATGATTATGAAATTTTTTTAGTTTTCTCATATATTTTCCATATTTAGGGTTGCATGTATATTTCATTTGGTTTATGAATTTGAAGTAGTAAAATAGATTAGGTTAGTTACTTAGTTGTGTTCCACTATAAAAACTTTTGGTGAATGGTGAGTTACTTTAACTAATGTTGTGTAATATTGGTTGATTAGTTATTTACTTATTTCTATTTTTAGAAGTTGGTGTAACAAAGTGATAGCTTTGTTCCTTCTTTGTAGGCCTTTAATGCCTACTATAAGAGTCAAAAAGAACGACCTAAGATTCTTTTGCATTTCCCATTTACATTACACTATCAACTATGGAGTATAGACTTTTATTATTATAGGGGAGATCGAGAGAAATGTAGAGTTTTTTTTTTAATAATATCTGATTATTAATAAAGAGTCATACGATATCTACATCAGATATAAAAATTAGCAAATACATAATAATTTTAATCAAAAATAATTCAAAAATAACAAAACTACGATCGTTGTATATGAAATCTGACAATTTAATGACAATTATGCAAATAATTAAATTTTATGAGGACACGAGTAAAGGAAAATGGTGACCAAATAAGAAAATAAAACATTTGATATTAATATTTTTTAAAAAAATTAGACATTTGATTTGAATAGAAGCCAAGAAGGATATTTCGTATAATCATCAGTTTTACTTTCATAACTTTATTTCAGTTCAGATATATTTAGTCAGAGAGTGAACAATTTTATAATCTTAATGAAGTGAATATTTTCTGATCCCGTTTGGTTGGTGGTACTAATTGGTGGAAAAAATTTCATCAAAAATTTCATATTATTTCCATGGTAATGAAACTTTGATCACAAAAAAAAATTTGTTTACAAATTTCATTACCTCCTAATACCACATCTCCCGATGGTAATGCATTGAAATGAACTTTATAAAGAAAATGAGATGATTGAGATTGGACAAGTATGACCATCAAAGTAGCAAAGAGATTTTTCAACCAAAACTACACCTAGTTTTTTACTCTCATTACCACCGTTTATTACCACATACCAAATGGGCGTAAGAACATTAGGAATGAATTCAAATGAATTGGAAGGTAGTGCAAAAAACAAGGTGATTCATAGAAAAATTTGTTGATAAGAGTACAAAAAATTTGGGGTAAGATAAATGATTGTTTTTGTTGTTGCATTAGGTCACGCATGTTCTTAGGACTTAGGAGATGTAGGCAAAATTCAAGGAATACTCTTTTGGGACACTAAAACAAACTTCTGATCAACAAGGATGCACAAGTTTCAACCTTTTCCCATTGTAAATTAGTTAGCCCTCTAAAATAGATCAGTTTGGATTGGGTTTTAGTTTATATGTGTTCGCATTATTTGTAAATGAGCAAGAAACTCTTAGTCTAAACATAAATGTTTAGTTAAATGAGTTAAAAATCACAACTCTGATTTGATTTTTATCATATAATGTCGACACGATTTCAACTCACTTGACCCATTTAAAATTATTTGTTTTCATTTTTGGGTTTTTAACATTGACTACATGCTATTTTTTCCACTTCAATTTTAAACTTTCAGTTTGAGTTTGCGGATTGATTTAATTCGAAATTAATTCGTTTAATTATATGAGTTATTCGTATTTGTTTCGGGTTTAAAAATTTAACATTTATCCAACCCTTTATTAAACAAATCAGATTAGATTGATCCAAATAATTAATTGGGTCAAAAGTCTTGGAAGAAAAACTCATGTAAACTTTAGATTTTTATAGAATTAATAAAGTGTGATATTTATTTATAAAATCTAATACCAAAACTTGGGATTTTTAAATTAAGTTTTCTTTTAATTATCTTATACAACCATCATCATCATCCTATCCAGTATATCCCGCTCATAGAAAACTATGAGCAGGATCTGGGAAGGGAAGGACGGCGGCAACTCATACCCGTGAAGGAGAGCACGGCCAAAAGAAGTCTCCCAGCAATGAAAAATGATCAAATAAATTTTTTTTTTTGAAATTTTTTTTCCTAAATAAAACACCCTTATTTCCTCTCTCTAAATGTCTCTCTCAAGGAAGTAGTAGAGAGTAAGATAGAAAAAGAAAGTAGGCAAAAAAGAGAGAGTGTAATAAATATGAGTTAAATTAAGAAACATTGTTTTGAAAGGTAGAAATACTCTTTTAAGGGAGAATAGTAATTTAAAGAGGAAGAGAAAAATGGTGTAAATGAAAGTAAATGCAGGAAGCGCTGCCACAAAATTGGGTTATAAATAGTGACCACTACAAATTTTATAGGAAATCCATAACTAGGATTATGCACACTCTTTTAATACTTTCCTTCTATGCACCTTACTTTTACTTCTAGGTCCCACTCAATTTGCTGATCGTTAAAAATTATAAATGTTGAAGCAAAAATTCTTGTGAAAGACGGTTTTTTTAGAGATCATTTCTAATTGAATCGATCTATTCTATATTTTTTAAAATATTATAAGTAGGCATTAAGGATGATGAAATTAGACATTTAAGATAATGAAAATAGGCACTAAAGATACAGTAAGTAAGCATTAAAGATCATGTAAATAAGCATTAAGAATACGATAAGTAGGTATGAATGTTAAATGAGTTGGACTTAAGATATGTCTCTCAAAAAACGGTTTCTCAAGAGAACAACTAATGTTGAGCTGTGTGTGTTCGAGGCAAGGTAGTTGTGTGGTAGCTATACACTAAGTAATTGTTAGATGTGATTAGATGTAGTTTAGTAGTTATACAATTATATAAAGTTGTTAGATATTTAAGTGCTTTATTTGTTGTGCAAATTATTAATGTTTAATAAATATAACAGTTATGGTAGATTTTAGACTATAATTTGTTAAGAAAAATATATGCTTTTGATTTTAAAATGCTATTTTCTCTGCCCCTCTGAAAAAACACCATTTAACTCAAAAAGCTCGTACATATTCAACTCAAATAGTGTATATAATTGTTTTAAGAATCTAATAATTTGTTTTATTTTACAATCAATATTCAAAAGTAGCACTACCTATTTTGGCTACTAGTAGTTTATTGAGCTTATAACACTTAACATTGTACTAGAAAAGACATCACTATTCGTTAAATTAGCAGTTTTAAGAACGTTACAACGTGTACTCCCAATAACAATAACTCCCTCTTTTTTTAATATAGTGTTTTAACCCCATTAAACCACTAATAATTACTAAAATTATTATACGCCCAAAACTTTTTGCCCTTATTTTAAACCCAAGTTTAAAGTAAATATTATTTGAGTTTTGACCCACAATTTTTCATTCAAAATTTCACAAGTGTCTGACGTCAAATCAATGAAATATTTTGATTTTACAAAAAATTATTTCTTGTTTTATCCTAACAAATATGTTAATGAATATTATCAGGCTACCAGGAAAAGCTTATGCAAAAGGCCAGCATGTGTGGCTAACAGGTGCAAATGAAGTTGATAGCAGAGTTTTTTCTAGAGCTATTCTTGCCAAGGTACTAGTAATAACATTATTAAAATTATTTTAAAAAGCAAATAAATATAAATAAATTAGACAACACTATAATCTAACAAATATTCCACAAAACTCAAAAAAAATTAAGACGAATATGAAAATATTAGACCATAACAATATTTTTAGTTTTTAACAAATAAGAAAATCTTCCATAAAAAAAAACAAATAAGAAAATCCATGTTATGTAGTCAAATACCTTCACATACTTAGATTAGAACCATTATATTCTATGTGAAATATATTATAAAAATTATTTTTTTCAATGCACATTTCTGATATTAGCACCTAACAATTTTTACTGTTATTTTTTGTTGTTTTGGGTTTTGAACATGTGCTTGGGATTGTTCCAGAGTGCTCAAATACAGGTATATTTCTCATTAATTTACGTATGCTGTATTTGATTTATCATGCTTAAGAATATATGCTGGGTAATTAAAATAAATAAAAGCCAGGCAGCAAAACAATATGATGTGAAAGAAAGATTAAAAATCTTTGATTATAATAACTTGAATATCATATGAAAATCAAGATTACAAAATTATTGCAGATACAATATAAAAAAAAAACATTAGATGCGGATTAAACATTTTCTAAACAATTTCTAACTAAAAATTCTCTACTTTTAGATATCGCGAGAATTCTCTAAAGACTGATTCGAGATACAATGAATTAATACTATTTTTATGTATTAATATCTAGGATGACAATAATATTAATATATACCTCTATTCTGAAATACACACAATTAGTGACATATTATGCGAAAAAATATCATTATCACTTGCAAGTATAACGGGACGGGGAAGCGACAACTAGCAACATTTTGTTTTTCTTTTACAATGTCTTGCAGACTGTGGTGTGCGTACCTGTCTTGGATGGTGTGGTGGAGCTAGGACACACTGAAAAAGTAAGTGAATTCTAATATAATAGTATGTAGACTGAATCAATTAGGTTGTTATTTTTCGGTGTTATATGTTATATTATATAAGTCTAACCCTAAGTAGTATAAAGTAGATTGAATATTCATCTCTGCACTTGTGCTGAACCAACTAAAATGTTATTAATCTGTTATATGTTACATAGTTTAATATCCATAAGATTCTTTTAAAAAATAATTCGTAATCCGATGGTTGTTAAACCTAATATACACTTAAGTTTTATTTGGTTTTGGAAACAGGTTGAAGAGGAGTACTCTTTAGTGCAACAAGTGAAAGCTTATTTCAATGAACATTGGCAGCATCAGTTACCCCATAGTGAATCCCAAGTGCACTCAAAACCAGCTCTATCGGAACACTCTACCTCCAATCCAACTGCATCCTCCAATTATTCACACATTCAACCTCCTATTATTCTTGCCTCTACAAACCCACCAAATCTCTCCAATGATGATGCAAATGATAATGATGACGAGGAAGAGGAAGAAGAAACTGAGGTTGAAGTTGAGATCGACTCAGATTCAGAGACGCATACACACCCACGGTCAAAAATCAAGTTTGACGATCTCCATTACGAAAAAGGTATTCTCTCAATTTAATCTGATGACTGTAGATCGATCTTATGAGTAGTGATCAAAAGTCAATCATCATAAATTTATAATCATGTAATTAGAGAGAGGTTGATTGTTCTATTTTAAGAATGACACCCCAAGAATCATGAAAACATTAGTGGTCGACGGTTTTCCCTTTCACCCTTATAATAGAGGATCGGTTCTCACCATTTACATGTAAGGGATTCTCCAAACTTCAAAAATCCAAAAAAGATTATAATCGAAACAGAGGTAGTGAGGGGGAAAGGAAGAATAGAGAAATGAAAGGTCAATCTCCTTTGTTTATATAGGAGGAATGAGAAGGAAAAGGAAAGTGTATAAGTATTTTCTCTCAAAATCTTTTTCCCTTTGGAGAGATTATAATCGAAACAACCCACGTACGTAACCCCTTCTCATTAGTTATTCTAACAAAAGATCCTTCATCCCTCCAAATTCATCCGCTTCATCAATCATATAGTCGACACTCGACATAGACTAAGAAACGACAAAAATGCAAGTAAAATAATGATAACTCAAACGAGCTCCAAGACCATGTTTTTATGCAACATTATTAGATGTTTAAGTTTACACAAGTGAATTGATATTGAAATATAGAATATATGCTTACAGGTACAGTTACTCCAATTGATCCAAGCAAAATAATGCATATTGAATCATGTGAAGACATTATAAGACTTGATTCTCCTTGTCATGATAATGTGTGTAACAATCTTGACTCAAACTATACAATTTCACCACAAAGTCACATGCAAATGCAAAATAGAGGTGATTACTTAAATGCAAAAAAAACATCTCAAAGATGGTCTCTTATATATCAACAAGCACAAGCACAAGCAGATGATCCCATCTTAGTTAGCAATATTCTCCAATCACCTCCTTTAGGTAATAATAAGCATCTTATTCGTTGTCTTATAATTTATTTTTCTAATGTCATTTAGCTTAAGTTTAAGTAGACAATTTCCTATGTTACGCCTTACGCGCGTTCGTTTTAAAATTATGCTAGCTTTTGATCTCTATTTATGTTTTCTAATACTTTTTCACTTGCAATTCATACTATGACACCATAATCCAACAATAAGGCTACATTGTATTATATCGGTCGTATCGTAAAGGGTTAGGTCAACATGATTTAGTTTCTTTTGATAACTTTTTCCATTTACCATGTAGAAGTATAATCTCTTTTTCAAAACGCATGCATAAACGTTGCAAATAAAAAGCAATAGAGAAATTTTTACCTAGTGCTCATTTCGATGACTATGCATGTTACTCCTAAAGTGATCGATTATTCACTCAAAATCTACTGGTTTCCTTATTAATTGACAATTTTTTTCTGATTGCTCCTTCTATTACAAATTAACTCACTGATTTCATCAGTAATCCTCAACAAATTGATACACAATAACATTATAGTGTACCGAATGCATATTATAAGAAACAACAGAATTTGAGTCTTGGAAAAATCTATAGGATGATTTTTGTGGTGGCCTAATTTTGTTTTTAGGTACAGCAACAGAAGAGGTCTCCCAAGAGGATACACACTACTCGCAAACAGTATCTATCATCCTACAACTCCAGTCTACCCGTTCTTCTACAACCTCTATTGCTTCCTCCTCTTACTTCTCTTACTCTTCAAAATCCGCCTTCTCTCAGTGGAGATCGAGGCCCGACCTCCTCTACTCACCCCTGGACAGTACGAGCACAAGCACGAGCACCTCACAGTGCCTTCTTAAATACATTCTCTTCACAGTTCCTTTCCTACATTCTAAGTCACATGTCAGTTCCACCAACAAAGTCTTGACTCAGAAGAAGAGTTCTGTCCAGGATGACCTGTCGGCCAACCATATGTTGGCCGAGCGTAGGAGAAGGGAGAAATTAAATGAGAGATTCATCATTTTGAGATCGTTGGTGCCTTTTGTGACCAAAATGGACAAGGCCTCTATTTTAGGGGACACAATTGAATATGTAAAGCAGCTTTGTAAGAAAATACAGGAACTGGAAACATGTATAAAGTTTGGAGAGGAGAAAGAGAAGAGAAAAGTGCGGGTTTTAGAAGGAGACATTGACGGAAGAATGAAGCCGAGGATGCCTGCACAGATAAGCAACATGTTGGAAGTGTCTATAATTGAAAGTGATGCACTGGTAGAGTTGCAGTGCCCTTACAGAGAGGGGTTGTTACTAGATGTTATGATCACTCTAAACGACATGCGCCTACAAGTCACAACGGTGCAATCCTCCTTAAATAACAGCTACATTGTTGCCGAATTAAGAGCCAAGGTAATCCTAACACACGACTTTGGCACACTCGCTTAATGAGAGTTTACCATGCCATAACACAGTGTAGAATTAGCACTGACAGTTAAAATCACTATATTTTTGAACTGTATAAGCAGGTTAAGGAGAATGTCAATGGACAGAAGCCCAGCATAATTGAAGTAAAACGGGCATTAAATCAAGTACTAACACAAAGTGACTCCTAGGCTTTGAAGAACTGCTGCCAACATTCCAGTAAATATACAAAGAGGTTGCGGTCAATAAAATCATCGGCTCGAGTGACCATCAAAAGAAAACAAAAGAGCTAGAACACGCCACATTCAACACAAATAGCAAAGTATGCAAAACTATGAATAACGGCTTGAGAGTGACCAGCAAATGATAATAAAAGACCTGGAATATGCCATTTGCAAGTAAAATCCTACTGGATTTCTAATTTGAAAATACATCTGATGAATTAATTTGGATAGAGATATAATGACAAACTCAATTGAAATCGGAATTGAAATTGTTAAGTTAGGCTGGACTTATTGTGAATACCAGCACAATAAACGGGAACACGAGGTGCACACACTGCATAAGCCAAGGAGACATATGTCATCCCAAAACCATATGGCAATGGGAAGAAGGTTTCCAATAGCTTATAAAGTGTGCACACCATTTTCAATTTGTCGATGTGGGACAACTCATCCCAACACCCCCTCACATGCGAACCCCGTCAAGTTCGCATGTGGGAGTAATCAATTAGGGTAGGAACGCCATTCTTTTCGAACCTACCATTTTTTAATTTTTGATCGAACCATCGGCTCGGATACCATGTTAAGTTAGGCTGGACTTATTGTGAATACCAGCACAATAAACGGGAACACGAGGTGCACACACTGCATAAGCCAAGGAGACATATGTCATCCCAAAACCATATGGCAATGGGAAGAAGGTTTCCAATAGCTTATAAAGTGTGCACACCATTTTCAATTTGTCGATGTGGGACAACTCATCCCAACAGAAATTTTGATATAATTGATTAACGATAGATACAACAATTGAATTGAGCAGAAGAATACCTCGATTTTCCTCCCGCTCCGCCATTGTTATTAAACCCTAGCCCTTTTCCACTCCACTTGCCAAAAAGGGTTTATTTGAACCGGGAAAGTGAACAATCCTGATCTCAAATTACAAATATCAGTCCATTTATACGTACCGACTACCGAGTAACTAGGGCTGTATGAAAATATTTGGGCATATGTGTGAATGTATTAATATTTTTAAGGAACAATCCCCAACAACAGCCTTGTACTTTACTCATTTTCATTTAAACAGCCGCGAACTTTGTTTATCCTCAACAACAGCCATCAAAGTACCAAAAGTGACATCGAAACAGCCAACATGCCCAAATGACCGGTTGTTAGCATTTTCTTACCTTTGACCTAAGCTTATGACCGTTGACCAAAAATAAAAAAAATAAATAAAAAAAAAAATATTTTCTTACCTTTCACCATTCACAACTCTTCATCTTCAACACCATTGAATTTCTTCAACCATGGTTTGAATTTCTTCAACCATTCACTTTAACATTCACTACACAATCACTCATACTCAAAAGATGGATTGTCTTAGTTTGGGGGATTGTAAGGGTTTATTGTAAGGGTTTGAATTTCTTCAACCATTCACTTTAACATTGAGGAATTTCTTCTGCAATAATCACAAATTTGACATCTGGGTTGGCTTAGTTTGGGGGATTGTAATGGTTTATTGGCTGATTCTATGGTGGAATTAAAGGAAGAATATTTGGTTTATTTGGGTTCAAGATCAGAGGAAGATGATTCTTTTATTGCATAAAAACCCAAGAAATATATAAGCCAAAATTTCACAAAAACCAACAAAAGAACAACATAAATAAAATATAAGAGAAAAGAAGCTAACTTGAGAACCCAAAAAGATGATTCTTTGACGAAGAAGCATATTGGTAGTATCAAGCTCTTCAAATCTGGGCAAATAAGGTGCAGTTGTTCCTGTAATTTTCCAATTAGAGGATAAAGTTTGGTGTTCAAATGACCCATTAAAGGCTTTAATTTGAATGCTTCTTTTTCTGGTTTGATTCAATGAATAATGTGTGTTTGTTCTTGAAATTGTTGCTGGGGTTGAAGGTTTTAATTGTTTCAAATTCAAACCATGTTTGAAGAAATTCAATGGTGTTGAAGATGATTGTGTAGTGAATGTTAAAGTGCTCATTTCCATCTTTTGAGTATGAGTGATTGTGTAGTGAATGTTAAAGTGAATGGTTGAAGAAATTCAAACCATGGTTGAAGAAATTCAATGGTGTTGAAGATGAAGAGTTGTGAATGGTGAAAGGTGAGAAAATATATTTTTTTTTTTATTTTTGGTCAACGGTCATAAGCTTAGGTCAAAGGTAAGAAAATGCTAACAACCGGTCATTTGGGCATGTTGGCTGTTTCGATGTCACTTTTGGTACTTTGATGGCTGTTGTTGAGGATAAACGAAGTTCGCGGCTGTTTAAATGAAAATGAGTAAAGTACAAGGCTGTTGTTGGGGATTGTTCCTATTTTTAATTATGCATACTTTAAAAATTATTAAAAATTATATTTATGGTCTATGTATTGAAATATGTCAAATAATATTTTTATTTGACATGTTATAAACTTATAATTATAGATTAAGAATAAAATACAAGTTAAATTGTGATAATTGTCAAATGAGACTAATTAATAGCATAAATAAGAGTACGTATGAATTTCAGACTCATTTTACATCAATTTTATATTATTTTTACGCATTTTAGACCTATAATTTTCATATAGAATTATTTTAGGCATAATAAAACTTTATAATTGTAAAAATAATAAAGTACGAATAATTAAATTTAAAACTCTATCGATGAAACTCGGGACTCTATTAGTAAGTCTAAGATTTTTGGTCCTTATGGGTTCATATCTGATCTGATTGGGCCTAATTCGGACTCGACACATAATCATTCCTACTTGAAGCAAGTTTGATTTGAAAAGTATAATCCCGAGCAAAGTTGCTCAAAGACTAAATACATGCGATGTAACTTTAGTGGGACAGAATCGATAGGGGAGCCAGAGGTGTCCATCGGGGGAGAGGCAGTTGCATGCACGTCCAAGTTCAAATATCTGGGTTCAGTAATTCAGAGTAATGGGGAGATTGAGGGTGACGTTACCAACCGTATACAGACAGGTTGGCTCAAGTGGAGAGCAGCGACTGGGGTGCTTTGTGATAAAAGATTTCCTAGTAGACTAAAAGGGAAATTCTACCGCGTTGCGATTAAGTCGGCTTTGTTGTACGGAACAGAGTGCTGGCCTGTAAAGAAGGCTTTCGGGCAGAGAATGGATGTAAGATGTAACAGAGATGCGCATGCTGAGATGGATGTGCGGTAAGACAATGATGGATAGGATTAGAAATCAGGAGTTTAGGGAGAAATTAGGTGTTGCACCTCTCTCTGCAAAGATGCGGGAGAACAGACTCAGATGGTTTGGGCATGTGCAGAGAAGCACCCATGACGCCCCAGTGAGAAGGGTTGAACGCATCATAGTGGAGGGCAAGAGAAGCCGGGGAAGACCTAAGAGGACGTGGGAGGAGCAGATTAACAGCGACCTGCTCGAACTACGCCTCTCTAAGGACCTGACCAGGGATAGAGCCACATGGCAGCGTCTTATTCACGTCCTAGATTACTAGTCTTGTTTGCTACTGTTCTGTGTCTTTCGTCATCGCTATTCACTATCGTTTATCCTTTTTTAAATGATCCCTATGCTTGGCTAACGTGGGTGTAAGATGCAGGTTTCAGGTATTTGCAGGTCCTATCCTTGAAGCCTACAATAGAGCCGAAGGACTCTTATGACCGCCCTCTCCTTCTGGGTATGAGACGCCGTCGACCTTCCTTCCCCTGACCCTGACCATAGATGTATCTATGTGCGGGAACACTGGGTATGATGATGATGATGATGAATCCCGAGCAAAGTTTAGGCAACTTGTAGATGCTAAAGTTAACGAATTTGTACGATACTTAGTGCAATTGATGGTGGATTTGAGTTGTTTTCGGTTTTTGGTTACAATATATCATGTTGAGAGTAATCAAGACTAGATTTAGATAGGTATCGATGATCAGAGATAACCAATTCGAATTCATGCCAGGGATATCTAATATTAAAGCAATCAGTGTCTTGAGGTGGTTGCTGGATAAGTATAGGGACCAGAAGAGAGACTACATATGACGTTCATCGATTTGGAAAAAGCTTATGATAGCGTCCCACACGATATTATCTATGATGGCCTTTGAGCAAAAGGAATTCATTTGCGGTATATTAAGAAGATCTCAAACATGTATGAAGGAGCCATGGTTAGCATCCAGACATCGATAAGGTTAATAAAATCTTTTTTTGTTCAAGTGGGTCTACACCAAGGCATCCTTTTTTGTTGCTATCCTTAGTGAACTTTTCAAAGACATTAGTGATTTCGTATCCTAGTGCTATGTTCATATGTTTTGTGTTTTATGCCTTTTGTTTTCTGTTTTCTTTTGCATAGTTTTCCTTTGCATGACCTTATGTGCCAGAAAATACTCGAGTTAAGGGGTCCCTAATCCCTATGATCGCAACCTCTTATTGATAAGAGTATTGGTCTCCCTTCTTTTCCACCCTTCTTAAACCCTGCCTTGGGCATATCTTACTAAAATGAAAATGATTTCAAGTTAAGTTAATTTCTATTTATAAATAATTCTAAATTAGTCGACCACCCATAACTCAATTTCGATTAATTCGACCAACTTAGAGTCTCTAAGCTTAATAAAAAAACTTAAACCCTCATATTCACCATAAGTGTCTTATTTTCCTATTAGATCTAGTAAAAGTCACTCTAAATGTCACATTTTATTTTGGGTAAGTAAACTTAATCAATTTACCTTACTAAACCTAAAATTATTTTATTTTACACTTTTACACTTACTAATCATAACTTTACCCCTACCAAAAATTAAAAATAATACAATAATTTCTCTATTTTACATATAATCCTATTTAACCACTTAAAAAATAGCAAAAAAAAAAAAATCAAATCATCACCACATAGAGGTGTCAAAAGAAAGTCTTAGTAAATAACAGTTATTTGTGAGGTCAAAAAATCACCCTTATGTAGTAGGATTTGATAGGGAATGTTTGTTTTAATTTATCTTTCACAAATTCTTGCTATAGACCGTCATAACATGACAGGTAAATATAGGTCGACTCATTTTGCAAAATAAGTAATTGATTAGTGATCAACCTTATTTTTAAATTTAAAATCATTGGGCTGGGCTGTTGGGAAAGTCGTTTTTGTCATAGACGGTCTCTCAGGAGACTTTCTATTTATCTTTTTTTATTTTATTATTATTAACTTTGTTTTTTTTTAGTAATTTACAAATCACGATGATTGATTAGGAACTTAGGAACTTTTGGTGAACAAGAGTAGAGGGAGTAATGCTCAAGCATTAAGCATACTTGGCTCATCATCTCCATCTCTCTTCTTTTCTAGTTTCTCCCCCTTTAATTCAGATCTTCCCTCCCAAATCCCCTTTACAGATCCAATTTTCAATCTCCTGCAATTCACCCAATAATCACTTCATCAATTCATCATCAAAAAATGTCGCATTCAAATTCAATTAGTGACACAATTCCTCTCCACACATCTTCCCAATCCGACATCGACGAGATCGAGAATCTCATCAATTCTTCGATTCATACGGCACCATCAACCGTCCTTCCCGCCCGTGCACCGTCACCTCCCCGTGCATCCATCCCTGTATCGTCCTCCACTGCTCCTTCCCCTTTTATTCCCTCCAATCTTCCACCTCCTTCGGCCCCTTTACCCGCCACCGTCAAACCCGCGTCCACCGTACCTCCTCTGCCACCACCCTCTTCGACTGGTGGTGGGATTTCAGCAACTGGGTTTGGCTCACTTCCTAATACTCTTACTGAGCCTGTTTGGGATACGGTTAAGCGAGATCTGTCGAGGATTGTTAGTAATTTGAAGTTGGTTGTGTTTCCTAATCCGTATAGAGAAGACCCGGGTAAAGCTTTGAGAGATTGGGATCTTTGGGGTCCCTTTTTCTTCATTGTTTTTCTTGGTCTTACCTTGTCTTGGTCTGCTTCTGTTAAGAAGGTACTTACTATTTTTTTTTTTTTGATTTACCCACTTTTATTTCTATCTAATTTCGGTTTTGAGGTTTAATTTTTGTTTTTGGATGAATGTGGTTAGTTTTTGGGGATAATTGTTGCATTTTGATGTATTTTGGTGATTCTTATTTGTGAGTTTAGAGGGGTTTGTGGTTGATAACGATTATACACTTTTTTTGATGATGCATTGATTAGTGATTAGTAGTTTTAATGTTGTCTTGGTCTGCTTCTTTTGATACCCATTTCTTTGTCATTGTGGTGTTTTGAGGTCTAATTGTTGCATCTAGAGTAATGTTTTTGGTTTAATTGGTTGGTAATCTAATTGTTGTATTTTGATGCATTTCGGTGATTCTTTTTGTGAGTTTGGTGGGTTTGTGGATGATAATGGGTCATTGACTTTTTCTAAAGATGTAATGCATAGTGATTAATAATGGTAACTGTTGAAATGTATTATTAGCATATGTTTTAAGGGCATATAGTTGACAGATGCTTGAGTTTGTTGTAGTTTGTGTGAGTGATTGCCTTCTCATTGCTTATTTTAGTTAGATTACATGGGATTTGATGATTGGAGGATGAATTTGCATTGTGATGAGATAAATGTCAAGTTCGATCTTCTGGATTAGGGAAGGTTGGAAAGAGGATGTACAAGTTGAAAACATGAATGTAAGGAGAGATGTAAAGTATGCTGCTAATCATTACCTGTTGGCTGACTTGGCTCTATTCAATATCTCATACATTCTATCATCTTAGCTAGAACTTCAGCTGCAGCTGAAATTAATCATCATGCATATGCCGAGTCGCTGATGGTTGAAGTGATTTAATGGGTTTGCTGCAATTAGTATAAATTGAAAGAACTTACGCTCTGTTAATTGGGATTTGGCATTATTTAGGAAAAAATTTGTGTTTGACATCAGATACATTGTATTATCTTAGCTAGAACTTTATCAGCTGCTGAATTTTGATGCGTAAGACGATAGTTAAAGTGACTTAATGGGCTTGCTCCAGTGAAATTTTAGTGAAAGAACTTAAGCTCTGTTAATGGAGTATTTTGTAACCTTTCTTTGTAGTGGCCAATGTTAAAATTTGTGAACCTCAAAGTTCTGTCTTCTTGAGATTCATAATTCTTTATGGAATTAAAGTTGATAAGTTCAACATCAAACTGACAAGATTTTTGTTAAACTCTATGGGGTCAATAAGATTAGAACATCTACTAATGGTTTGGTTGTATCCAAAGTCAATATCAATAAGTGTTAGGTCTCGGATAGACAGTAGAGTAGCAAGGGAACTTGGGATGATAGAGAAATATCAAATTTTATTTAATTAAGCTATAGATTGTTTGGCGAAAGAGGTTAAATTGATATGAAAGCATAACAATGCTTGGGTAAGAGTAGAGTAATCGACTCAAGGAGATAATTTCATGGTTCAGATAATTTATCTTATTATTTTGAGATACAAGTAACCAACAATGCCAGCGATGTCATTTTCGGGTAAAGGCACTAAATTTAATATCATTGTTGGGCATCGATCAAGAGATTTGTGCAAGAAGCATGTTTGTGATTGCAATGGTGAAGTTCTTAGAGTCTCTTTGCTCTTATATCGAGTAGGAACCATTCTTTGAGTCCTTATGTAATAGTCAGTGTCTTAAAATAGTCAGAGACATGGATGTATCAATTCACATTTATTCTGCAGAAGTTTATATGGAGTATGGACAGAAGTATGAGAGATTACTCTTAATGTGTCTGTTCTGAAACGTGTCTTCAAGTTCAACAGTCATAAGTATCTGTTGCCATCTTAGTTCATTCATCCACGTGAAACTTTTTTTTATATAATACTTTCATGTTCTTGACAACTTTGGCTCGTTATAGTGTTTCCTACGGTCCCAAAATATGAAAAGGAATCACTGCAAAGCTAATTTCTTTTTGGCATGTTGATGTCCCCAGTCAGAGGTGTTTGCTGTTGCATTCGCGCTGCTTGCTACCGGTGCCGTAATTTTGACATTGAATGTACTTCTATTGGTGAGAATCTTTCAGACCCTTTCTTGTGTTTTTAATATCAGTGTAGTCGGTGCATGCACTCAAAAGGGTCCGTAACGTTTTCCAGGGAGGACACATAATATTTTTTCAGAGCTTAAGCCTTCTGGGTTACTGTCTTTTCCCTTTGGACATTGGAGCACTTATCTGCATGTTGAAGGACAATGTGATAGTAAAGGTGGTTGTCGTATGTGTGACTCTGGCGTGGAGCTCGTGGGCTGCATATCCTTTCATGAGTTCAGCAGTGGGCCCAAGGCGAAAAGCTCTGGCACTCTACCCAGTCTTCCTCATGTATGTATCTGTCGGCTTCCTCATAATTGCTATCGATTGATTAATCATTGACGGATACTAGTTAGATCACGTGGAGTCTTCAGAACACTGCACGCCCGTATGGTGCAATATGATTGTGTATACTTCGAAATCAATCTTGTCGTGCTCATATATTGACGATAACCAAATTTTTGTGTAATAAATCAATAGCAAGGTTATATGCAGAAGCAGATCCTTAATATTTTACTAAGTGTTTGCTAGTTTAGTTTTTTCAGCTGGGATTTCTGTGTAAAAGTGTTTGGTATATGTATCCAGGCTAAGATTGTTTTTTTGTTTCGACGGGGATGATACTATTTTTTCTTTGCTTAGCTATACTTCGACATTTCTGATGAATCGATCGATTGGCAAGTCACGCTTTGAAGTTACGGAACACTTGCTAACCGATGTAATACGATGCAATGCAGTTGGTTAAATCTTTTTCGGCTTCTAAAGTTTAATGTACCAAGGTTGTTTCTGTTTACTTGGGAACCCATATCACCTTTGTTATGAATCATGAGATTATATGATAGCCTAATTTTACAATTTCTATCTCAAAATCTTGCTCTAATTAGTTATGTGATGGATTTGGATTAGTCTCTTGATAGTTTATATTATACTAGTTTTTGCTTTAATGAACAGCAAATAGCCAAATACTAATTTATCAAAAGTCTCTCCCCACAATTTAGCTTATATTTTGGATGAAGTTTTATTTTTGGTTAAATCTTTTTTGAGTCGGGGACGTTTTCTATGAGCAGGATACATCGAGTAGGATTATAATGTCTAAGTTCACCATTGCCTATTTTGACTATTTTACCACATTTTAAGATTTGATGGTTTTGAAATGCAATATGGTTAGTGTTTGGAAACATGTATTTTATTTCAAATTCTTAATGTCAAGTATGAAATCATAAATGAGGAATTGAGAATGACAAGATTTAGCAAGTGATTCTCAAATTCTAACTTTAACTAATATGAAAACAAAAATGAAATTGACTCGATTCAAATTTGAAGTTTTTTGATTTGTTAAATACTAAATTTGATATAACCAATATTACATTTGCAAATAAAATCATTATTTTCAAAAATAACATAGAAAAATTTGAAAAATTTGAAAAATTGTTCAAATGTTATGAAATCATAATTTGTGTTTTGGCTCATTTAAACCTAATTATGTTTGAGCGAAGACTGAAATGCATTTAAGTTGCGGATGAACTCTACTCAAATTCAAATTTTGTGCATAAACTGAAAAAATGCGTACCTTTGATTATTTATTTGCCTTGCAATAGTTTGTGGTGGATGGTTGTCGTCTTTAATGGCTGTTCCATAATGCGTGCTTAGTGTTGAATGGAGAAGATCAGTGAAGTTAGGGGAGATGAAGAGAAGAAGATAAAAGAGGAAGAACCAGTTACACAAGAAAGAAATGAAGAGAGGAAGAACAAAGGGAATAAAGAGGAATTGTGATCAAAGTAATGTTAATTGCTAGTTTAACAACAAGATTAGTAAATGATTTTTTTAAAATTATTTATGACACACTTAAGTTTTTTCACTTTATCAATATATTCCATGTTTTTTCGATTATCAATGGTATTCTCGTGTTATTGAGCGTCTTACAACAACCGTAACCTTTTTCTAACTTTTTCCACAAAAATTATCCAAAACCGTGAACTTTTTTCTTTTTTTCCTTTATCTTTTAAGAAGGAATCTTATATTTAATATATATAATTTAATATTGTGTTTGCTTTAGAAACAATGAACATTTAATTATATTTTATTATTTTATCATTTATTATTTCTTAGGAAGTTAAAATCATTATGCTAATAGTAAATGCTTTTCTAAAATACTTCATATTTACGCGCAGTCACGCTAATTTAATTAATGATATTTCTTTTACCGTCCAAATGTTTTTCCTTTATAAACAATACTCCAAATTTTTTCCTCATCCATAATCTAAATCTCCTTGTTTAATATATCATTTACAAATTGATTATTTATTTTATTATTTTATTAATTATTAATTAATCAAATTACCCCAATAACAATATACCAAATTCACATGAATATAAGTATCACATTTGTCCCCTTGTTATTAAAATCTATTAAATTTGCCCTAAAAAAAAAAGAAATGATATTAAATGCCATGAGGTGTTTATTGCTATCAAAACACCCACCCACTAGCCACTACTCATGAGTCAATGAATTTGAGAAAGGAGTACTTATGTTTTCTTAAGTTTGCAACTCATGTGTATTAGAATTTTTCTAAATTGTACTTCTCACTTCATTTTAGTTACATGTGATATTTTCGCACATAATATTTCACAAATTTACAATTGAATATAAATTTTTTAAAACCAAAAAAGTTCATACTTCCTCAAAATCAAAGAAACATAGAAACTATATTCAATGATAATGCATGGTTTGTATATGTTTAACTCAATGAGAAGGGCAAAGTCCACAGTTGAATACTACTATGTAATTACTTATGCTTTTGGAACTTAAACTTATGTATGAAAATTATCTAACTTTTGTATGAACTTAAACATTGTAGGCAAATTATCTAACTTTGGAACTTAAACTTTTGTAATTACATAAGAAGTAATATTTATGAAGACATGTGTTTACTAAAATCCCATTTCATTTCATTTCTTAATAATTCATGCAACATTACTTAATTTAGGGCTTAATAATAGCCCTAATTGAAAAAGATACATAATTTAGGGCTTAATAAAAGCCACAACCAACAATAACAACAAAATAATTACAACATACTTCATGAAATCAGCAACCCTAACTAATCCATCAACCTTATCAGACAACCCTAAAACAGTAGCTTTCAGTTCCCTTAATTCTTCCATATTAATGGCATCAGGAGCAGGACCTTGAGCATCTGCAAGTGTAGCTTCATGAAGATTTTCCTTCAAATCATAAGAATATCCCCACTCGAATGCTTGACAAGCAATGCATTTGTAGTAGATTCTTCCAAGATTTGTCACTGAACCCAAAACCCTAACATCATAAAATTTGGAGAAATCACAGTCGAATTTCTTCAACCGTACCCAGCTATCACCAGCTTCGACCCTAGGGATGGCCTGGTGTCTTTTGGAAGTACCGGAGTAGACCTTGCCGCAAAAAGAAGAGTTCTTGGATGAGATAGCCATAGATGGAAGGAGAAAGAAGAAGCTAAGAGAGAAGAAGGATGATTATCGTTTTTTCTGAAATGCAAATGAAGAAGAAGCAAACATGGTATATAAACATGATACATTAACCATGGTTGAGTTAAAAATTATACTTAACGTCAACATAACAGAAAAAATACCAAAAGTGTCACGGTTGTTACTTTGACTGAACCTCAAGGGTGCTATTGGAAAAAAAAAAAGATTGTAGACCATTGATAAAAGCCTAAAACACAGGGGCACCATTGATAATTTCCCAATGATCAAAGTTTTACTATCACGATAATGATATGAGACTTTTCATGAAATTTTACACTATAAATCATTCTCATTAGTTATCACAATTTTACTACCACCAACCAAACGGACCGTTTCATCCTCGAAGAAAATGGCCTAAAAGTGGCGGTATCTCCGAAGACCAAGAAATGGAAAAGAAAAGGGAATAGGAAACAGTTCATGTCATGCTTCATATTCCAATTCTTATAGGAAAAGAAATTGAATGCTCAAGTTTGGTCTTACATTTTTCTAGGACAACCTACACAACTACCCTTCAAAGTTCAAACTTTGGATTACATACAAAAAAATATTACTCCATCCTATTCAGCTTAAATGTCCCATTTAGTTTTCTCACACTTGCCGAGGTAACATTTTAACCGTTAATATCTCAAAATATTCTTAAATAAAAATTATAAAAATTTGATATTAATAATCCTTGTATTGAGACGAATCAAACAAGATCCCACATGACTATGTTTTAACTTATAGATTAAGAGTAAAATACAAATTAAGAGTCATGAGTGAATAGTGCCAAAAAATCAAATGGGACATTTGAGCTGAATAGGAGGTAGTAAGATTCAAAGTCAATCTTGTTGTTTTATGGGACAACATTTGATAAGAATAATCTTTTTTCTTCCATAATATTCCCTTTTCTTAATCTCATCTCTACAAATACAAAGACTTTATATATAGAGGGTTATAAAGTTTCAATCTTGAACTCTATTCTTCATATTTTTCATCATTCTGACTCTTACCCAAGTAAGTAAAAACATCCTTTTCATTACCTTTTCATTTCTGTTCATCTTTTTGTGTTTAATCTTTCATTTTCCTCCCATTTTAATGGTTTTTGATATATTTAAAAATATGGGTTTTTATTTTTGTTGAAAATAAATATGGGTTTTTATTATTTTCCCTTTCTTTGATTATTTCTTTCTTGTCTTGTACTGTTAATGACATGTTTGTGGTGTTGAATTGTTTATATTCAGTTTCATTTGACATTGCAGGAACTGGGTTTTTGATTCTTTTGTTGCCACTTGGATAGATTTTCAAAAATTTGGTTTCTTGATAAGTTTAATAGGATTGAACTCATCATCATCAATCCAATATCCCGCTCGAAAACAGGGTCTAGGTTTCAATAGGATTGAACTATTGTCTTATAATTAGATTTTAGGAGTTTTGTACATTGATTTTTTTTAATTTTTTTAATTTTTTTTATTTTTGGGGATAGTTGAAATCATGAATGTGGTGGGAAAAGTAGGAAGTTTGATAACCCAAGGTGTATATTCAGTTGCAACCCCTTTTCATCCATTTGGTGGGGCAGTTGATATCATTGTTGTTCAACAACAAGATGGAAGCTTTAGAAGTACTCCTTGGTATGTACAATTTGGTAAGTTTCAAGGTGTTCTTAAGGGTGCTGAGAAATTGGTTCAAATCAATGTAAATGGTGTTGAAGCCAATTTCCATATGCATCTTGATAATTCCGGTGAAGCTTATTTTGTAAGAGAAGCCGATTCAATCGAAATCGGTGACCAAAATAAGGTGTTAATGGATGAAAAGGAACCAACTTTAGATCATAGTTTTAGTGTAGATAATAGCCAGTGTAATATAGATGATAATAATGTGGAGAACTTTAGGTTGCAGAGTACTTTGTCTGACCCTGGAGTCTTATCCGAAGATTATTCTTCGTTCGATCGTTTAGAAAGAACAGACTCTGATGCTTGTAGGTTTTATGATTTTCAAGATGATCAGTCTTTTGATGAGTCTATTGAGTTGTCGTCCGAGTATGGATCTAGTCGGTATGAGAATATAGAGGGTGTAGAGAATTTTGTGGAAGCACAAGGTTCGGATTCAGAAATGGTTTTAGTGAGTGTAGATGGTCATATTTTAACGGCACCTATCTCATCATCCGAGCATAAAACCGAAATTGTGCAACTAGATACACCTCAGTTTCATCTAGGACCCGGTAAGGACTCCACATGGGATTCTCAATACCTTAATGATCTAGAGTTACCCTCCATTAAATCGGAATCTGTTGCTGCGTCTTCCCACGAGGGCATTGCTCGTATTGTTGAAATTGAGGCACGTACACATGAAGATCGAGAAAGTGATGGAAATGGTATCCGACGGTCAGAAGTATGTCTAAATGAGGAAACTGACAACACGCTTGAGTTAGGATCGTGTAAAGAGAACGGAGAATCTACCCATATAAAAGTTAATACTTGTGTAGATTTTGAAGATTACACTAAGAGTGAATTTGATGCTATTGGAGAAGGGACACTTTTACATGAAAATGGAGTCGAGGAAATGCATTTTCCCGAAGCTTTGGATAATGGGGAGTGTGAACACGAAGAACATGATACGAGTCTTAAGCACCAAGAGAGAGATGTCTATGGGCACATTGATATTGAAGAAGTTATTGAAAGCAAGGAGAGAGATCGCACTGGTGAAGAAGCTAATGATAATGGTTTCATGCCCGCTAGTAATGCTTTAGCGTGCAAGGATGAGCCATCCAAACGACATTCACCCGTCAAGAGCGATAAATATAGTGTAGGGACAAATATCTCTGAAAACATATCAGATGAAAGTGAAGATCGTAGACAGCACGCCAGCAGTTCATCTGATCAAACTCAATCGAATCTCAAACCAAGTAAGGCATATGTTTTTTTCCTCTATTAAGTGATTCCACAACTGAAATGTATATTACTGTGAATATGGCTGTGCTTATTCATGCTTTTATGTCCAATATGGTGCAGTTGCCAACAATTTTATAGGCCTTTTAAACTACTTGTTTTGTTTTAAGTTATACAGGATTGGAAAAATTACTGTGAATAATACAAAATTTTGTTGATTAAACTACAATAATACCAATTTTTGATTAACTATTAATACTAACTAAGGGGTGTGTTTTTCTAGAATAATACCATCTTTTGATTAAACATTAATTTATCTTTGTTTTTTTGGTCAAATAGCGACTATAAACAAAATATAGTATTATTCTTGGCAAACACCCGTAAGTTGATATTATTCATTGTTAATCAAAAGTGGGTATTATTGTTGGTAAATCAGCGAAAATTTGTATTATTCACAGTAATTTTTCCTAACTTCCCATGGTCAAGATGATAATATGGGCCATCCTTGATTAGTAAAGGAAGAGCTTCTTTTTTTGTCACTTCCAATCGAATATTTTGGCTATTTATCTTGTGATTTTCTTTGTAGTGTAAGAATATAATCGCTTGACGATGTCTGTTGCAGCACTGGAGATCTCTCTTTGTGGCCATTTACTTCGCCCTGGAATGGGATTAGCGGCCGCTGATGAAGTCTTCAATGCTCATCGCATATCCGAGGAAGAGTTTACAACTACATCATCATTGATTAAAAATGAAAACCTTATTATCAGATACAACAAGAAATACTTACAGTGGGAGCAAGCTGCTCCCATTGTCTTGGGACTGGCTGCGTTTGGCGTGAATCTTCCAATCGAGTCCAAAGATGTCATACCAGTCGAACAGGAAGTTACATCAAATCTCGGGCTTCATGATTCCGGAGGTGCTTCTGGGCGCAGATGGAGACTTTGGCCGATTCCATTCAGAAGGGTAAAGACTCTTCCACGATCAACCAGTAACACCTCAGAGTCAGAGGACGTGTTCCTTGACTCTGAATCATTTTCACGAAGTCCATCCGTAAACATAACTGGTACATCTCCGTGTGATACTCCGTTATCAGCTTCTGGTTCAAAGTCCGCTCACAAGAAGATAGTCAGGACGAACATCCCCACGAATGAGCAAATATCGTCTTTGAATCTGAAAGAAGGCCAAAACGACGTGACTTTCAGTTTCAGTACTAGGGTCCTTGGATTACAACAGGTTCTCCATCTTTGATTTTTTTCCATTGCTTACGAAGAAAGAATGGTCCTCGGATCTCCCTTTTATTAACTGGTTTTGTTCGTTCGTGATGGGCAGGTTGAGGCACATATATATCTTTGGAAGTGGAACGCGCGCATTGTTATATCTGATGTGGATGGGACAATTACTAGGTGAGATATAACTTATATTGATGCTTCTCGTATTATCATCATCATCATCATCGGGTGATTAGTGATGAAAATATCTTCTACACATTTTCGGGAAAGAGTCCCATCTCAAGGCAGGCAAACCTTACCCTGCATTTCTATGAGAAGCGATAGGCTACTTCCAAACTCAAACCCGTGACCTTTCAACAACACTTGAACCCCGCCTTCGACATTATTCATTTTAATGTTTCCATATAATCATCGCCGAATGAATTTCTGAGCATCTAGCATGTAATTGTGAGGAACCAAATATTGCCGTTACGCATCTAACTTATTCATTAGTTTGCAATTCTAGTAAAGGATTTGAAAAATAATTTAATTTCAGATCGGATGTTCTTGGTCAATTTATGCCGTTGGTTGGAAAGGACTGGTCACAATCCGGCGTGGCTCGCTTGTTTTCCGCCATCAAGGTAATCACCGTTTTGGATGCTTTATCTTAATCCGTGTTAAATATTAGTATAATACTTCCAATGTGTAACAGGAGAATGGATATCAGCTACTCTTTTTAAGCGCACGCGCAATTGTCCAGGCTTACTTGACGAAAAGCTTTTTGTTTAACCTAAAGCAGGTGTGTTTTAACCCGTCTTTTTAGTGGTGTCTTTACGCTTGGTTTGGCGTTGGTATATTTTTTTGTGTAAACAACATAGCATGATGACGAATCATAATATATTTTCTTCCTGATTTTATTCTCGAGTCTGATGCTATTTTAATTAATTTCATCGAAATTTTATCGTTGTTTCCACTTCCTTGTATCATTCGTCGATCTTACTTCATTGTTATTGGTGTTTACAGGATGGGAAAGCACTGCCAAATGGACCTGTCGTTATTTCACCTAATGGATTGTTTCCCTCGTTATATCGTGAAGGTACTTAAGAATGTGACCCGACCCTTTTACACAAAGGCCGTTAATGACCCAACCCGTTGTTGACCCGATCTGCTAATGACCCATAAAAATGTGACCCGACCCTTGACCTGTTGGGTCGACCCGCCCTGCTAAATACCTCTAGTGATAACTAATAAGACTAACAAAGAGGTTGTTTACCAAGAAATGAAAATAGATTGTGATTTCTGTTATCTTTGATTGTAGTAATCAGAAGAGCTCCTCATGAATTCAAGATTGCATGCTTAGAAGTAAATACTAACTCATCTTCATCCGCGAGATATTCGTTTTTTAATTCAATCTTATGGCCGAAGGTAAAACTCGCTTATAAATATTACCATTTTCAGGATATCAAAGCCCTCTTTCCTCCCGATTACAATCCATTTTACGCGGGATTTGGGAACCGAGACACAGATGAGCTTACGTATAGAAAGATTGGTATCCCGAAGGGAAAGATTTTCATAATCAATCCAAAGGTAAGACGTAGGAGTACTCGAAACAATCGTATTTTAGATTCGTAAATAATACGAGTCAATCTTAAGCGGTTTTTGAACTACGCTAACAGGGTGAAGTAGCTATTAACCATCGGATTGATGTGAAGTCGTATACTTCATTGCATACGCTAGTCAATGATATGTTCCCTCCTACATCGATGGTCGAGCAGGTATTATCGTGTTTAGCTGAACTTTGCTCCGTTGTATTAACCATTTCCTGACTCGATACTTCTGCTGATGTATCGGTACAGGAGGATTATAACGCGTGGAATTTTTGGAAGGTGCCATTGCCAGATATCGATGCTTAGCTTGTGAAAACGACTGTATATGAAAGTTTTACTCGTAAAAATTTGTCGATCATGTATTAGGCTAATCAAACACGAAGAATCAGAACAATTCGTAAGGGAGGACGGAAAATCGTTTCATTCTCGGTTGTTCGAAAGTTTTGCAGGCGCCAAGGCGAAGGCATTGGCTACAAAATCAGTAAATTGTATATCTGTGAGTCTGATAGTTATTGTACATGAAGGGTATTCATTTGATGCACTCTTGATTATATGTATATATATATGGTCAAGTTTCAGTGAAAACCAAGTTTATATGAGAACCGTGAGAACTAATCTCCCTGGTAAAAATGTGTTACTTTTGGACAAAAAAATGTTACTTTTGTTTTAAAAAAAGTTGGTACTTATTAGCAAAAAAAGTGTTATTTTTAGAAAAAAATATTTTTTTCAAAAAAAAAAAACATTACAAAGTATCACATTTTTTTTTTCAAAAAGTAACAACTTTTTATGTAAAAAGTAACACTTTTTTTTTAGTTTTTTAAAATTTTTTCTTAAAGTAACAATTTTCTGCCTAATAGTATCATAAAAAACAGGTAATACCTTTTTAGTAAAAAATATATATAATTTTTTTTTATTTTATTCACATATTTCTTATACTTTTTCATAATACACACTATTTATCTATTATTTTGGTTTTCACAAGGATTGTAAAATTAATATTATAAATCCATTGTAATTATGTATATTAAATATTATTGAGTACTAAAATAATATTATTGTCCTACTAATTATAGTATGTCCATGAAATTATTATAATTAAACATATTTTTAGCTTGATAAAAGAAATTTACTTGTTTGAGAAGTTAAAATTCTTGTTTCTTTACCCAAAAATAATTACATATTTTTAAAATGATCGAATTACTTATTTATTTCAACAATAGTAAACAGATATTAATATTCATAGTGATCTCCTGAAAAGTAGGAGCCTAAAATTGCTTGGTACCTATTGCTTAAATCTTGTTTGTATAACATTTCAAAAAAAAAAAAAATCTTGTTTGTATAATGCTTATTTCTTAAAAAATTAATTTATTTTATTATTGAATATCTAAAGAGAAATATTATTAATTATTATGGTTGTTGAATTGAATTAATTGGTTTTGATTAATTAAGATGTCTTGGTTAAAATTTAGGGGGAATTTGGCGATGGAAATGAAGATGAAGAATAAAAATAAAACCAATCTTTCACATATTCGCTCTTTTGCTGATATTGTCGTTTTACAAGTTGGTAATGTTGTTGCCAATGGTGCTAATCTCCTTCATAATCACATTGTAATTTCTCTGTTTATTTCTTGTTTTTTTTTTATTAAATATTACTTTCTCCGTTTTAAATTAGTTGATGTAATATAATTATATTATGTTTTTTGTTAGTTTTATTGGATTAGCGGAATAAAATTAGGATTCAATTGTTTAAACATTTTAAAATAAAGATAAATTCAATAAAATAAAGGTATAATTAAATGCAATCATTGTATAATTTTTTAAAAAAAGTTTGAGAATCGACTAAGGAATCTATACATATCATCAGGATTAGTTATACAAGGGATATTGAGTAATTTATAGGAAAATTATCAATAGTACTCTGTATTATAGCACTTTATCAATGGTACCTTTATTTTTTTTTAATTCCAATGGTACCCCTATTTTTTTGAGCTAATTACAAACGTCACACTGTTCACCTTTTTTCCGTTAAGTTGACGTTAAATGTCATTTAAAAGTATTATAACACAGGGATACCATTGATAAAGTGTTATAACACAGGGGTATCATTGATAATTTCCCTTACTTTTAAATGAGGGGGCCGACTTAGGTGGGTCGTAAAGAAAGCTTAACACTATGTTTGGATAGCAAATTAGGAGAGAAAAGAAAGGAAGGGAAGGGGAAGGAAAGGAAGAGAAAGGAAGGGGAGGGAAAGAGAGGGAAAATACTACATGTTTGTATAGGAAGGAAAGGGAGGGGAAAGAAAGGATTTCATTTTCCTTCCAAATCTTTCCTCTTATGGAGAGATTTTGATGTTAACAAAATGAAGGGAGTTAATCCCTCCAAATCCCTTCCCTCCAAATCTTCTCTCTCCCTTTTTGCTATCCAAACAAGGGAATTTTCATCCCTCCAAATCCTTTCTCTTCTTTTCCTTCCATTTCCCTCAATCCAAACAAGGCCTAAATGCTATAAATTAAAGATATATAATATATTTTAAAAGTAATTTTTTTGTAATATTAAAATTGTGGATTTTCTATTAAGTGATTTTAAATTTATTTTTAATTTAGGGAAATGAAAATATAGAAAAATTTAAAGATGCTGTGAAGAGATTGGAGGAATTTTCAAAATCATGTAGAGGAGAGGAGAGAATTGTACTTTTAAGAAGATGGTTGATATCTCTTAAACAACTTGAAGGCTTCACCTCTATTGAAAATTATACTTCTACTTGTATAAGGGATGATCTTGTAAGTTTCTACATCACTTTATTTTTTGAGCTTGCTTTAATTTATATAGATATTTTACATTTTATAGAATAAGTTTTTATTGCCCGTTTGGTTAGTAGTATTAAAGGGTGGTAATGGACGTTAAGGAACCAACTCAATCAAAAGCTTAAGCTGATGATTGAGGTCCCATAATATGTTATATACTCTAACCTTTGGGAAAGAAGTGTGGATGCAACACAGGCTCTCCTCATACCTGGTGCTAAATATTCCACTTAAATGAGGGGTGGTTGAGATTCGAACCCGTGACCTCTTGTCACGTTGGCTTCTGATACCATGTCAAGGAACCAACTCAACCAAACGCTTAAGCTGGTGATTGAGGTCCCAGAATATGTTATATACTCTAACAATGGAAATGATTTATAGCGTAAAATTTCATCAAATGTTCCATATCATTCCCATGGTAATGAAACTTTGATCATATATAAAAAAATTATTTACAAATTTCCATTATCACCTCTCTAAGTGGTAATGTATTAGAATGAATTTTACGAAGAAAATGAGATGATTGAAGTTGTACAAACATGACCATCAAGGTAATCAATAGATTTTTCAATCAAAATTACACTAGTTTTTCATTCCCAATGTCATTGTTTATTACCACCTACCAAATTAAACACTTTGATTTCAACTTTTTCCGAATTTTTACATGCTTTCTCAAACAAAGCTTTCAAGCCATCAAAAACATTCAATTTTCATTTAAGTCGAGTGCATTTTCAACGAACACATTATTTAAGAATAATCATCAAATGAGCAGTAAAAATTAGATTAAATTACTATTTTTTATTTTTTTTTCTACCTAAAATTTTAAGATAAAAAAGTGAATTTTATTTACTTATTTTTTATACAAAATAAATTTTTAAAGTGGTTGCTAATATTAATTATTTAATGTAGGAGGGGGATCACATTCAGGAAGATGCACATTTGAATATTCTTGATGTAGTTTACCATAGTCATGTTGTTGAAGGAATTGTCTTGTCCATGGTTAGTTATACATTACTCTAAATCTACTTTTTTATTTTTATTCAAGCCATATACTATTATTAATTATTGTCTATTTAAATTCTAGAATAATTATGATAAAACTATTTAGTACATGAAACTATTAAAAATTAATTTCTTTTTTCAACTTGTAATAAATATAGAAAAATAGAATAATGAAAATAATTTAAAATGATTATAGATAAGACTATGTAAGGCTATAATAATCATCCACTCTCCGTTTTAAAAATATGGAATGTAATCTATGGAGTATTTAATTAAATACAAATAAATTTTTGGAACGAATATAATATTGTATTTATAACATAAAGAAGTAATCTTAATGTTGGTTTGAGGATTAGATCTTATCTCATTTTTTTTACTTATCACTATAACAAATTTAATTTTTTGCGATATTAAATTTAGTGACATTGAAAAAATGCCACTGATTTATATTTTTAGTGTAATAATTATTGATATTTATTTTAAGTTCCATTATAAAGTGATTTAGTGACACTTTATTTGGTCTTTAATTAGTGGCATATGTAATTATTACTATAGTCTATAGTGACATTAATTTGTTAGAAATGTTACTAGATCATATGTCGCAAAAAGTTTTAGTGTGATTTTTTATTATGTTACTAAAGGGTATAATAAATGTCATTAAATTCTCTGTATATGAAATGTGAAGTAGCGACATTTAAATTAAATATCACCAAATATATCCCATTAAAATTAAATCATATTGTAGTGTTTTAATTTTTTTTCTCGGTCTATGCTAAAAAAATTGTATGTTTGTAATAACTTAAGATGATTTCTTATGGTATATTCTTTTTATGCAGATTCTAGAAGCACCAAATGAGGAAGAAATTATTCTTATTTTAGACATTTTCAGGTAAGTAGATTTATTTTTATTAGTTCTAAAAGCAACTTAATAATTCATAAATTTAATAAAATTCATTATATTTTCTTATAATTTGTAGACTTTCTCTAATGGGTGGAAGGAAAGTTCATGAATCAATTATGAATAACATCCAAGACTTAGCAAAAGTTTTTTCAAGCTATCATGAAGAAGTATTGGTATGCATTGGTGATTTTCTATTCCAATATATTTATTTTTTTTTCATAAAAGTATTTTCCCATCATGGTCGAATTATATCATCATTTTCATACCCAGTCTATTCCGCTTATAGAATTATGGTCTAATTTTATTGCTCAAATGGCCTACTAAATTTGTTGAAATAATTATTTTTATATTAAGTGGTCCACCCTATCTCAAAATAAATCTTAATAACTTATAATGTGACTATATGCTACTAATGGGGAGGGATCCAATGAGAAAGGTGTTGAAAATGAGAAGGGTAAGAAGAACTCTAGCTAGACTCTTGATTTCACTAAAATAAAAAATTTTATGGTCGTGATTCATGATTGAACCAAAAACATATCTTTTATATATATATATATATATATATATATATATATATATATATATATATATATATATATATATATATATATATATATATATATATATATATATATATATATATAGATATATATATATATATATATATATATATATATATATATATATATATATATATATATATATATATATATATATATATATATATATATATATATATATATATATATATATATATATATATATATATACATATATATAATATATATATATATATATACATATATACATATATATACATATATACATATATATACATATATACATATTATATATATATAGATATACCTATATAAATATATACAATATATATATATATATATATTATATATATATATATTAATATATATATATATCTATATCTATATAATCTATATATATACTATATCTATATATATCTATATAATATATATCTATATATATATAATATATATCGTAACAAAATACAATCAAACAAAAATCTTTCTCATCCCTTCTTATTTAATCCTACATCTGCTACCAATTTCTTTTAAAAACAAAATAAATTTATACTATGGTATCATTTTTTTCTTTTCTTTTTTGTGAAGTTAAGGCGTGAAGAACTTCTTCAATATGCTCAAATTGCTATAAACTGGTCTTAAAGTAAATGCTGATATCTCCAGGTAATTTATACTCCCACCCTTTTACTAATCCATATAAAGTTAAAAGTTTAAACAAGAAATTGATTGTTTACCAAAATTGTTTTTTAATACCTTTTTGAAATTATTATTAAGTTAATTCGAATTTTAAACAACATAATTTCGAGAAAATAATTATTTTTGCAATATTAAAGTACCAAATTCATCTAGGAATGTTTGAATTACTATAACTTATTTGACTATTAGATTCATTATTTACATAATATCTTAATTAATTTTTTATATTACGATTCAGACAATATTTATAGTAGTATATGACACGAATTAAATATGTATTTACTGTTATGTAAAAATCAATGTGGACGCAAAATTCGATTTTAAACCGATCCGAAACACCTAATCCGAAATAAATCCAATGACTCAAAAGAACATCTCTTTATTATTACCTCATATAACTTAATTTAGAATTTATCACCAAATCACACTTTAAAATATATTATATTATTTCTACTATCTTTTATTTTGTTTTGGTTGGCCCTAAGCAAAGGCAAGGCGTGCCTACGTTCAGGCCCCTTAAAAATTTTAGTTTTCAATTAGTGTTAAGGTTCGAACTTTTCTATACGAACCCTAAATAATCTTTCACCTCGAACCCCTAGAATCCTAGGGTCGGCCCTGGCTGCGTTGATTAGCTTTTGCCTTTAAAAATTATATTCAATAATTATAGTATTTTTAAAATTTCTAACTCATTATAATGATTTGATCTCAGAATAGATACGGAGGTTTCAACGTTGACAACAAAATTGCATGAAACTAAAATCAAGCATCAATGTATAAATGATGATGATCGCACATTATGGCAACAAAACAACTTCATAACCTTAGAGGTATTTTTCCAAAGACAAGTAACCTAATTTCAATTTTCATTGCCCCTTCCTTTCTTTATTCCACCCAAATACCCAAAAAAAAAAAAAAAAATCTACCAATTATATGTCTAAATGAAAATAAATGACAATATATGGAATAACAATTTTTATTAGAGTATATACATATTTTGGACCTCAACCAATTAAGCTAAAACTCCAACATGCTCGCTCACACAGAGAGGCCTTGGGTCTAGATGTGTAAATGCAGCACATTCCCACTTCATACATGACAATGAATATTTAACCTTAAAAAACGATGGTTGACTTGAGATTCAAACCCGTAAAATCATGTCATGTTGGCTTATGATACCATGTCAAGTATCCAACTCAATCAAACCAATAAAAAACGTAAACTGATGGTTGAGGCTCTTGAGGCGCCAGGATATGTTATATATTTTCACAATTTTCTTATAATTCTTAGTCAAAAAAATCATTTTTTTGAAAGAAGTTGCAAGAATTATGAGTTATTCTAGTACTGTATGAATACTTATTCGTTCAATATTGTGATGATACTTTGATTCTCATCAGCTACTGAAAAATTAACTCTCCGTCTACTCTTTTTTTTTTTTGGAAAAAGTCTAGTTCACTTCGCTTTACTCCCCTCTCCACTATTTCACTGCATACTTTCACTATATTTCACTCTACTTTTATACTCCCACACTTTCATCTATTCCACTCTTATACTTAAAAAAATTTAAAAATTGAAACAATAAATAATTAAAAATTAAAATTAAAATTAAAAAAAAATTAATAAATTTAAATTTGAAAAATCAAAGTTTTAAAAATCAAAATGTTGATAAATAAAAAAAATTTTAAAAACTTAAAGCAATGAAAAATTTAGAAAAAAAATAAAACTAAAAATTAAAAAAAACAAATAAACAAACAAAAAAATTAAAAATTAAAAAATGAAAAACTTAAAATTAAAATTCAAAAATTTGAAAAAGATTAAAATTATTTTTTCAAAAAGTTTTTTTCCATTCACTTTAGAGTATGTAATGAAGAGTGAAGAGAGTAGGAATAAGTGTCTTAAAATTTAGTCGAGATTCCCAAAATGTATAGTTTAGAATAATTTTTTTTTTTTTGAAAATTAGTTTAGAATAATTAAGAATTCCAAAATGTATCATACTAAATTCCTTGCTAATTTTGTTTGAAGGCTTTGAAGGAATCAGTTTTAAAGATACGATTGTACTTGAAGATAGAAGCACTCTTATTGCACAAAAAAGCTATACGAGATGGTGATTCTTTAGAAGATCATGCTCAAAAGGTTCAATCTCTAATTATACAATTAATTTTCATTTTTATTCATTTATGTATCTTTAATTTTGCTATAAGTTTGAAATTAAAATGAGAATTTTTTATATCACTAAAACATAATTTGCTTTTAGTGAAATATATTTATCGCTATTTTAAATTTCTTATAGTATATATAGAGGATTTAATTAGTGACATTTATTAGACCCTTTAGCAGCATAATAAAAATTCACACTAAAGCTTTTTGTGACATAGGATCTAGTGAGATTTCTCACAAATGCATTTATAGACTATAGTGACAATACATTACATATGCCACTAAAGACCAAATAAAGTGTTGTTAAATTACTTTTTAGTGAAACTTAAAATAAAACCCAATAATTATTACACTAAAAATTAATATGAATCAATACATATTTTTAATGCCACTAAATTCAATGTCGTAAAAAAAGTTAAATTTATTGTATTGTATATTATACAGCAATAAGTAATTTGCAACCTTACCTTAAGAGGGCCTTTACGGTAAAATCATATCTTTATCTCTTTGAATTTACTATTTAAAGTGATATTTTTCAATATATTATTTATAATAGCAAATTAAAATAAAAAGTGGAATATTATATTTATTAACATTGTATTTTATTTTTATTTTGATAGGTTAACAAGTTGAAAGTTCTATTAAATTCTCTAAATAAATCTACTTTAAAAGCTGAGAGACAAATTTTAGATCAAAGGTCAGTTCACTTAACAATACATACAATATTTTATAGTAAAATTTGCCAAGAATAATCCCAACTATCATCCGTTGGCCAGAAATAATCCCAACTATTGATTATTTTTAAATAATCCTAACTATTGATAAAGTTTGCTGAAAACAGTCCCATTTGGTTTTCAACCGGCTGTAGTAAGTTTAGTTAAGTAATTTTTTTTACCGTTTTTTTAAAGTTTCCTTTATCAAATTAGGTAAAATTACTTAACTTAACCTGCTACAGCCGGTTGAAAACCAAATGGGACTGTTTTCAGCAAACGTTATCAATAGTTAGGATTATTAAAAAATAATCAATAGTTGGGATTATTTCTGGCCAACGGGTGATAGTTGGAATTATTCTTGGCAAATTTTCCTATTTTATATTCTGGTTGTTTGGTAAATAATTGTTGATTGTTGGTTGGTTGTTTATTTTATTTGATCAATTAAAAGTATTGATTATTTTTGTTGACTTTTAAATTAGCTAAATAAATCAGTTGTTAAAGAAAAATAATTATAGTCACAATGATTTTCCGATTTTCATTATTTGTGGTCGTCTTTTTTCATTTATTTTTCGATTTTGTCCTCCCTCAAAAAAAAACTATGATTTTTATCAATTCATCAAACTCAATGCTTGTTCAACGTAAATACAGCCCATATGATTTTTCGTTAAAGTTCTAGTCATAATTTTAAATTTTTGTCGATAAATTTGCGGTAAATTTTGTAAACAAATAAAATAATAAAAAAATACCAAGTCGCATAAAACTTAGACTTTTTTTTTTGAAGAAAACTTATGACTTTACCTAGGGGACGGGTAGTACTAGAAAATATAATAAACCCATTATTATGTAAAAAAAATTGATTATATTTAAGAATTTTCTGAAAATTTTGCATATAGTTAGTTATCTATATAGAGTTTTCATTTTGTTATTTTAATTTTATAAGTTGAATGAATAAATCAACAGAACTCATAAAGATGAAGCTGTACACTTTCGTCTTTTAAAAGCCACTGAAGTAAGCCAAATTGAACAGGTTTTTACTTTTTTCTTTCTTTTCTACGGTGTTTTTTTAATATTGCACTTTATAGGATAAAATATTATAACAATAGGATTATTAGCACTAGTTATTATTTAAGTTATTTTATATGTTATGGTTAATGTGTAAGAAAATACAGTCAAATGTAATCTTGTTTAATCATCTAATCACATACTTTCATAATTTTAATTTTCTTTTTATGTTTTTTAGATGTGCATAGTTAAATAAATGTTCAAAATCAAATGTTCTTAGTCAATTTCTCTCTCCAAAATTATAAAAAATACGCATCATAAAAAATATATAAAAAAGTATACATAAAGACGAATCTAACGTGATCTCACACGGATATATTTTATCATCTATATGTCTTAAAAATCTTAGTTAAATTTCTCTCTCCAAAATAGAATATTCTAAACAAGAATAGGAAACAGATTGAGTATCAACTTAGAGGGGTATTTTTCTATAATAATACCAAATTTAGTTTATTAACTAATTTACCAAATTTTTTTGTCTTATAATCACCTGTGGTTTTATTTTTAATATATTAAAGATTTTATGAACACCTTAAGTTGGTATATTATTCATAGTTAATCAATAATTAGCATTATTATAAAAAAATAACAAAAAGTTGTATTATTCACCATAATTTTTCATATTTTAATTCGATCCGACTAGTTAATTTATTGGATGTTGATAATTTTGATGTCCTATTTTAGGAACTATTAGCAGAAATTGAAACACTTGAACAGCAAAAGGACGCCTTGGAAGTTGAATTTAGAAAGGTACATCTATTTTTTCTTCATTGATTCTGTAAATATTAATTTTTTTCAAATTTATCATGAATTTTATTTTTCTAAATTTTTAAAATAATAATTAATGCTCACAGATTGACACTTCATTAGTTGCGGCTAAAACACGTCTTCGAAATGTTAAGGAAGAAAGAGACTATTTTGATGAAGCCAGCAATGAAATTCTCAATCATATACAATTTAAGGTATTTATTTATTGTTTAAAATTTGTTCCCATTATTTTGAATTATAATATGAGAGTTTAATAATATAAAATGAGAAGGATAAAGGAAAATATGAACATTTTATGCGTAGTGAAAGTTATTTATTATGTTTCTTCATGACAAAGTCCGTTATTTTGCCTCATTTAATTTAAATACGAAAATTAAGGAGATGAATTTGATGATTTGAAATAATGAGGATTTATAAAATTAAAAAGAAAATATAAAGAGTAAAATAATGGGATCATATTGCATAAATTAGGCAAATTATTTTTTGGGTTTCAAATTAACCAAAAAGCTATAAGTTGCAATTAAAAAGTCACTAAAAGCATCCACATAAGTACATAAATGTAATTTTCTATGTAGGTTTCCTTTTCATAATTTAGCCAATAATAATAACAATTAAAACATCATTTCATTGTAATGTCACTAACGGCCTGATTGATTAGTAATACTAAATAGTGGTAATGAGAATGTGTTGGGATGGTATCCCACATCGACAAATTAAATATGGTGTGCACGCTTTATAAGCTATTGGAAACCTTCTACCCATTGTCATATGATATCATATATCTCCTTGACTTATGAAGTGTGTGTATCTCGTGTCTCCCCGTAATATGCTAGCATTGACAATAAGTCCATTCTAATTTAACAGAATGCTTTATAATGTAAAATTTCATCAAAAGTTTCACATTATTTCCATGGTAATAAACTTTGATCAAAAAAAAAAAAAATTGTTTACAAATTTTCATCACCACCTAACACCACATCTTCCAATGGTAATGCATTGGAATGAATTTCATTAAAGCTCTTTTTCAGTGCAATTTCTAACCTATATGCACCTTTAAATATCATTAATTTTACTTTTTTAACATGAAACCCTGAACGACGTGCTGACGGCCCCTCTTGCCCACCCTTAAGACTGACGCTGTTACCGGCTAATAACATATATATAAGTATATTTTCATAGGAGGAGGAGCTGTCAAAATCCATTAGTTGTTGCCAATCAGAGGTAGAAGTTATTACAACTTTGATTAAATTTCTTGAGGATGCATGGGATCTTCAGCTTTTATTTTCCAAACAAACAGACGACAAAATCACGTAAGAATTATATCTTATTAATTAATTACTTGCCTTTTTCTTTATTTTTATTTTATATGCTCTGATTTTGTTTTATTTACTGGCTAAACAATTCATCATTAATAGATATCAATAAATAGTGAGATTTGACTTATTAACAACAAATATATTTTATTTGTCTATTAATAAGTTTACAGCTTACCCACTGAATTAACCAAGTTTTTTTCGCTATGCTCCATATGATATTCTTATGGGAAAATTGGCTAAAAGCATCTAATAAATTTTTTTTTTCAAAAAGTACCTAACAAAAAAAGTTTTGAAAAAAATATCTAACAAAATTTTTTCTTATCCAAAGAGTACCAATGACGTTTTCTTCAGTTGACCGTTAAATATAAAGATTGACCAGTTAAAATCGAAAATTCTTTTTCCTCATCTTTAATTTCTTTTCCAATTTAAATTCGATTAAGAGTAAAAAGCAAAGGAAAAAAACAGTGAGAAAATTGAATTGGAAAAGAAATTGAAGAAGAGGAAAAAGAATTTTCAATTTTGACCACTCATTTGTTATATTTGACGGTCAACTGAAGGAGAACGTTAATATCTACTCTTTAGAAAAGAAAAAATTATATTAGGATATTTTTTGACAAAACTTTTTTGATAGGTTTTGGGAAAAAAAATTATTAGGTATTTTTAAATACTTTTTCTTATTACTGAATGTTTTAATAATTAATTAATGTATTTTATACACTTAATGAAGTGATGAAATAGAAAAGCATTCAAACTATCAAGCTGAAATGATGCTTCACCATCTCAACACATTTAAGGTACTCTTCAATTAATTCAACTAGACATGATCTTTTATAAGAAAATTTTCACAAAATAAACATCTTTTTATAATAATTACTTTCAAAAAAAAAGGTCCTATTTGTTATTTTTTTTTTGGAAATTTATTTGTTATTTTTTTTAAAAACTACTTAGATAGTTATTTTTGTTTTAAAGTAACATCATGTAGAGAAAAATAAAAAGTAAATATGACATTTTAAGTGCAAAATAACACATATTTTACGTGGTAACTTGCTGATTTAGTCGTGAATATTCATTTAATTTTTAGAAATATCACCTAATATTGTTACTTTTATACAAAAAAAAATATGTAAGATGGTTTTTAAAAGACAATAATATATATTAAGGGTTTTTTTGAAAAAAAAATTTTTATAAAATTAAAATAGTAATTTTTGCGAAATTTCTTTTAGTAGCTTTTTTTTATGTGTCAGGTTGAGGTAGGAAAGCTCGTAACTCACATTCGAATTCTTATAAGACAATTAAAATCAAGTGAAGAGTAAGTTTACTATTTACATACAATTTAAATTTATATTTTAAATAATTACTATAATAAAAATTGTATGATGCTTAATTAATAATTAAAATGTTAATATTATCAACAGGCCTAATCATATTCCTTTGGAAGATGAAAGTTTTCCTATAACTATAACAAGATCAAGTTTAGAAAGCAAATACATTGATTTAGAAATTAAGGTACGTAATTATTTCTTTGGGAAATTCCACATGGTAGCATTTCGTTTTTATAAAATGTCAGTGATAGCACTTTTTTAAGAAAATTCCACATGGTAGCATCCAGTTTATGCACTATCGAATTGTCATAGCATTTTCCGTTAAGTTCTTGTTAAATTTCGTTATTTTGTTAAATTTTTTTTCCACATGGTAGCATTCAGTTTTTGAACTTTATAATACCAATAATTTTGTAAGTTTAGTGATTAATAGTCAATTTTTATGATATTTTTGCTTGAGATAATACTCTTTTAATAATGTGTATTAAAAGAAGTGAGAAAAATAATTACTACATACTACTAAACATTTCATGACATCTTGCAGCTTAGAACAACTTTTGAAATGGTTGAAGGAATGAAGCAAATATATACACAAAGTGAAGATTTTCAAAGGTGTGATAAACGATAAATATTTCGAATTTACTTTTCTTTCCTGAAATTTATTAATTAATCATGAATAATATCAACTTTAGATGTATTTGCTTGAGTATATTTGGTAACCAAATGACTTGCTAAAACAAGTTTTATTTCTCTTAAAAAAATTAAATCAAAATAAATTGTTGAAAAAAATATTACAAAATTTTTTAAAACTTTCCAAGCAATTTTTTTGTTATTTAAAATTTTTATGTAAATTTTCAAAATTCTTCTCAAATTTTACATTAATTTTTAGTTTATTTCTTTTGGTGAATTACCTACTATAACAGGTTATCGGGTTACTCAAATTTACTCAAGATAAATACCCCTAAAGTTGGGATTATTCATGGTTAATCAATAGGTGAAATTATTTGGAAAAATCATGAAAAGATTGGATTATTTTAAGTAATTTTTCATTTTTAAATAACATTTAGCATCGTTAAACCACTAACAACTAGAGGAATTTAACAGGGTGGGTCGAACCAACGGGTCAAGGGTCGGGTCTCATATTAACAGGTCATTAGCGGGGCGGGTCACTAACGGACTTTGGTGTAAAGGGCCGAGCCGGATAATTATAAGAATTAATTGCGAAAAAAATTACTACTTTTTTATATATTTTTAAGTGATATTATTATATAAATAAGTGGTAGACCCAATGGGTCATAAATACAATAAAAACATTATTTTTATCATATTAACTTCTAAAAAAGGGTCAAAGTGGGTCGGATTTAAACGGACTTTGACCCGCCCTGGCCCGTTTAACATTTTGCCATGACCCGTCTAATCCCGGCCCATTTAAATTTTGACCAGACCCGACCCTACCCGACCCGTTAAACACCTCTTCTAACAACTACTCAAACTGCTACGTCGAATTTCTGCTCTATATAAAATTGTTTACCAATAACAACAAAAAGGCTATATGGAGTATAATAGAACTTGTATTAGGAAAAAATTAAAATTGTATATATTTGACTTTTGAAAATAAAAATATAGGAATAATGAGAAGAAAATAGAGGAGTTATTGAGCATTCTCAAAAAAATGGAAGTAGAATTCCAATCAATGGAAAAACCATCCATAGAAATAAGACAAAAGCAATTAAGATGGGAAGGAAATCCCCTAAAATTGAAGCCAAATGAAGATGAATTTAATTGGAAGACAAAAAAGGAAAGCAATTCCAACAATAATAATGGTAGAAAATTATGTTGGAATTTATCAGATTTAGAAGAAGGAACACCAGAGTCTAATTCAGCCAAGCTTACCAAAAAATCACATTTTAGAGATGATAGTATTGATTGGGAGTTTGATGCTTTAGAATACTGATTCTCGAGCAGGGGACTCTTTGATCGCACTTTCTTTTGTGGGTATGAGTTGTCATCGCTCTTCCCTTCTCAGACCCTGAGCATAGTTTCTATGAGCGGGATATACTGGGTATGATGATGATGGTGATGATAAGATTATTATATTGTAAATTTTTGTCTATAAGCGGGATACTCTGAGTGTGATGATCATTGTGTTGTGATTGTAATTTTTATTTTTATTGATTATTGTATTGTAACTTTTTTATCCAATATAGTGGATTACGGGGTGTTTGGCAAATTAACTTATTGAACAATTTTAGCTTAGTTGGATATAAATAGAGATGATAGTATTGATTGGGAGTTTAATGCTTTAGAATATTATTTTTTTTTCCTATTTTTATTTTTATAGACTATTGTATTGTAATTTTAATTTTTGTCCATAAACGAAATATATTAAGTATGATGATTATTATATTACTATAATTTTTTTATCCAACATAGTGAATTTTCTAAAGCATCAAACTCCCAAATCCCAATCAATACTATATCATCTCTATCCATTGATGTGTAATGTGTTAGTTGAAATGACATCCATTGGATTATCATAAACACGACCTGCAAGCGGAAGGAAATCCCCTAAAAAAATAGGTATATATCCGTGCTAAGCACGGAATTATAAGAATTTTTGGAAGAACATATGATAAAAAAATGGTTATTAAAGACTATTGTAGAAGTGAAAAGAAGCGTCAATGGAAAAACATATAAAGCAAAATCAAATATGAGTTAAATTAATTAAGCAAATCAATAGAATAAAATTAAATTTTAAAACTACCTAAAATAACTTAAGTAGAATTAGACGGGAAAATAACTCTTAAAATTGTGACACTTGTTACATTCTTCTATTGCTTTAGTAGAATTTATGATGATTATGATTATTTACCCCATATGCAAATGCTCTATCTATTTCAGCCACAGACGCTTTTGGTATTATTATAAACAAATCTCCCTTACAAAATTTACACCCTTCCTAATGCATAAGAAAGGATGCCAACAAAGCCCTATAAATTCGAATCTTTGCCCTTAATATTGTAATTTGGGAAGTTATTTCCCACTTTACGTTGATAGGAAAAATAATTCCCATGGTACCGTCCACGTAGGACGTTTTTTTTTAAAAAAAAAAAATTTCAGACAAAACCGCTACCTGAACTAGCGGTTTGATGTTAAATACCAAACCGCTACCTTAAATAGCAGTTTGGTATGTCAATTCCTTTTTTTAAAAAAAATATTTTTATTACCAAACCGCTACTTGAGATGGCGGTTTGGTCTAATAGGTAAAAAAATTTTAAAAAAAAAAAAATACGCGGATTAATGGTATTTTTGTAATTCGGTCCAAACAAGAAATTTCAATATAAAAAAGTAAGCGTGAGATAAAGGCAAAGTATACCTTGTAGCGCAGTTGGTACACGGGAAGATGTGGAAAGCATGAGGTGTTTTGTTCGAATCCCACCATACTCATTTTTCAGAGATATTTTATTACGAAATTTTTTTTTTCTTCTTTAAAGAAAACCGCTATCTCAGATAGCGGTTTTGCTTTTTTGACTTTTTTTTTTAAAAAGAATTAGAATAGTACAAAACGCTACATGAGAAAGCGGTTTGAGTTGTATTTTAAACAAAACCGCTATGTTAGGTAGCGGTTTTGGGTAAAAATTGATAAATAAAATATTTTCCTACGTGGACAGTATCATGGGAAATAAGTTTTCCATGAATGTACACCGGGAAATATTTTCTCCAAAAACATTATTAAGGGCAAAGATTCTATAAATTCTAAACTAGTTATTGTCCTATTGTTTCCTCAAAAGCTTCCGATTATGGGGTACCCTACATGTCCTTCATGGTTTGATTTTGTTTTTTGAGGGTGAACTTGTTTCAAAAGATGTTAAATTTCTTTCTCTTTCATTGATTACTCATAAAATGACATCCTTGTGAACCTGCAAGTACATAAAAGCTCTTTCAGCAGTAAACAAAAAATTGTTGGCTTTTAAAACCCACCTCTATGATAATTTTGATGAAACATAAATTTATTAACTTTTAATGCTCCATTTATTCTAATATTATATTTCACTTTTTTTTAGTTGAAATGCTTCTTTTATACTCCCTCCAATTTCTCTTAATTGTCCATTTTGATGTGGACACGAAAAATAAGAAAGGGGTGGTAATGGGGTATTTTAAGTGATTATAATAATTGAAAAGGTGGTAGTGGGGTATTTTAAGTGATTATAATAATTGAAAAGGTGGCAGTGGGGTATTTTAAGTGATTATAATAATTGAAAAGGTGGTAGGGGGTATTTTAAATAATAAGTTGGGGTAGTTGGGGGTATTTAGGTAAAAAGTCTTTGTCAAAAATAAAAAGTGGACAATTAGAGTGACTTTACCCAAAAAGAAAAGTGGACAATTAAGAGGAATCGGAGGGAGTATGTTTCATATTTTTCTTTAAAAAAATTACTTTTATTTAGACAACATAATTTTATTTTTAAAATTTAGTACTATTAGTCTATTACTAATATCTTACTAATATAAAAAGAACTCCATGTTAATTCACATTTTTTATTAATTAGTATTTTTATCAATATTTTTTATTTAATATGATGGCCAACACTTACATGTAAAAAAACGTGCAAAATGAAAGTGAAACATAATATTGGAACAGACTGAGTATTATGTTTGAATTAGTAAGAAAATTTAATTATTCCGTCATTCGGATCTCATATTAGAATATCAATAATTAAGATTAGATGATTGTAGTGATTTGTTTGAAAGTCGAATACTATAAAATTATGTCTTAACCAATAAAATAGTAAAAAAAAAATAAAAGAAAAAGTAATGGAAGGTGACTGACTTGGATCAACAGTAACTAACATGGCAGTTCCTCCAAAGGAACAAGTAGCACCAGCAACTTTGGTCCTTTGCCAGTAACTATTGAAGGCATAAGAAGCATGTGACAGAAGTGTATTGGGTACGAAACACGACCCGTTGGGTTGTATAGGCCCACAATCTGCACCCGACCCGCATGCATAATTCATAGCCTCTTGGATAATTGGGTCTGGAACCGATGGTTTGGCGACACACCAAACGCGACCATGTCCACGTCCACCACTACCATAGGGTGACGATGATGCTGTTGGTGGTGGATACACTACCGGTGGTTCAAATACAGGTGGGCTAGGTTCAAATACAGGTGGGCTAGGTTCAAATACGGGTGGGCTTGGTTCAAACCCGAGTGGAGATTGTGGTGGACTAGGAATCATACTACTAGGTGGGCTAGGTTCATAATCATAGTATGGTGGTGGATTTGGAACATAGTATGGAGGCCCAGGAAAGATGGTTGATGGGCTTGGAATAGTCGGAGAAGGTGTGAGTCCGATTGGGCTTGGGGTAGTGGTGGACGGGGATTGCGGGTTGGGTGGTGGGTATATACAAATGGGCGGGTTATAGTTGGTGTCGGGTAAAGGAACAGGAGGCAAAGAATCATAAGGAGGTAAAGTAAAAGGAGAGCTTACAGCAGTTTGAGAAACTGATGCATCTTTGACAGATACATCTATCAGCATATTCAATGTCTTTGCCATTTCCAATATTTTCAGGTGTTTGTGTTTCGTGTTTTGGTTCGTAGGACTCGATAGCACCATCAATGTCCTCGCCTCTGTAAACAAGCGCACAACATAAAAGAAACTTAACGTCTAAGGCCTCAATCAAACAATCATAACGCAAAGTCGCAAACACAAGTGATCATATAATGCTATAAATTAATCAATAGATGCCGACAAGATTAGTCGTTGCTAAGCTTACCACAATGCGCGAACCAAAGGGTTGCAATTGCAAAAGCGGAATAGAGAAGGCTCATTGTCCAAAAACGACACGAACAGATCCCCTAAAACGATGAGCCTCACTCACTTATATGTAAACTGAAGTGAAGTCGGTAAGCAAAGCGAGTAATGAAGAACAATAAGCAAGTTTATTGTGATTGTATATCAATATACTTATGTAACTTTAAGGAAGAATGATGATTCCTTAGCCAAGTATATATCCAAGATGTGCACATCAAGATATCCTCTAATTTTACAACTAATACCTAGTATGATCAACAATTTAAAATGTATATGTTGATTCTTTTATATTCTAAGAATTTATTTAAATATGAAAATGAAGATAAATGATTTATTTACTTGAAATTGGAATATATGCTTAGCTTCACTCTTGGAGAAATAACAAAAGTTTGTGTTTTTACCTCCTAGACTCCCACTTTTTTCTTTTGCTTGCTTTTTACTCAACGCTAAAAAAACATGCATCTAACAAAACATTTCCGTACTACTACTACCTCGGTCCTTTTGAATTTGTTACACCATATTCAAAAAACTTTCACTTCGATTTCGTGATGATGCAAAATTAAAGGCACGAAAGAATACATGATATTTGGCAACTGCCTATCGAGTCTTTAGGGTTTAATATGCCTTAACTCGTTAAACTTTTTAACTTCCCATCATACAACACTAACTAGAGAATATAAGTCACATCATGAACTCATATTTTGAATTAATTAGATAACAAACATGAAGCTGTATGTCTATTACATGACAACTAGAGGTGTTCAACGGAGCGAGGTGGGGCGGGTCGGGTCAAAAATTAAACGATCCGGGTCGAGGCTGGTCAAATCAAATATTAAACGGATCGGGACGGATGAAGCCCGTTAAAATCCGACCCTCTTTGACCCGATTTTCAAAAGTTCATAAAATAGATTTTTTTATTATACTTTATGGCTCGTTGGATCGATCCGTATATTTTATATAATAATATCATTTAAAAATATATAAAAAAAAAAAAAAAAGTAGTAAATTTTTTTGTTCCATAAGTCTTATAATTATCCGACCCAGCCCGGTACACCAAGACCCGTTAATGACACGCTCCATTATTGACCCGACCCGCTAATGACATGTTAAAATGTGACCCGAGTCCCGACCTTGACCCGTTGGATCGACCCGCCCGGCCGCCCCATTGAACTCTAATGACAACACTAAAATATGCAAAAACAGATTTTAAGCCAGCTCTAAGAATCAGCAAATAATATGTTCCTAACTTCCTATATAGACTGTTGGCTTAATCAAGTAAACATCACAATGGAAGCAATACAGTTACTTTGATGAAGACTTTAGAGATACATGAAACCAAGGTTTTAAAACGAAGGGGCAATGAAAAAGGCAAAAAACTTACCAGCCAAATGATGAAATCAGTCCCATGATCAAAAACAGCAGCGCGTATCTGACTACATTGCCAGATCATAAACTGGTTGTTCCCCAAAGGTGTCCCCTTCATGGTGGATCAAGCATCGAGGAGCTACAATTCACAACGAAAGATCAATGAACGCATCAAAAAATTTATTTCTCAACACAAATCTTTCATCTTCATGACCAATAATGGTTTCGAGTACAGATAATAGAGTTCACACAAAACAGCCTTCAAAGTCATCGTGAAGAATAAAAACGCCACAAGATGCTCAACCAGGGGTTGCGGAACAGGAACGCAAACAAGGCAAGTCTCAGCACACAAAATATCTACAACTGTGTGCTGTCTATGAGCCTCACAGCCTCATGGTCCATCACTTCAATGCAGTTTTCTCAAGATATGGATAGTTTGGGTGAGACAGTGAGACAGTATACACCCGCCCCCATATCAATGATTTTAAATTGTCCTCTTTAGGCGATTTCCTGGGGAGCACATCCGCAGATGCAGTAGAATCCTCAGAAAAATCATATTCAGAAACAGTTCGACCATATGAAACAATTTCAATTGTTGGTGAGGGGAGTGAATCAACAAAAGCATGCAGAGAACTCTGCAGAAGGTTCATCTTAAATTCGTTGATAACAAGCACAATGAGATCATTCATTCTAGACTCTGATAAAGGAACAAAACAAGATGATCGGCTTCTAGTTTGAGCATAATCAACCACAAGGGAGGATAATTCATAAAAGCTAGGAAGGTCTCCCTTATTTAATGCTAGATATTCACCAATCACAATCACTCCAATTCAAAGTATGACAAATAACACATTGTCACTTCCCTGAAACAAGTAATTACATTACGATATGGTTTTGGATAAGCATCATAACTTCAGCAACGATGAGGAACACGATCTATTACATGAGGATTGAGGACCCTATGAAATCTCTTCCCATGACCCCAAATCCCAAACGGGGCACATTCAAATGCTTTTTTTGCTTAAATATATGCCACAAATCAAAACAACAAAAAAACCAGCAAGCAACAACCTTTTAGAAATACAGATTAGCCAACAATCATGTTTTATGGTAGTAATAAAACAGATCAGCCGGATCCGTTAAAGAAAGCGATAGCTAGGACAATTTGAGTCTGCCCTTCCACTTCGCTATCCACAAGAGCAGCAATCCCCAAACGTTAATTACAAAAGATTTGGGTTGGCTACACAAACCAATAGATTAGTTTCCATGGTCCTTCACAGAATTGCTTCTTTTACCATCTCAACTAGTAAGTTAAATACTTCAATTTTTTTCACTCCTAGTCTCCTACCCTCCATATTATCTTCGATCTTCCTGGCCCTCTCTTTAAGTCGCATGAGTTCCAACAATCTAGCTTTCTCAGCGGTTTACCAATACTTCGTCTTTGTACATGTCTTGAGTCTTGACTCCTAACCATCTTAAGCAATTCGCTTTCATCTTCTCTTAATATTTGCTATCCCAATCATCTATCAAAGCATTCACATTTTTTTCTACTCCCATTCCCTACTAAGATCCTGATCAAAAACAAACATTCTAATTCATATAGCTCTCTTTGCTATTCAAACAGAGAATATATATATCCCTTTGATTTTTCCTCTATTTCATTTCCTTCCATTTCCTCGCATTCAAACAAAATATAAAAAACACTACAACTCACCAAGAATCAAGAATGAATTTTATGATACAAAACAAGAATCAAAGCTCTAACATTTGACAACTAATTGAACAAATCAAAAGCAATAAAAAAAAAAAACCTGATCTAATAAAATAAACTAGAATGCAGTATATTATGTTAAAATATAATATAACATGCTATCAACTTCAAACATGTTTAAGCTTTTGATTAAATTAATTTCTTAAATAAGTTAGGGACTCACGAGTTTAAATCTCATCCGCCCAAAATTCAATTATAATATTTATCAAGTACAAGAGGGACACACATTTCTGTTTGGGTAAAATCGACCACTTTCCTCTAGTCCTCCCTATAAAGGGAGTATGGATATGGATTGTCTGTCAACTTTCCTCGCCCAGACCCTGCTCTTGAGCGGGATATTGGGTATGATGATGATGAAGAAGGACACACATATACATCCATAATTCTAGCCAAAAGGGTCTCATAGGAGAGGTACATAACATATCTTAGGGTTAGTTGGTTACTTGCAGATTCTTTATAATCACAAAAATAAAAATCAAAAAAATTACTTATATTTTAAATGTGAAAAAGAAAGGAAATGAACTTATGAACAGAAACAAGGGGAGCAATGTAATCAACAAGAGAAACAGAAGAAGAAAAAGAAGAATCTACCATTGGAGGGCTAATGGCGGTGGAAATGTTGATTGAGAACTTGCTTTAATTTCTGAATTTGTGTTGATTTTGGTAATGCAACCATTGTTTTATTCAACAAGATGTGACTCAAACAGATCTGCCCGATTCTGAATTAGGGTTTGGGAAATTTATGCGAAAAAATATAAATTAGATTAAGGAATATTTATCAGAATTTACAAATTACAGAATCGATTTTGGAAATAATTATTCCTTAATCTAGAGATTCGAATCGCTACCTTTTCATCAATCAGCCAAATCAAAAAAAATAATTATCTAAGAATCTTGCTAGTTTGTTCGTTGAGTCGCTCATACGACTTGAGAGCTAACATTGTATTCTTTTCCTATTGGGACTATTAACGACAATTTCATTCAATACGTCATCATTAAACCGCTTTAGACGTGTTCAATGGGGCGGGTTGACCCAATGGGTCAAGGGTCGGGTCACTTTTTTACCAAGTAAATAGCAAGTTAGGTCATTAATGGGCCTTTGTGTGAGGGTCGTGTGACCGTGTCTAGGGATGGCAATTCAGTCCGAATCCGACCCTAGTCCGACTCGATCCGAGGAAAATAATTCGATTCGAGTCCGAGGAATAAGACATCCGACTCCGACTCCGACTTTACGCTCCGAGTCCGAGTTAGAGACGGACCGAAGGTGGACCTTATTAAAAATCCGAGACTCCGACCCGACTCCGACCCATAAGGACATCCGACTTTGAATTTGACTTTTACACTAAAATTTTGTTTCCATTAAAACTCTAGACGCGACTAATTCAAGTTCTTTCTTATACTAATTGTAATTTTTTATTTTGAAAAAGTATTTGGTATTTTTATTTAGATTAATGAATCAAGATAAGACAAATGAAATCAAGAGAAATAAAATACCCAAATCAAAATACGAGAAAACTTTGTTAAATTTTAGTAGTATGATTATTTTTGTTGTTAAAATTGAATTCAAATTAAAGTTCATATTTATTTGTTAAATTGTATATGAAAAATATATTTCGTAAATTTTGTATGCTTTAAAATCATTAGTACAATATCACAACGATACTGTTTGATAATAATCCAACTCTGCATCCGACTCCGTTGGAGATCCGAGAGTCCGAGTCGGGGCAAACTTGGAGTATGCATAATCCGAGTCCGAGTGGAGGTGGACTGAAAATAAAAGTCCGACTATTATCCGGAGCAAAGTCGGAGTATGTATAATCCGAGCCGAGTCCGACCCATTGCCATTCCTAACCGTGTCGCGCCAGGTCGAAAATTGTAGAAATAGGTTTGAATTAATATAAGGTCTCTTGAGAGACCGTCTATTATGGCATAGACGGCACTCTCAGAAGCCCATCCCATAACCAATTGACTATTCAAATTCTTGTTTTGAGTTGTGGAGCGCCCATTTACACCCATCTATGCTACAGACAGTCTATAGCAAGATTTTGTGTTGAACTAATTATGTTATCAATGTGTTTATTTGTGTTTCTCTTCAATTCGAGTCGGGCCACGTTTTTATTTTCTCTTTAATTTGTATTAGTTATGCTATTTAGCTCATAAATTTGATGTGTTTCTTAAAAGGATCGTTTTTCGCAACTATTTGTGTTATCAATGACAATCTCTAGTGTCAAAAAACGGAACAATTGGTTTGAAGGGTTAAGGGTTATTGTTAATAATTATGTTATCAATAACAATATCTAATGTCCCATTTGACCACTCAAAAACTTTGCGATTTTCAAAATTTATTAATTGATTTAAAAAAGTGATAGTATTCGGTTTTCACTTAACAAATCTTCTAGTCTGTTTATGTAACTTATCTCGCTATTATAATTCTTAAATATGCTCTTACGGATTTTATAAAAGGCCTTTTCAAATCATAGTTTGATATAATTCTTAAATATGCCCTCTTATTGATCTTCTTTGAGTGTATTGTGGCCGATGAAGGAGTTGATTCTCTTGTGATTTTGTCCATTACTCGATAATTTAGGATTTATATCATAGCATCCTACAGCGTACGGTAACAATTTAATTGAAACGGAAAAGTAACGATAACAAGTCAATAAAAAAAATTATTACAACGCTGAAATTATAAACCGGATAATTAAACAGTTCTCTATACACCATGGTTAAAATATATGTAACACAAATATTGAACTTGGTGCATAGAAAAGAAGCACCTCTATATCACAATTAAGATAACGAAACACAAATTACAGTATCAAATACGTACAAAAATGAAGCTACAAGTGAAAGTTTAAAGTTACCATTAGAAAAATGAAAATTGATTGGTTAATTTTGCCTGTTAATCAGCAATTACCAAAATCATTAACAATTATCTTACACCATCAATAATTTGCTATACATCATTATTACAATTATGATCGTGATTATGATTATGATTATGATTAATGTGGTTATTATGAAAATTAGATTTGTTGTTCTCTTCCTCAAGATGATGTGTGGATGGAGCATTTTCTTGATCCAATGGTGTATTTGTGTCATAATCTTTGCCTTTTCCCCATATAACCATATACAATCCTACCACAATCACAATTGCACCAAATACCCTGCACATTTTAAGTATTTCTATTCATTAGCATTTCTTTCTTTCACGTATCTTTTACCTTTTTATGTGTATTCACATCAATATATATTACAATTTCCACTATTCAAACATAATTTTCAATCGGAAAATTTCATATGGTAACCATGAGGTTTTGAGTTTTTCATGTGATAATCATAAGTTAAAAAATCCACATGATAACCGTGAAGTTTACGTAATTGTTTCACCTTGACCCTTTTTGCACATCAAAACGTTGAGAAAAGTTAATTTCGAAGCTTTAAAGCTATTGTATATATGCTAATTTATGCGACTCATCATTTCAAATGTCATCAGTTTCAACCTTTTTACCCCTAAAATATAAACTCTTACTCTACCATCTTTGGATTTGGGGGAACTTTTGATTATTAGAGGTTGATTGTTAACTTGTTTAACCGACTTAAAGCATTGACTTTTTCGTTTATTGCTCAATTAGTTGTTTAAGTCAACTATATGGAGATGTTTGGTAAAAATTTATTCTTAATTGTTGGCTTTACTAGAGAAAAGTGTGAGTCAAACCTAAAGCTAATAATAAAGCAACTCATTGTAATTTTTTAATTTTAGCTTGAAAGTTGAATATCTAGTTTGAAAATTTATCAAACACCTTACTTTTTAATTAGACAGAAAGTTATTTACAAAACACGTACTTTCTCTGATTTTTGATAGTTGCTAACTTGTTATATTTCTGTTTTTTACTCTATCCAATACATGATTTTAATCTTCAATATTTTTAATTTCATAAGATAAAAAATTTCAAAAAGTTAATATTATGAAAATACGAATCAAACAAGATCTCAGTACTTGACTATGTTTTACATTATACATAAAGAAATATATACTAAATTAAATAAGATTTGTTGATGAACATTATTAGTTACCACAATCATAAAATATTTTATTTCTTTTATATAATGCCATTGCTTTTTTATATGATGGAATTTTGTAATTTTTAAGAGAGTCAATTTTTTACCACCTTTGTTTAAATAATTTTTCAACTTTTTAAAATTTATTTTTGAGGTGACACATGAAAATGAGGTGGGACCAATATATCAAAGGAGAAAGATAAAGCGGTTTTATCCATTAAAAGATATCTTATGTGGAAAATGATCCCTTTAAAAGAAAAACTAAATAAGAGATGAATAAATAGTAAAAAGGCAAATATAATGGAAATATTGTCACTATTCTAGAAAAACTAAAGCAAATAGAGAAATTTTTATCTATAAACTTTTTAAATGTCTTTTATTATAATATAAACAATATTTAGAGAATAATTAGTAGAATATAAATAATATTTAGAGAATAATTAGTAGAATATAAACAATATTTAGAGAATAATTAGTAGAATATCTTTGATTTTATTCAAAAATAATATTTAAGCATTTAGAAAATTAAAATATTTGTATATTTAGTTTCCTTATTTCATGGCATATATTTTATATTTATAGGGGGCATTTGCCTCCTTCTAATTGATGAATAAGAACGAAAACTTAATGAATTGATTCTTAAATCTAAATCAAATTATTATACTTTGTCATTATATTTATCATAATATAGAAAGGTATGTCTCTGTTTTTTTGCAAAGCCACCTATTAATTAATACTGAAAACTTTTTCTTTTATTTTGCCCAAAAGTAATACTTCCTCCGAGTCATTTTAGATATTTCATTTTCTTATTTGTCAAATTCATATCAATTGTCTCATTTCCTTTTTTGTCTATCATTTTTTACCCAAATATCCTCACCTTTATTACTCTCAAAGTCTCAATCCCAATACCCAACTATCATCTTTACCCCATTTTTTAAATTCCCAATACCCCAACTACCAGCTTTACAATTAATTTAATCAATTAAAATACTCAACTACCACCTTTTTAATGGACCCCACACCACCTTTAATAACCGTGAAAACTCAAATGGAACATTGATTAACATTAATTTAATCAATTAAAATACCCATCTACCACCTTTCTAATAGACCCCACGCCAACCTTAATAACCGTGAAAACCCAAATGAGACATCTAAAATGATTCGGAGGGAGTAATATATTAGAATTTATAGACTGAACACCAAGTAAAAAGATTGAATACCTTCCGAGATACATCTTTTCGGCCATGAAAAAGGTGCTCAAAGCAGCAACAATGACCATGCATAAGGGATTGAATGCTGTCACAAATACTGGCCCTCTTTCTTTCATAACTACCCCTTGAATGAAATACAACAACCCTGAGCAAAACACTCCCTGCAAAAAGTCGAGGAGAAAAGAGAGTTATGTGAAAATCAAATTTGAAATTCTAATTGAGAAAGACGGATTTTATATTATGTTTGGGCCGGGGATGATGATTTTTTTTCATTTGAAAATATAGGTTTGACCCAAATATGATGTTTGACAAATAAAAAAAGGAAAAATTGTCTACAATAATCCAACCTATTCATGATTTTCCTACGATAATCCCATCTATTGATTAATCATGAATAATCCAACTTTGAGAGGTATTTCCTAGAGTAAACCCAAGACCTGAATGACTTGATATAGCAAGTTTGTTAAAAAAAGATAAATTATAATAAATCTCTAGAAAAAAATGATAAAAAAAGTTTTATGATTTTTTTATTATTTAGACTTTTTTATGTAAATTTTCAAAATTATTTTCTAATTTTAAACTAATTTAAAAATACCTTTTGGTGAATTATCTATTATAGCAGGTCATCGGGTTACCCAAGTTTATTCTAGCCTTCTAGGCAAGTATTGTTAAAGTTGAGACTATTCATGGTTAATATAGATGAGATTATTGTAGGAAAATCATGAAAAGGTAAGATTATTCAAGGTAATTTTTCTTAAAAAAAATTCAAATTTAGATTTGCGTCAAATCTACCATTGTTTTAAAAAACCGTTAAAGATAAGGCTTTAAAAATGATTTTCACTTTGTCATTCTCAAATGCTTTATTAATGATTTCATAATTAAAATCTATAATTTGAAATGAAATGTTTATTCCCAAAGGCAACCTTAACTGAATAGTTGTACTTATTAATTCTATAAAAAAAATAAAAAAATAAATTACACTGTAGACAGCAGTCAATAAATTGGTGTCCCATCCAAGAGCCCAAACAGAAGATCTTCCCTTCTCCATAACAATGGCGACAGCAGTACCCTGAAGTGTTCCTAGTAAACATATCCATGCTGTAAGAGACAACTCTACTGGGTATGACTTTAGAGTTATTGCCTGCAGGGGTGAATCCAAGATATTAGCATACGTTATTAACGGGGTGAATCTAAAAACACTAAATCAAAATTTAAATTTTTATTATCATGAATAACTGGAGGTAATTTCTAATCGAAAGGCATTTAATAATTTTATTGTTTTAATTATTGAATGCCTTTCGATTAGAAATTACCTCCAGTTGTTCATGATAATAAAATTTTAAGTTTTGATTTAGTGTTTTTAGAGTGGAGTGTGTTTTGCAAAATTTATGTCTAGGGGCATTTTTGTCAATTTATTGAAATAGGTGTGGCAATAAAACGAAAAGGCTGGCATATTTAAGAATTGCGTTTTTTTAATGTTGCTAAATTCAATGTCGCAAAACGCTAAATCTATTGTAGTGATACTTCATCTAATACTTCCTCCGTTCCATAATACTTGCTATATTTGACTTTTTACGCAGTCCAATGCGTTATTTTGATCATTATACACGTCTAAAAATTATAAAAAATTAATATTATGAAATTATGCGATTAGACGATTCAAACAAGATCCCACTTGACTATATTTTTTCTTACACATTAACCGCAATATATAAAATAAGCTTGAACGATGAATAGTGTCGATATTCGATATCGAGAAGTATCAATATATAATTTCTCAAATTGAATTAAACATTTAAAAATAAGATAGTAGGTAATAGGGTCCAAAAATATGAAAAAAAAAGGGCAATCATGTAGAGCACAAACCTGAAGAATGACAAAAGCAGCCCAGCTAAAGCAACCAATAGTGATCATAATGGAACCTTTAATGGCATCATGGACACTAACATCAAGTTGTTTAGCACCATTATCATTTGAAACTCCATGTTTTGACATAAATGTTAGGGCTGGTCCTTTTAACAATGTCATCATCATTGCACCACCAACTGTAGCCACTGTTCCTATTATTTTTGCTTGACTTCTTATGCTTCTACACTTCATCTTTTCTAGCCTGCATCAGAGCTTAAACTTTTAGTTAAGTTGGTATCTTGAGATGGTATCAGAGCAAATGTAATATGACGTCATGAGTTCATTTCTTATTCATCTCTTTTTTTAAGATAATACTCCCTCTGAATCATTTTAGATGTCTCATTTCCTTATTTGGCAAATTCATATCAATTGTCTCATTTTCTTTTCTCTCACTTTTACTACTCCCAATACCCTACTACCACATTTACAATTAATTTAAGAGAAAATTATAAAAAACCACCTTATCTATACACTCTTTTTTAAAAAACTACCTTATATAAAAATTTTTGCAAAAAACTACCTTATGTAATACAATCTTTGCCAAAGACTACCTACTACTCAATTTCGTTAGTTGACCGGCATAATTAACGGTTGACTTTCACATGCCTGTCACGTGCGCAATTAGAAACTCACCTTCTCCTTCATTGAAATTGTGAGTAACGGGAATAGAACACCAAAAAATCACAATTAATTATACCGGTCAACTAACGAAAATGAGTAGTAGGTAGTCTTTTGCAAAGATTGTATTACATAAGGTAGTTTTTTGCAAAAAATTTTATATAAGGTAGTTTTTTAAAAAAGAGTGTATAGATAAGGTGGTTTTTTATAATTTTCTCTTAATTTAATCAATTAAAATACCCAATTACCACCTTTTTAATGGACTCCACACCACCCTTAATAACCGTGAAAACTCAAATGGAACATCTAAAATGATTCGAAGGGAGAATTTAACGTTAGGTATGAGTAATGGGCCGGGTATACGATCAGGGTCAGCCCTAAGGGTGGGCAAGAGGGCCCATCGTCCAGGGCCCCATATGTCAAAAAAAGCAAAATTAATAGTTGTAGAAGACCCATATAGATTATAAATTGCAAAGGAAACGGGTTTTAATGTGTCATTTTGTCTAGGACTCCAAAATATCTAGGGCCGGCCCTGTATAGGATAACATAACGTTAGGTATAATCTTTTCTAGCCTATATGTACGTGTATGTCCCCCATTGATACTTCTTATTAATTCAATCAAGCACTATTCCATCAAAACTCAATCAATGAATTGAACTCATTTTTAATTGGTTGGATACAATTAGCTACTTATAGTGCTTTAAAATTAATATTGATTATAAAAGTTTAAATACGATTAACACTAAACTTAAGAACAGGACAACAATTTTCTAGACCATTTGGCAAGATAGCTATACGTGAGATTTAAACTTCATTGGAGATGACGATGATAGTTGCGATGGAGACTACGACGACGGTGGTGTTAGAGTTGGTGGCGCAAGTAGGTCATGGAGAAGAGGACATTTGGTTAAATATAAACAAATTGTTGTGAGAGACGGTCTCTTTGAGAGACAATTTTTAATTGGGCCGATCCATTATATATTTTTTAAAAATATTGTAAGTAGGCATAAGGAATAATGTAAGTTGACCTTTAAAATATTGTAAGTAGGCATTAAGGATAATGTAAGTAGACATTAATTTTTAGTGGGTTGAACTTGAGATACGTCTCTCAAAGAGACCGTCTGTCACAAGAATTTGTGTTAAAAGTATTTGTAATTAGTGGGCCAAATTAGGAGTAGTGATCCATGAATTTTTTAATACATGTATATGTATAAAAGGTGCAACACAAAATAGCTGCCATTATTGTTGAAATACTTTAACATAATGACCAATCACCAAAACTCAAGATTGATTAAATCGATTAGGGTATTCATTCGGGTTATCGATCAGGTATTTTGGGTTGAGTTATTATTATAAACGGGTTTGTTAATGCAGTTTGACTTTTACGGTTAAGTATATTTCAAACTGATTCGATTCAGTTAGATCGATAAATTTTAAACCAGTTCTTAACTACCTTCATATAATGATATTTGAACCCCCTAACCATAGCATATATATAACAAAAAGCCATTTTAGTCGAAACTTTAAAATTTTTATTCGAGTTTTTAATTAAAATATGTTATATACTTTAACGTAAACGATAATTGTACCTTAGAATCCATGCCATTACAAATGTTATTGCTGGAAGAATGTTGACCATAGTGGCAGCAAAAGTTGCTGACGTGTACTTCATTCCCAAATAATAAAGGTTTTGATCAATTACAGGCCTATTAATTAATATAAAAAAATATGGGATGAATAATTAAATTTTAATAATTAATTAAAGATGAATAATCATGATTAACTAATAATCATTTGATGCAAGAAGAATTCTTACTCAAGTAAACTTAGAAGTAACAACTTGATAAAAATTGATACAGTCATTTTAGGCCTCACTTTCCTGCACAAATTAAAATTCATATCTTACATAATAAGTAAAAAAAAATATTAAGCATCCTCTAAATAAAAATTGGCAAAACATTTTTAAAAGTTCTCCTATGATCAAATTATTAAATATTATTTTTATATCTTTAGAGTTTAAAAAACGGAATTTTACTAAGTATGCCGGTATGGTACGTTCCTATGATATTTTTAAATTTTAAAAATTTATGCAATCGAGCATGTTATACGTAAATATCAAGAACGTCCATTATATTAGCATATAAGATGGGTCAAACACTCATTTCTACATGTATACACAACACACTAAACCAACCCAACAACAACTTCAACATTCCATTATCCTAAACCATTGAACAGATTGGATGGGATGTACGCAATCTTACCCTTATTAGTGATAAAAATTAACAAAATGGGTTGTTTTTTATTGACCCTCATTAAATTATGTGCAACTTCACATAACTAAAAACCAACCCCACTATCATTTTTATGTGTTATATAATTAAATGACCAGGGTCTCGAGCCGGGGACTCTTTGACCACACTCTCCTTTATGTGTATGAGTTGTCGTTACTCTTCCCTCCCCAGACCCTGATCATAGTTTTCTATAATGATAAATGACCAGGGTGACAGGTCTTAACCTATGTGTTATATTCTCAGTTCTCACCTAGGTCGTGATCTAGATAGATTCAGACCTAGATTCTCCTCTGTCTCTCAACGATCGATTATTAAAAAAAAAAAAAAAAAAAGAGAAAGAAAGAAAGAAAGAGACTTGTCAAGAAGAAGAGCAAAGGGAGCAATAACGATAGTAGCAACAGCATGACGGTAGACAACAAGAACATAGTTACTCATTCCATTAGTGAGAGCAAGTTTAGAAAGAATATCCATTCCTGCTAGCCCAAATTGAAGAAATATCACTGCTATAAATGGCTTTGCTTGGGTATACCAACCACAACTACTACTACCCTCCATTTTATGGGTGTATGTATTAGTATTACTCCTACAACTAATTCTATTTGTGCACCACAATACAAATACAATTGTCTATTTATAAGTCCCCTTTGCCCTATATCTTGCTTTTTCTCATTGATTTGAAAGGATTATGTTGTTTTATGGTACATCCTCCAAGTAGGAGAGTGTAACACTCCTGAATTTCTGACCCTTTGTACGAAACCAAAATTGTAAAGGATGGGTGAAAATTTGGGTGATAATAAACTTTTAAAACGTCAGTGGGAATTTCGGTAGGAATTTTTGATCCCTTGTACGAAACCAAAATCGTAAAGGACGGGAGGAAATTTGGGTGATGATAAATTTTTAAAGTGTCAGTGGGAATCTCGGCAGGAATTTCCGACCCTTTATACGAAACCAAAATCGTAAAGGACGGGAGAAAATTTGGGTGATAATAAACTTTTAAAACGTCAGTGGGAATTTCGGTAGGAATTTTTGATCCCTTGTACGAAACCAAAATCGTAAAGGACGGGAGAAAATTTGGGTGTTAATAAACTTTTAAAGTGTCAGTGGGAATCTCGGCAGGAATTTCCAACCCTTTATACGAAACCAAAATTGTAAGGACGGGAGAAAATTTGGGTGATAATAAACTTTTAAAGTGTCGGTGGAAATTTCGGTAGGAATTTTCGACCTTTTGTACGAAATCAAAACCGTAAAGGACGGGAGGAAATTTGGGTGTTATAGAGAGAGAATTTGTTAATGTCGATTCTGCATTGGTTGAGCTTTAGTTGATTTTTTTAATGTTTTATAGGATCTAGATTTATATTTAATTCTGAATAATAGTTTGAAAAAATTAATTTTGTAATGACGTATTCAGACTTAAAGAATATTTATTCTTATAGAAACTAATTTTTTGATTTGGATTTTCGAGTTCACATGATATTTTTCAAAAGTGATATTTGTATCGATGATTAAATTCATTTTGGAAAACTATAAATAGAAGAATTAGGTCACCAATTGTATTTCTGCTTTAACGAGTCACGTTATTTTAATGAGTTTTGAGGTGTTTCTACCTTAATTAGTTGATAAGTGTGTTTAGGCATAGTATCTAGACATGAATAAAATATTTCTTCAAGTTCAAAAAATGTGTTGTTTAAAAAGTACACGAAATGTGCCTGAGCAAATGGGCAAAAGAAAAAAAAAAAGATAAAACAAATACTAAAAAAATAATTCTTCATACTTCTTATTTTGGTAAAATTAAATTAAAAGATTCTCCTATTAGATTTGCAATGTAGCATTTCCAAAGAGAGGGAAGGAAAAGAAATAAATATTTTTGCATATATTTTTTTTGAAAAATTACTTAG